>OV281312.1:2269612-2469612 GCA_923062465.1 Acleris sparsana | reverse complement strand
CGATTGAATTAAGACTCAACAAGATCGGCCCAATATTAATAAATAGGCTGATAAACACATTATCCTCCTCCTTCGGCAGACGGGTAAAAATAAACAAAACTCACAGCCGAAACCGCTGGACCTAAGGACTTGAAATTAGAGGCGACTTTTGGAAATTCATCCCCTAAAGTAATAAAATAGGGGGAGGAGAGGCAAACCAATTATACACGTACGAAGTTAAATTGAACTCCGTGTGCAGGGAGCTGTTCGGCGAGGGCCTGCACTGGGCCGGCTGCACCATCGTGGCGCTGCTGGGGCAGCAGCGGCGGTTCGAGGCGCTGGACTTCTGCTACCACATCCTGCGCGTGCAGCGGGTCGACGGGAAGGACGAGCTGGTCAAGGGGATCGTGAGTACAGGGGGGGGGGTCACAATTGGTCGAGGATCTATATTATTGGCAGAACTTATTGTTAGCACATATTAGCTATGTTCGTTAATGAATACGAGAGTAAATTCCGACTGTATACGACTAGTATACAGTATAAGAGTTCTTTATTAATTATTATAGCATTGTTATTACCATAGTTACGCGCATTTACAATGTCAGTGATGGTGTTTGGTGATCAACAGACATCTCTCAATTTATATATTATACGAAATATGTTTTATTAATTACCATAACAGGTGCTTTAAATAAAATAATAATTAAGAAAAGATCAATAAGAACATGCAAAAAAAATACTAAAATCGCTTTATGTTTGCCTACAATATTTGAGGAGTTCTCTCAATTCCTCACTGATCCCCTCATCAGATTCCGATTTGGTGGCAATGGGACCACCTCGGAAGTATACCCTATCAAATCAAAAAAGAATTTTCAAAATCGGACCACAATTGACGGAGTAACCGGTGAACATACACAAAAAAAAAAAAAAAAATACATACAGTGGAACGTATAACCTCCTCCTTTTTTTGAAGTCGGTTAAAAAGGAGTCATGTTTGCGGAATTCATCGCCTTTTTTCTTTCTGATCTTGTTTTGAAAGTCATCAAGTTTAAAATATCCAAACAACAGATATATAGGCGTTACAGTTATTGAGATCCAGCTCGCGGAACACTACCGACTTTATCATTTGTGGCTACTAACGCGTTTCGTTTGTTCCCAGCCCCTGAAGCGCATGGTGGACCGCATCCGCCGCTTCCAGGTGCTGAACTCGCAGATCTTCGGCGTGCTGGCGCGGCACCTGGCGGCCGACGACGAGCGAGCGGGCGTGGAGCACGTGCGCTGCTTCCCGCCGCCCGCCGCCTCCGCGCACGCCATCAACTAACCTCCCGCTGCCTGCTGCTCGCCTGCTACTCCAGCTATAGGCACTAGTCCCACTGCCGACCGAGAAAGCGATTAGCTCTGTTCTTTTTCTCGCTAAAGAAACGAACACATATATAAAAGAGACACATATATTAATAGTCGATAGCTGGCTCTACTTGCTTCTCGCCCATCTTTAGGACAAGTGCCATAGTAATCAGATTATCTAACCGCCCACTTCTCACCTGAATATGACGCTCAGATGCAAACGCCGTTAATGATCTGTTTTCTATCCACTCGAAATGAAGTTAGCATAAGTGTTCGAAGTGATCTGTCATCAGCTTTCGTGAATCTTACGCATTTTGATCATTTTTGAAAATGGCTAACTGCTATGATTGCTTCTCATGAGAGCTAGCTAAGAGCCATCCCGATCAATCCATTTTCCAAACTCGTTTGGGTGCTTCAATATCATAGCAAACGCGATACAATCGTTAAACTTATAACACCTCTCTTTTTGTCGGATTGTACTACACTCACTATGCCTCACTATAGTACAGATGTAGTGCATAATTATTTTCCTTCGTATTTTGTCGGAAATCTTCGTATTTGTCATGCTACTTCAGTTAAGACTACGCCGAGCGTCCAGTGGCGCCCTCATCACCATTATTTTGTTTTCTAATAAACTAAAGTATTGTCTTGAAATCGATGCATGTGTTTTGTTGTATAAATTAATACACAATTTATAGGGTATATGACTCAACTTAATAACTATTGGACTATGAGTGAGTAACTTAACGGAAAAAAGTGGCCACCTTTTCCCGTTAAGTTGACGACGCGAAGGTTAAAGGTTATTAAACTTTGTCTTATATGCTATACATTGTGTTTTCATTTGTACAACATAAATACATCCTTGGATTTCAAGACATTACTTTAGTTTATTAGAAAACAAAATAATCCTCATGAGGGCGCCACTGGACGCTCGGCGTAGTCTTAACCTCAGTACTTTTTGTACTGTGACCGACTGAATTAGCAAGACACGTTCGTACGTTTCCGTGATAATACGAAGGAAAACAATTTTTCATCACACTTGCTCGTAAATGGTGTTATTCCATGCCTGTATACAGAAGGACAATGGCCTAAATTGTTCCCGCGGGAATTATGGCGAGTTTGTCATCCCTAGGGAGTAATAACTTTCTTTTTAAAATTTGCAACTCTTTCGTACATAATTTCTGACTAAGGAGGTTTAATTTTCAGCCAAAAATTAAATCGGTTTCTAATTTCATCTTTAAAAATTAGCTATAGACTAACTTACATTACACAAAACCTATACGCTTCATTAAACTTCATTATTTTTATACCTATTTCAAGTTTATATCAACATTTATCATTAATTTTAGTAATTATACATTTTTATCAAATTGGCTAAATCTGGCTCGAATCCAGGTCGAAACTAAACGCAGTATCTGTGGTCACAAAAAAAATATCGTTTCCATTTACGTTCCCGTCCGTCAAAAGTTATTTCGTTATATTTTGCAGAGTTAAAGTGTTTTCTCTTTGTTTTTTTCCTCGCAAATGTGATGAAAACCATTGTGTGTATCACAGGCAGTAAGGGGATTACTAACTCGAGTCATTAAAAGCCCTCCGCCCTCCCTTCCCCCTCCCTTCATACTTTCCCTTCATACTACCCTTCATACTACCCTTGATGCACAATGTACTAATGCACTACATCTGTAATAATGTGTACCAAAAGCCATTTAGCGAGTTATCCGACTTACATGACGTAAGCAGTAAGACAACATTAACTTGTGGCTGGTAGATGGCGCTAGTGAGCCAATGACATTAATAAGTAGTGGATAGATGGCGCTAATGACCTAATGCCATCAATAAGTGGCGGATAGATGGCGTTAATGAGCTAATGACATCAATATGAGACGGATAGATGGCGCTAATGAGCTAATGACATCAATAAGAGGCGGGTAGATGGCGCTAGTGAGCTTACAAATCGACTTATTAAAAAAAATCTCATTGACTAAAAGTTTTGCAATATCAAATATAATATTTGCAGGTTCTCAAAATTGCTAAATGTAACGTGCTAGCTCTTATTATGTTAAGTAGATATAATTTTATTTAAAAAAGGCTTCAAAAACGAGGCTGCACAGTTATTGTGGCGTTATCTATGAAAAGGGACCTTATTGTCGACCGCGCTTACGCCGCGCTGCGTCACGCGACGTTGTGTTTATATCGGAGCGTCGCTAATAATGGCGGAAGCGCCATCGACAATAAAGTCAATTTTCAGTCAGCTAGCCACAGTTTTCTTTCCTTTACTGTAAAACTGCTCATCGTATATGAAAACCTTTACCAAATTATTTTTTATGTAATTCTTTACTTTAAAACAAAACAGAGAGATTAAAAAATGAGTTTCTTAGTAGTTTTTTTTTGTATTAGGAATTTTAAATGTTATTGAATCAGACTGCACTTTATAATTCGCGTTTATTATGCATTTGTATTAAGTTTAATTGTTAGTTTATAAGTAATACAATAATGTAATTCCATTTATTCACTTTTATAAAAAATAAAAGTTTATTCGTATTTTACATTTTACTTAAACCCTACTTCCGTCAGAATAAGTTTATTTTCCCTTTTTTTAATTCCCTCATAAATCGATGAACGCCGGGTGCACGCACGTAGTGTCATGTTCCGCCTCATTATACCGTTACGCCTGAGCCGAGCGTGCAAGCGAGAGCGGGGAACAAGCGATAGAGAGGCACTATACGAGGGTCAAACTGAAAGGTCTTAGAAAATCAAAAACTGATTAAACTAGCAAGTTATTGGGTTTATTACATCTTTTCAAAATGGTGTCCATTGACGTCAATACATCGCTGCATCCGATGGAACCACTGACAATAGTACATTGTAGCCCAGGTACAGAAAGTAAGCAATAGATGGACAAGTTAGTTCGAGGGCCGACGCGTAGCGGAGGCCCTCGAAAGTACGAGTCCATCTATAGCACTTTCTACCGAGGCAATACTATGTGCTTTTCACGCCTAATGTAAGGAAATAAAACAGGTTAGGACATAATACACAGTTTAATTAAAAGTAATATTGATATTAGCATTAGGACAGTTGCTGAATGACAAGGAAATGTTTTTTCCCGGAACATTTATATTAGTATTTTGTGTCAAGAGTTCGTTTTTTTATTTATTTGCCATGCTTTGAAATTTTCATACACTTTCTGATATTTGCGACGGGATTTTATTGGCAGTAAATTCCGAATTACCGACTTTGCCGTATCCTGAATTTCAGGCGGTGTAAGATCCATATCTGTACTTGTATCACTCATTTTTGTTGAATATCGTACAAATTTCCAATCAAAAGTTCAAAAGTTTAGCGTTTGTTTCCAATTAAAAGAACAGAAGTAATTTTCATTCCCGCCTTTTTAACTTTTTTAATTTTTACCTTATTTAAAGATGCAAAGGCGTTTTTCACGTACGCCTTAAAAACTTACATAAAAACACGTTTACAATCGCAAAAATACACTTTCACTGAGCGGATTTGACGTTTTAATTTTTTAATTAAACGTTCTAATGTCATATTTGTCAAACATATTTTTATTTATTTCCGAACGAGTTACTAATGTCATAAATAACCGACCAATAGCAGAGTAGAAAGTAAACTGGTCTAAAAACACTCCATTTTACTTTGCAACTCAACATTGTTGGACTGTTTTTGTGTTGTACTACTAAGAGCAACTTTCTATTCTGATTTCGATCCTTCTTTGGCCATATTTCCGAGCAGTGGCGTGAAAAAGCACTTTGCCCACTCGTCCTTAGAGGTCTCTTCGAGGGCCTTTTGAAACGCAGCCACAGCTTCCTCGGCGTCCATAAAACGTCGGGGCTATACGGCGGGTGACCCAGTAATTCCACGTCTGACGTCGCCAAATAGTCGATCGTTCGCCTGGCGGTGTGTGACGAGGCGTTGTCGTGGTGAAGGAGGATCCTACTGCGAGGTCGTTACTCCCGTACTTTTTCCAAGTCAAGTGGCAAACAATTGTTAGTGTACCACTCTGCTGTAACTGTTTTTCGATCCTCTAAAACAATTGTCGCGTAATGACCTGTCCTTCCGAAGAACGAGGCTACCATCTTTTTTCCCACGCTTCGACCTCTCTTCACTTTAGTTGGCAACTCCTCGGAAGGAAACACCCACTGAGCAGACTGTCTTTTGGTTTCGGGATCATAACAGTAAATCCAGCTTTCGTCACCCGTAAGTAGGTCGAACACAGCATTTGAGTTGTGAGAGTGAGCCTCCGTTAAATCTTAAAACCATTTCACGGCACCAATCGACACGACGGAGTTTTTGGGCCTCGGTCAAATTATGAGGTATCCACCGGGCACAAAGGTTCCTGACCGCTAAATGTTCATGGAGGATTTTGTGCACTTGACTCATACCGATGCCCAAGCTTGTACGAATCTGCTGATAGGTCACTCTTTTATCAGTCTCTATCATACGCCGCACAACACTGATGTTATCTTCAGTCGTTGCCGTAGAAGGCCGACCGTCACGCAGATCATCGGTGAGATTATTGCGACCACATTTAATTTCATTAAACCAATTGTAAACAGTGGCACGAGATGGGGCTTCAACGTGAAATGCCAATCGTAGTCTATCATAACTTTCTTGTTGACTTATTGACATCAAAAGGCATAAAAAATCATTGCACGACAATTTTCTCGCGTTAAATTCATGCTGACGTGACACAGACAACTTTCAATTTGCCGCCAAATCGTAAAACAAATGACAAATGAATAAAATACATACTCAACAATATTGGCAGAGTTACATTTTCAAAATTTTAACTTATTTTTTATTATATTGTTTACAAGTAGCCAGATCGAAAAACTTTCAGTGTCGGCCTCGTAGGTCTAAGCGTTCGGCTTGTGTGTTCTCTTGACGTTATCACGAAAAAAATTCGTCCGTAAACCGACTTTACAGACAACCAATGTTGCAAGTCTTTTAAGTAAATATATCTACTGTAAATATACGGGGCACATTGCTCGCAGGACTGATGGCCGATGGGGTCAGAAGGTTCTGGAGTGGCGTCCGCGGACCGGCAGACGAGCTTCAGGTAGGCCTCCAACAAGATGGGAGTGACGACCTCGTCAGGATCGCGGGACCGCGGTGGATGCGAAAAGCACAAGACCGGGCTGAGTGGAAAGCCTTGGGGGAGGCCTATGTCCAGCAGTGGACGTATTTCGGCTGACATGATGATGACTGTAAAGAAATTTGGGTATGCTACATTATTACGTATACAAAACAGTCACTTTCCGCGTCTTATCTTATCTTATCGTTTATCCGCTAACTCCTAAACCGAGCAACGGATTTTGGTATAAATTATCAAAAGATCATTTCATTCAAGGAACAAGGGCGGGTCAGTAGTAACTGTCAAACAGATAGAAACCAGATGTAATAACGACCCCTGCCATCACAGCTAAGGTCGCCGTCAAAAGAACTTGAAAAAGATGTAAACAAAACCAAACGGACGTATTTACCGTTATTACACCATAATCAACGACTTTTGGAAACCGCGTGAGGTATATATAATGATGTAAATGCCTGATTAGCATTACATTCCGTTTTATTAAGTCAAAACTGTTTTGCAGAAATATTGAGGTTATGTGTCAAACAGTACTGATTTGTGTACATATTTTATCATTTCTATTTACCCCGACTTTGGTAACTCTTATGCCCTTACCTATAAACGTGGAATGACCGTGGGGTAGCTACACCATGCCTTGTCCTTATCTGTCAGATTGTGATCTCTATTACGGTGTTTTCATATTTTAGTGAGAAATACGATTTAAAAAATCCATTCTATTGTTAATGCTATGCTTGTTAGCAGATCTGCTCCATATACGCAAACTGCTAGAGAGCAGAACTGCACCAGATTCTTTGCATGCTTACCCGAATTTAATTGGAACCTTATTGTGAAGCTACTTAGGGTTATAGTTTATTGTAGGTTAGCCAATAAAGTAATCAAAATAACCAAAAATCGCTCCTTACATAAAAATATTCAATATTGCCGCTATTTCTGAGGGTTTAACGTCACGTCACTGGTCACGTGAGCGCGTCACCGCACAGCCGGCAACGAATTTTCTGCCTACCGCATACGAGAGGTTAAGACTCCCATAAATATTATATTTCAACGGAAAAGAATAACTAAAACATTCAATAAAATTCACCGAACGTCAAAGGATTAGTAGGATAGAAGAGGTTATAAAAAAACGAATAACTTCCACAGTTTTTTTATTAAGTCTTAATCTACTCTAAGGTAAGTTTACTTCACTTATTAACTTACTGCTAGAGATAAAAAAACCTTATTAAATATATGTTACAACAGTGTTTTCGGCTTACACGAGTAAAGTTATCTAATTCAACATTCTACCGACGACATTGAAACTGCTTAAAAGCAAAAAAGCTACAACAAAACTACTGAAACCACTTTTAAAAGAGAAATTTTGTTAAAAAATACTTTGCCCCTAACATTAAATCATTTAGCAGGAAAGAAAGATTTTAAATTTAAAATAAATTTATTACTTCTTTTATCGTTACATACTGGAGTTACGTAAGAAAACGCTTGACCCATTTACAAATGCAACAATAAACATAAAAAAGAAAAAAAAAAAGTGATCAAGATATTTTACCAACTTATGCCGTCTAAATAATTACACACTACACATATTCAGCGTAATATTAATATTTAATAATCATACGCGTATTTTACTTACGATTTTAATGTAATTACCGTTTTTAGAAGTAACTCTTTAACCTCAAAAACAGCATTGTTTGTTGAATATGTGTATTTATTAGTGTATTAGTGAAACAAAAATAAAACAAATTGTATCAAGCCGTACTTCGATTTAATGCAGTGCGTTCATGCAATATGCGAGTGATGCATGACAAATATATATCGGCACTACATTTTTATATATAAATAATACTTTCATGTCATCCGCAACGTTGAATTTGTCGTGTAAACGATACGATAACTAAATAAATATATTTTTCTTGGTTTCCGCATAGTTTTCATACAAATACTAGTGTCGCCGGCAAAATTAAGCTACCCACAGCCTTCACCCACACTTGGTAGAACGTGAAATGCAACCCAGTGCCTACACATTATTTAAATAAATATATTTGAAGCCGTATATAGCGCTTAACCTACTAATGCACCATATTACAAATAAATCGAGATTGAAATGTTAATTTGAAAACAAAAATAAAACTATATGGTTTTCTAAAATGCTCTTCAATTATAAATGAAGGTCTATTTTGATGGAGAAGAAATATTGTTTATCATTTATTTTACTAAACAAAATATGTTTTTATTCAGTAGTCTTCAAAATAAGTATTCAATCAGAAACGAATCTTAAATGACTAAAGGAAATTCAAAACACAGTTAAATAAGTGACCGTTTAAATTTCACAAATATACCTGTTTTTATCGAAACGTTTTATAAATATTTATACAACTGAGATACACAGTAAGATACCCAAGTGGTGTTTCCTAAGACAGATAATTAATATATTTTTCTAAGAATCTAGAAACTTAAGTGATAAGAGGGGGCACTTTGCAAAATTGATAAAACACGTATTTACATCGAATATGCTTGATTTTGTACTTTCCATCCAAAACGGGTAAAAAAAACTTCGTTTACAAAAACAATTCAGTTACTTACTATTTCTTTATTAATTATTTTATACATAAATAAACAACTTAAAGCGAAAATATATTACAAAAAAATGTTACACCTAGAGTAAATTACTTATTGCAACTCGTCGGCGTCATGGGCGCCGTGTTGTTTTATTCTATTTTTTGTTATTTTATCAGTCATTTCTGGTAAGCGAAAAAATAGGCCAAGCTCTCAAAATAGGTAAATAGCTCGTCCTGAACTAAAACTGTGATCTAATATTTTGAAACTAGACAAAAATGGAATCTTTCTTTCTATCACATTTTTTTTTTCATTTACACGGTGATTAAAAGCGTTGGTTAGCTGTGCTTATACAGAGTGAACCTTATACAGAGAAATAATGTTTAAAAGTACGACCAAAACTATAAATTCTCACAAAACTGTATTTCTGTGTTTACACAAAAATATATGCATTATATATTATGTTGCTGTTGCTACTGTATGACAGTCATATAGTTTTGGTCACATCACAATGGTGTGTTCCGAGATATTTGTGACACAAATACAATGTACCCGTGTCCCAGCGGCATACACTACAACTAACGTCGGGGCATAATTCTTATCACTAATTCGACGATAGCCATAGCCAATAAAAAGAGAAATATCGAAGAGTTCAGAAGTGTTCTATAAAACGCTGATGTTATATTAAACTTGTAAGATGTACTTGGGTCACAATTGCATTCAAATGTACTTGCATAGCGGCGTAACAAAGTAACGCATCTTACACCTCGGTAACGCAAGCCAGCTCGCGGCAACGCTAAAAAGCGTCTAAGACCTTATGTAAGCAAATCCAGGTGAATTACTAAAGCTTATAAACACCAATGATAATATTCAGCATTTACGATAGTCACAAGAATAACGTCAAAAATGTTAATTAAAAAAAGTAACGCAACGGAAATTGTTTTAAATTCCGTTGTGATACTTTTTAATTATTTTTATTAGTATTCCCGATTGACTATTAAAAAATTGATAATATTATTAATCTGACGTCTTAAGTAAGGTGCCAGTCTTCAGTCGCGTCAGAACTGAGTTTTCTATGACCCGTCATTCCTTCTAGATCTCACTTAAGGTCAGTTTAATAAAACTATTAGTTTCAAGACAGTACCATCCGTCACACGTATGCGAGAAGTTACATACCATTACAATTAAACAAACTTGCATCTTTTGTAAAAGTTGGCGAAATAAGATAAATGAAATTTAAATATTTATTATTTAATTGTAATAATCTGTTGAATCATAACATGAACACATTTATACTAGTCGATTTAAAGCAAAAACAAAATTAACAACTCTATTTTGAAATCACATTTGAAAATGTATTTTTGATAGAAACAATTTTTTTTTATTCATTAACATACTTTTGATCAAGTAACGTAATCAGGAATAAAGCAGTGTTATTGCGGTACCGTTACCTTTATTCACCCGACTAATCAAAACTGAGGGTAATGTTTTCTGAATTTGCTTATTTTAATTATATTTGCATCCACACGTTATTTTATTTCTCGGTACCGCAGTCTGTAGTGATACATCGACTAATATAACTGGTCGTTTCGCCAGTGTGTGCGTGTACACCTGTCCGTCTGCCCGTAGCTCGGGAACTGTCACTGCTCGTAGTTCTTCGTCTTGCGATCGAGGTCGTCGTCAGTGCGGTTCATCGGGTGATCTGTGGGGGGGGAGGGGGGTTAGCTTGAGGCTATATTTTGTTCTAATAAGCGATCATATGGCACCTACATACTATAAACAGGGAGAATTTTGTGGGTGGGAATTTACCATTAACGCAAAAAGGTTCAATTTATCTTGGCTTTAAAATGCCATTTTTAATGTTAAAACAAATAATAATGAATTTTATACGCATTCAAATATCAAGAGCAATGAAAACGGATCACTTTGTATTCCATTCCCGTAGAAAGTCACCCGTTTTTATTGCACGAAAAAAAATGGATGAGGTTCTCGCGTCAACCCGTGTTTTTTTTAAATATATGATCATGATCATGCCTAGCTTTATACAGAGTAGCCCGATAATAAAAAAAACTTTTATTGTTGAATGCTTTCTAGAACGCCACAAAGGAACAAATATACATACAAACATAAATAGGGTGACAAACACACTACCCTCCCCCTTCGGCAATTGGGTAAAAAAGGTTTTAGACTGGTTTTTAGAATAATCGGGAAACAAAATATCCGAGGATACCAGTTAGGTGTGGTACAGATACTGACCAGGGTGATGCGTCATCTTGGGCACCAGCACGACGTTCCCGTCGGCGGCCTGCTGCAGCGAGAACTGCGCCGAGGACAGCGGCCGGCCCTCCGCGTCGCGCAGGCTCTGGGGGACACATGATACAGTTAGGAAAAAATATAGACCATATGACGTTAGTATGCAAGACTATAACTTGAGTATTGTTGGTTCGCCAGTAAATGCGAGAAGTTCCAAAACAGAGACCTCAAGACATCCCCCTAAGGGTGAATATTCATCAGAATTTTACGAGCTAGCCGAGCGGGGCGCGAGGAAAATATCCACCAATTGGAATACTTGATTTTCCTAGTGTCTTATCGCCGGAGCGTGTCTGACCTGGAACACGTGCCGGTAGAGCGCCGCGAAGCGCTCCTTGACGCGCTGCCGCTCGGCGGCGAGCGAGTGGTGGTCGCGCTGCGTGCGCTGCTTGCGGTCGCGCACGGTGCGCACCTCGTCGGCCAGCGACGTGATCTGGTCCAGCTTGCGCTTGCGGCAGTTCTGCGCCGCCACCTGGGAAGCGTTGTCTTATATTAACGTGTACAAGTAGCGTATTATACACCGCTAATATTGATATCGTTACGGTATCAGAATGCCACTCATAGCGTACCCGAAGCGTGAAAACTGTTCTATAATGATCGTTGCCATAGTAATAACTGTTCTTCTATGACCATTATAGCATTGTTATTACCACGGTTACGGTCTTCTGTATGTTTTGGCGTTTAGTAAACACTAGACATACTAATTCGTATATTAAATCGATAAAAATGGTTTACTACTCGCTAACTATAAACCCTAGAGCGTAATCGAAACGTGACAACAGTGTTATAATGAGTGTTGCCATGGCAATAACAGTTCTTTTATAATTATTATAGCATTTTTGCACGCACGAACAGTCTGAACGCACTGATAGTAACTGAGTACTAAGTAAAGTGCCTCTTTTGTAACACCTTGGAATATTGAAGCGTCCTCTTATACACTATAGTTTACCTTGTTCTTCCCGCGGCGGCGGATATCCCGGATGAGCGAGAGCTGCGCCTCGCTGAGGTCGTGCTTAGACAGCCGCTCGTTAAACTCATCCATCGGCAGATTGATGATGTCGTGCACCTCCATGGGAATGCCTAGGAACAAAAAAGAGTTTAAAATAAATAATATCAGGGGACCATGTCACACCAATTGACCCAGTCCCAAAGTAAACTCTAGGCTTGTACTATAAGAACTAGATCATCATGTCATCATGTCAGCCGAAAGACGTCCACTGCTGGACATAGACCTCCCCCAAGGCTCTCTACTCAGGCCGGTCTTGTGCTTTTCGCATCCACCGCGCTCCCGCGATCCTTACAAGGTCGTCACTCCAGAACCTTCTGACCCCATCGGCCATCAGTCCTGCGAGCAATATGCCCCGCCCACGCCCACGCCCACGCCCATGTCTCATATTTTTAAGTCATAATGTACTAGATAACAATATAAATAGGTACTTATTAATAGCAACATCAGGTACAAAAATTCGTCTCCATCATTATACCAGCTCAATGTTACCATAAATATTGTCATCAAAATTACATAAGTATGCAAATTAGAAATCGATTGAAAATACGATATATGTGTTTGTCTGTTCGCTCACCTAGTGCCTTGGCGCGTTTCTCGTCGCGCGACAGATGCCCCGGGCCGGCGCTCGAGCCCCCGTCCGAGACGCTGCCGTCCGTCAGTCGCCGCACTGCACAAACACAATTATTTAGATACCTACCATTCAAGTTCAAGATGCTGTTATAACACTGAATTATGTTCAGATGGCATCTGGGATGTTAAATTAATAATGATGGTCACATTCCTTTTTTTAAAATACTACTGCGAAATCTAGATGCTACTTTAAAAAAACAAGATCCGTTGATCTCCTTTGTGCTATTATATGTTGGCAGATAGTATTGTTATTCGATAGACGCTAACAGCAAAGACTGAAGAAGAATGTTAGATGCCGTTCCTTCATAAGGGACTGCAATACATCTGTTTTACAACCGAAAACAGCGACAGTGTTACGATAGGCCCAGTATTATTTTTACCCCTATAAGGATAAATTATTTGATTATTTCAATTTATTTTGAATTCTAATGTATAGAACAGTAAATCACACATTCTTACTAAGATGCTATATGCAGTTTTAAAATAGCAGATGCCGTCCTGAAATATAAGATGCCGTGTCAGAATACGAGAAGCTGGAGTAGTTACCCCGCTTGTCGCGCACGGCGGCGGGCCGCTCGGCGCCGGGCGCGCTGTACGTGTGGTTGTGGCGCACGCGCTCCGGCGCCGCGTACGCGCAGCGCGCCGCCGCGCCCGAGATGCCGTTCTGGAATCGATACATAATATTAGATAAACATATATTATAAAATCAACTACAATTCAAAATTTCGAGTACTTTGTACCACTAAAGACTTTGTTTTTTATTGTTTATCGTATATTTTCAATATATTACCTGTAGCAGCGCATGGCTTGAATGCGCCCCGTTTAGGTCGAGTGGGGGTTGAACAGCTGCGTGAGCGCCCAGCTGATGTCGGGCCGCGTAGTCTACTATAAACGAAATGGAAAAATTACATACCTACAACCAGAAAGCTTGTGCTTTAGTTTGGAACTTCGGCAATTTTAGGAATAAAGTTGTATGCGAGGCAGATAAAATTGGATTTCCTTTGTTTTTGACTAGATAAAAGATAAAAAAGATAAAAAGATAACTAACAGTCTAATTAAGACTACTACTAACCATACAATAATAGGAATTCTTCAAACAAAGGTATATTGCTTGCTTGCATGTGTACTCGTACGTCCCTCGACGGTACGCGCCGCGAGCCACCACAAGCAAACTCAACAGGACGAACCGAGCTGGTTCAGTCGCGTCGCCGCGTTTGGTTGCGTACGTATTACCACCCGAGCCGCAGTAGGTGTTAAGCAGGAGACTTCTACTCCTCCTTTCCTATTTAATCTATGGCTTATCTTGGGACTAGGTCAAATTTGTTTTTGACTGTTTTTTTTAATGATGGTGGTGGTGGCAGTGCTACGTACCGTTGTGCATATGCATAGCGTCGTGCGGGTAGGGCTGCTCGGGGCACTCGTACTTCACGAGCGGCCGCGCCAGCGGCTCCAGGGGGGGTGGGGGCTGGCTTTGCTGCTCCTGAGGGGTGGGGGACTTTAGCATAAGAGCCACACAAGGTTTTAAAAAACAACTTGAGAACTGGCAAAATTTCTAGTTATAATGATTTACCTGGAAGCAGCGTTTCCCAAACATGTGGTGTTTCTTCTGAGGCTGGTGGGATGCTCTCTCGCGGCCGTATGCGCCGTCGTAGGGGCGGAATTTGGAGCTGAAACAAAAATTAACTTAGTTTGGGACGTGTATGGAAAATGTATGAGACTCATACAAACGCGTTATTTGAAGAAATACATATATAAACTATAACAAACGGACAATGTCAGTTGTGTAACAAAATAATTCACTTGTATGAGAGTCATACAAAAAGTAAACTTCAATGTTATACTAGAATATTTCATAAAACATGTTCTTTACCAATATAGTACAAATCCAAACAGAAATAAAAAATGTATGAGAGCCATACAAACCTGTGGAACTCCTGAGCGGAGTCGCTGCCATCGCACCACTCTCCGTCAGAAAGGGACGGCACGCGTTCCGAGCCCATGGAGGACACTGCGCTGTCAGACGCCGAGTCCCGCTCTGAAATAAAATGTAAAATCACAATAATATTATACATGCGAATGTTTGTATGTGTGTGTTACTATGTTTGTTACTCCTTTATGCTTGAAATTGATATACAACTGTTTAAAGTTAGGACAGACGGACGGACAGGACAAAGCTATAACAATGATGAATAAGCTGACGATGATGATGACTCACCGGCTATCATCATGTGCGAGTGGTTGTGCGGCGCATGGTGGGCGCCGGCCGCTCCGTCCAGCATTCGCATCGTGTACATGCCTGGAACACAACCGTTCTATAAGTGATTGAACAAGACGTGCCAAAAAAAAAAACAGCCCGACAAATTAATTCGAGTTCGTGAGGTCTTAAGATGCATGCCTGTATGCGAGGCATTATGCAGACGACATGGTGCTGCTGAGTGCGTCGGTCTGTGGCCTGAGAAAGCTGCTACAGATCTGCGAGGAGTACGCTTGTGGCCATGGTTTAAAATACAATGAGTCCAAGAGTCAAATCATGGTTTTTGAGGCCGGCGGCAAACGACCGTTTAGCGTTCCACCCGTCCGGCTGAATGGCACCCCGCTAGTAAGGGTGACACAGTTCAAGTACCTAGGCCATATTGTTACGTCAGACCTCAAAGACGATGCCGATATCGAACGGGAGCGGAGGGCTTTGTGCGTGAGAGCCAATATGATCGCCCGAAGGTTCGCGCGTTGTTCTAGCGGAGTTAAAGTTATGCTTTTTAAAGCTTACTGTACATCATTGTACACGTGCAGTTTGTGGGAAAACTACACTCAAAAGTCGTACAATGCCCTCCGTGTACAGTTCAATAACGCCTTCAGGGCGGTGTTGGGGCTGCGGCGCTGCTGCAGCGCCTCAGGCATGTTTGCCGAGGCGCGCACGCTCTGCTTCCACGCGACCATGCGCTTGCGCGCCGCCTCGTTAGTGCGTAGAGTGCGCGACAGCGCCAACACTGTTCTGGCGATGATTGCTGACAGGCTAGATTGTCCCTATATACGGCACTGCTGTGCCAGACATATCACGCACCAAAACATTGTAATTTAATTCAATATAATTTAATTTAATAATTTTGTTAATGATGTATTTTGACATATTTAATTTTTAATCTTATTATTTTTACTTTTATTTTTTAAATCTTATTTTATAATTTTAACATGAATTTAGTACTTATTGCCTGATGAAATTTGACTGATTTTAATCTAATTTACTTTTGTTGTGTGTGTTTACTTTATATTATTTGTACCTACCTAATTATGAGTCCCAGTTACTTGAAATAAATTGATTTTAATTTTTAATTTTTTTTAATTACACCGGTAGTCTTATCTATACAGTAACACAACAAAGCAAAAACTATAGCTTTGTGGTAGGATAACTTGTGTAATTATATTTCAAGCATAACATGTTTTTAGGGTTCATGTATGTATGTATGATTATTTATTCCACCATAACTTGAGCCAATTTTGATGTGTGTGGTATCGTTAGAATCCTTTCATCATCCCGGGTGACATAGGATACCTAAACTGTTAAAATTGAAATAAAAACAATGGCAAAATGTCGATTATAAAAACAACTCTCGCTTCGTTTCATATAAAAATCAGGGAGAGCTTTGTTTCATATAAAAAAATCATGAAAATCGCAAGTCATAAAGTGTTTTTTACAGAAACGGTTTTTATTTCAGGATTTTTTAAATATCTAGCTGTTAAATGAGGTTAGGCTGGTTTGTTTTTTAAAAACCGTGAAATAAAAACTGTTTCAGAAAAAAACACTTTATGACGTGCGATACTTTTGTAATTTTTAAATGAGCCAATATGGACCCAGTTATTCATAGTGTAAGCCAAATAGGAGCTATATCCATAAACGTTGTTATCTAGCTTGCTGTGTGACGTGAGTTCACGTAACATCGTCAATAACGTAATGACATGTGCATCAGGTCTGATATGGGTGAAGACAATGGCGTCATGAAATTCGGATGATGACTTGCATTTTGTATGCTTGGTGATGCTGATGTATAGAAGAACAAACGTTGAATGTAACAAATTTAATTCTGCACATTTCAGAGATATGTAAATTACTACTGAATGCGACCCAAACTATGTCGTTAATATTAATAAAAAATAATCAAAATGCATGTATGTTCGCGCTGTCAGCGATCGACGAAGAGTGAAGGTGGAGGGGTTATGCTTTAGGTTGAGAGCTCGGCTCCCCGCGGCGGTACCTCACTCCGCTGTGGCCTGCTACTAGTCAGCTGTTCTCGACAATGGGTTAACATAATATCAGTAACCGGAATGATGATATCATAATTCCATAGTGAAATAGATCTAGTCCGATTTCGAACAAATGCACAAAAATGCGGATTAAATACGAGTGTAATAAAACGAGAATATTCGGCGTATGTAATACATACACAAGAGGTTTGGATTTTAAAACAGCATAAAAATGGGACAAAGGAGAACATAGTGCACATCATGGCCCACCAGGGAATCGTTATTCTCACCAAACAACCATTATTATTAAGGAAGGTAAGAAAGTGAAATTATGAAAATTCGTCGTTATTTTTAATACAATACGATACTTCTAAATTGTAACACTATTCGAAATTGTACACTTTCATGTTCAAATCTTCAACTGTTATCACAATTTAACGGAAAATACCTTAATACGGTATAAAAGATAACAATATAGGTACCGAGTCAAAGTTTATCAATAAACTTACGTTGAAAGTGACAACGCACGAGGTCGCGCATGTCGCCGTCTCACTCCCACCTTTGTTTACGTTTTTTTTAACACTAATATTGCTATGACAAACTGCCTGTTGCCAAGACAGATAAAGAAACCGACGATGTGCGAGTTGAACTCGCGTGGAGAGGGTTCCGTACATAGTTTTTTTTTGGTAGAATTATTATAGGTTTTCCTGTAATCTACAAACATTCAACTATTTTTTTTATTTTTTTCAATTTAATTGGTTCGGTACATTCAGAGATGGATGGTCAATTTTCGTCTTCTTTCATAAATAAAATCAAAACTATTTATTTTACAATAATAACAAAAATATATTTGAGATCCTCATAAAGAGCCCTTTTATTTGATATATATGACACAGTAAGGTGTGCATTTTTTTTTAATTTCCTAATTTGTCTACCGAAAATTACCCTTATTTAAAATAAAATATAAACGTTTGCATCTTGGCTAGGTAACCCGTCATTGTAAAAAGCCGTCTATCTATTACAGTTCGATACGGAACCCTAAAAAGCCGCTGATACACTACAATGCAGTTTTCGTGAATATGTTTTTCTATGTTAATAGTGAGATAAGATAGTGAAAAAAGTACATTTCTTGATAACGTCACGTACGAGTAATACGAACAGAAATAGGAATGACTGTGCTACATTAGCATTCTAAACTATGCCAAAGATTTTTTAACCCCCGACACAAAAAGAGGGGAGTCATTTATTCATTTATTTTGTTTGTTGTTATCTCCGTGTACCTATTTTTTTTATTAGGCAGAGTTCATGAACGGTTGGTTAGTAATGAGGCCTCTCTACAGATCGGCGGATCATGACCATGAGCGAGCGTAAGGGACGGAGCAATACGTAAGAGTGATATGCAAGAATATGCTGCTCACTCTAACGTATTGCTCCGTCCCTTACGCCCGCCCATGATCCAAGGTCCTGTTGCCACCTTTTGGGTGCGGAATTCTAGAAATGAATTATAATGCTTAGTTGAGCATTCGCGGAAAGATATCGGCGATACGGTAGATAACAAATGGAAAATCACGCAATATAAGCAAAACATTGCCTCAATAATTTGACCGCTATGTGTCTGTGGCACTGTAGCTCATAAACGGGTAAACCGATTTTAACGCGTATTTATTCATTTGAAAGCAGGCTTTCTAGCGGTGGTTCTTAGCCAGGATCAATGAAATTCGGTTCAGCCGTTTAGGAGATATCAGCTCTGAAAGAAAGGGGTCACCATTATATCGGGGGTTTTGTCTATGGTTATCGAACTATTTTTGAATATACCAAGAAAAATAGAAAGGTGTAGAAAGTTCCCCTTTTTCCAGGTTTTTTGGTGTTTAATAGCAGGATCTAAGCTTCAACTGATCACGCGTGTACATGACTATCACCACGTTACCACGAGTCACTATGATTCGACGATTTTTAAATACCTATCTCTATCGGCAAACTAAAATATGCTTTATACATTACCATCAAAGTTCACGATATCTTGAAACAATCCAAAAGTTATCAATATTCTGCTACGAAAGCCGATTAGTGCATGTAACGCCGACGTGGCGATTACCAAGTTATCTAATAGTGAAAATTGTCTTTTTGTTTGTCATATCAAATAAGCATCTATCTCTACCTACTTATCAATGGTACGTAAACGAGTTGTAATAAACAGATAAAAAATAAGACTCAGTTTCCGCTGCTTCTTCTTCTTCGAGAGTCAATTTTTGAAAAATAATTTCTTGGTGCATCCCTCACTCCCTTCCTTCTCCCTCCAACGGTTTAGTATGTGTTTGTCTGTTAGACCCTATCCAGTTGCATAAATCAGAGGACGACGCAAGTATGTACGCGTAGAATAAGTTTCCCGCTACTCCCCCTATTTTTACACCTTAGGGGAGGAATTTCCACAAACCCTTTTTTAGTGTACACGTAGGATATCCAAGGAATATTCCCTCCTAATTTCAAATCCCTAGGTCCAGCGGTTTCGGCTGTGCGTTGATCGATCAATCAGTTTCTTCTTCTTTATTACATAGTAAAAAACCAAGTCGCTCCCGCCGTCTGTCTGTACGTACGCTTAGACCTTCCAAACTACGTAACGGATTTTAATGCGGTTTTAGACAGAATCATCAATAGATAGAGTGAATCAAGAGGAAGTTTTTTATGGTTAATAAATCCTGATTACATTAAATGCGCATAGCGAATATATAGCTTATGGCCATGGAGGTGATGCGTAAGAGTAAGACATGGGAATATGTTGCTCGCTCTAAGGTGTAACTAGGAACAGAACAAGGTATCTACTAAATCTTGGTAAGTACAACCTAAGCATACTGACAGGGATCTTGACTGGACACTGTCCACTCAACAGACATCTGACGGTTATAGGAGTCAAACAGGATCCTCGATGCCCACACTGCGGCAAAGAGGAGACTTGTCAGCACGTTCTGGCCGAGTGTGTAATGTACTCGTCACTGAGACATCGCACATTCGGTAGAGACACTTAAAAGCATTAACCTTCAGGACGCACTTATGTTCTGTAGGAAAACAAGAAGATGGGATCAGTGCTGGATGGGAGCGCCGCAGAGCCAGTAACCTGAGGCTGGATCAAGGGGAACTGGGCGGAATGAATGGAGAGCCACTAGACCGCCCGCCTGCCTCGGCGGCGTCCCCACTCATCATCATCATCATCAAGGTGTAACTGCGTCTCTTACAGCCTATGGCGAGCCATCGTGTAGAAGGACCATTATATGGCGTCGAATGGGTTTGCCTCGATGACAATAAATCTGCGCCTCTATTCTATGCGCCGATCCAAATCGTATTTGACTTGTTATGGTATTGTTTTTTAACTTCGCCATTACTGTGAAGTAAATAAGAGCTATCAAAACGTTAACAATACGATAACAGGTTGTATATTGCCCTGGCCAACTCAATGGTGAACCCGACGGCATTTTTAGGGTTCCGTACCAAGATGGAAAAATAGGAACCCTTATAGTGAGACTTCGTTGTCTGTCTGTATGTCACAGCAGCTTTTTTCAGCAACTACAAATACTATCGACTTGAAATTTGGCATACTTATACACCTTGCTTGCCCGCAACTGTTTTTAGTAAAATAAATATACATTTACTTTTATAAATAATTGAAAAGGGGTCTAGGGGTTGCGAAATGAAGGTGTCATATGAAAGGGTTTGATCTGCCCGTTTGATTTTTTACTTTCTTATTTTCTGTGTATTATAGCCAAAAATGTACAAAAAATTACCTTCCCTCCGAAAATTATTATTAAAAAAATCTGAAAAATCCTGACGACCTGGATAATTACTTAAATTTAATGGGAAAAATAAAGTGAAGTGTTCATTATTTACAGTTTTTGAGAAATAGCAAATAAACTTAGAAAATTTGTATTAAAATTTAGGGTAGTCAAAAATAAAGTTCATAGCAAAATGAGTATTCTTTTGTGGTTACCAAGCATATCATCTTAGATACTGAACCCTCGGTGCGTGAGTCCGACTCTCACTTGATCGGTTTTTTATATTGTCATCAATATATCTATGTTAGTGATTAACATTTTCCCATTGTTGTTATTTCAATTTTAACAGTTCAGGTATCCTATGCCACCCGGGATGGTGGAAGGATTCTAACGGTACCAAACACATCTAAATTGGCTCAGGCGTTTAGAAATTATGGTAGCATGAAGAATCTTACATAGAACTTTGAGCAGTCGTGTAAAAAAAAAACTAAAGATGTGAGTCTATGACGACACAGTGACGTGCTCAGTCGCGCGCGGACTCCGAGCCCGCGAGGTTGTCAATTATTAAAATTCGAAATGACGCAGTGTTGTTTTAAAATCTAAAAGACAGTGTTATTTGGTGAAACATGACGCTTTCGTGGCTATACCAAACATATGTGATAGTTTTGTTTGCACGACGCCATCTAGTTTTCAAATCAATCACTAAATAAACCCAATCGTTTTAACCGATCGCCGTACACGTTTTTAGAAGGTTAAAGTAGGTGCCTGGAATCCAGACCCTTCCCTACGTCATAATAAGACTACACCAAAACTGGCGCAACAGACACAAAATGTATTACATGTTCAACCTTACTTACATCAGTGTAAGTCAGAATTTGCTATGACGATGAACTTGGGGATACGTTGTTATGAATTAAAGAGGCGCACAGTAAACACTCACCATCGTATAATTTATAGTAGGAACTCAGATATCCAGTGGGGTCGGGGTACAGCAGTGGACTTGTTAAAAATGGCGGATAGAAGGGAGCGCCGTAGGGAAAAGGCGCCGTGGAAAGATTCATTTTAAATCACAGTAGATCCTTAACACTAAACACTACGAGTCAATAGCCCCGGAGGGGTGCGTCCGTGTTTATTTCAATGCTAGCACTAACAATTCTCCGACAATTCCAGCTGAAACTTATCGCTATCACCGGCGATAATCGTATCGCAATGTCTCATTTAAAAACGAAACGTTATGACACCTATCAATAGCATTAGCGAATTCCCATCCATAATATCGTCGGTTAACGTACATCCGTTATGGAATTTTCTCTGACGCTTCGTTATAACTTATATTATAATCCTCGCGCAAATAACCACCTGACGTTCTATTGTTCGTTATCTGTGACGTCCCTTGAAGAGAAGATTCAGTACCTCCGCCGTTCCAAGGCGAAGTTTAGACGGGATCGTGGAACTGTTTGTACTTGAATGTCCAGAGACAATAGTTGTATCTTTTTAAAACAGCAACGGGGACTTTGGTCAGGGAGTCGCAGCTAGTCCGGGGGCGGCGCAGCGCGCAGCAAAAGCGGCATAGACACAGAGAACACTCTGAATTGTGCACCTTTCTAGTCTTCGAAGTACGTTTTTTCAGGAAGTATGTCATATGTAGGCTTTTTAGCTACTTGCGATCAAACCCGCCCAGCAACAGTCAGTTAAAACACCTTTCTAGCGATCCAAATTCAATCGAACGATTTTGTCTTTCGTTATGATTATTTATGTGTTCAAAAAATATTTTATTAACAGTTCAAATAAAAGTCTAGTAAATTCTTTGTTTCAAAAATTAAATTACCAAATGTTTTTAATATAAGTTCACTTGAAAATTAGATTCATAACAAACAGTCTGTAAACGTAAGAAAAAACACCCATGTTGGAAAACAAAACCAAATCACGAACGAAACGCGTCACTATAAAAACACCACAGCGACTTTTTTCAAAATGGCTCCCGATCTGTCAAAACGCAAGTAACACTTAACGCGGGAAAAGGTGAAATGGCAGCTGCCGCGCACGCCACATCTTAATAAAAGCAGCCTGGCAAACATTATTATCTTATTTGTTCTACTTGTTTAACAAACGAAGGGATTTAGCGTCTATTTTCGTTATAAAGTCACCTGAGTCGTTACATAGTATATTAATTGTGGTAATTACGTTATTATTTTAACGGCGGCCATTTTCGCGTCCATTATCGACCGGCGGCGGCCAGTGACTAAGCAATTCGCTTGTTTACTAACAGCGGTTGCTAGTTACACGATAAGAAATGATTGGGTTATAAATATCAGAGTTTTTTTATCATTGTCCGTGTGCTGGACATACAATCCTGCATGACAAGCGTCTTTTATATTTAATTTTAGCGCCATCTCGTTTTCTCGACGTAGATAATGGTCGCTAATATGACTCATCATCATCATCATGTCAGCCGAAAGACGTCCACTGCTGGAAATAGGCCTCCCCCAAGGCTCTCCACTCAGACCGGTCTTGTGCTTTTCGCATCCACCGCGCTCTCGCGATCCTGGCGAGGTCGTCACTCCATCTTGTTGGAGGCCTACCTACAGCTCGTCTTCCGCTGCGCGGACGCCACTCCAGAACCTTCTGACCCCATCGGCCATCAGTCCTGCGAGCAATGTGCCCCGCTAACCGCTAATATGACTAGTAATTTGTAATTTATTAATCTCGTCTTCATACTGGAAAGGAGTCGCTCCGTAACGACGTAGAGATATGATTGGAAACGCACTGGAAGAGGAAGCGGAAGCGGTGACCAAAACTAAATGGATAACAACCCTCGGTATAATGGAGCCTACTTTTTTCCTAGCTGATATATTCTACGGCCAAACCGATTTAAAAAAAATATGAGTACCTATTGGAAGTCTCCGTCTGTCTGTATGGTCTAGAACGCGAATGAGGACATATTAATAATAGATAGTAATTCAAGAGGGAGGTTTTTATGTATAACTAGCTTTTCCCGTGACCACTTCGTTGAGCATTTTTTTTTTGTAATATATAGCCTATGACACTCACAAGCTTTCTATTGGTAAAAGAATTTTCAAAATCAGTTCAGTAGATCTAGAGATTACCCCTTACAACGTTGCGAACTTTACCTCTATATACTATTCTGCCCTGCTAAGCCAAAAGGCAGTAACTCAGATAGAACTCCAGTAGCAATATCAACCCTATTACTAATAGGAGATAATTCAAACTGCTTTGGTTATTGAATTTGGGATACGGCTTATTAGCTTAGGAGGGCAGTATTATTATAGATACATAAATTCTGTACGCGTGTTATAGAAAACTCACATAAACCGAAGCGCAGCGAGGGCGTGTCGCTAGTATCGTCACTTTTCTAACACTCAAGTCATTTTGAACAACTTTACAGGAGAGCAAAAATACTTTATAAATGTCGGTCTGTGATTGGTCGAAGGTCTAGAATGTGTGAATGAAGGTATAGAGTAGCTCTATTTGGATTTCTTTTTCTTAGGCCGCATTTCACTTAGATTAGTCTATACAAATTCGGCATTTAGTGTATCTATATACAAAGGCAAACCTGAGTCACTGACTTATATATGAACGCACAGCCGAAACTACTGCACCTAGAAACATGAAATTTGGTACTGGGGTGCCTTTCATGATGTAAGTGAGCACTAAGAAAAGGGGTGAATTACCGAAAATCCTTTTCTAGTGCTCACTTACAGTAACTAGCAACCGCTGTTAGTAAACAAGCGAATTGCTTAGTCACTGACCGCCGCCGATCGATAATGGACGCGAAAATGGCCGTCGTTAAAATAATAACGTAATTAAATCACAATTAATGCACTAAGGGGTTAAATAGGGGGAGTAGCGGGAAACTAATTCTACGCGTACGAAGTCGCGGGCGTCCTCTAGTATACATATAAGACCTTATTATCGTTTGGTCGTATCCGCCCTTAGCGTGTACAGTATTTTAGACAGGAGCTAACCAATACGACTGATTTTTGAGTTATCCATATTTAATATCATAAATCCGAAATTGTGTCTGTCTGTGGCACTTTTACGGCAGAACCGTTCAGCCAATTTTGTTAAAATTTGGTATAGAGACAACTTTTGCAGGTGGTTTTGGTGGTGGACCTTGTTGTCTTATCCATTAACCTACCGCCAAACAGCAGTGTTCGCATTGTTGTGTTCCGGTTTGGTTATAAGACAGCCGGTGTAATGACTAGCATAGAGGCATTCCATCTTTGTCCTCAGGGTTGGCAACGTATTAGCAGTCTTAGGCTTGCAGTATTGTGAATGCGAATGTCTATGGGTCACAGTTTCCACTTACCATCAGATGGACTGTGTGCCCGTTTGCCTTCTCTATGCCATGAAATAAAATAAAAACTTGAACCCTATATAAAGACTTGGATTAATTTTCATCCCAAAAATAGTGAAAACCAGTTAGACGCGGACGAATCCGCTGCGGAACTATAAAAAAATCTATAAAATTCGGTGAACTTTGTCCTCTAAATGTTAAATTACGACGCAGTGCGCCGTTATCGTTCGTTAGTTTTCGTTACAGCCGCAACGGCGTGATAGCGTAATACCCAAGCAAATAGAGAGGGAAAAACAAGGCGTCAGTGAACTGGTTTGCGGCGATATGAACCGGTTTTTAGTACCGTAATACTATCTTACAGCAGCACAGTGACTTGTGGGCATAAGGTGTAACAGCAGAGGAGACTGCTGCATCATGGAATGTCATGAGGTGGCAACATACCGGGGGTGCCACCTCGCACTAGAACCAAGGTCGCCACCAGAAGTTATCGGCACCATTAAGGGTCTGCTATGCTTCCTGATGCAACTGGGTTGGCAAAAGTATTGCCAGCAACCAGCCACGCAAAATAGGCTCATATCTAAGTCATCAGGAAGCCGGAGTCAGGCGGAGAAGAGTTTTAGAGCGATTTCATGCTCCGAAAACCCCCAATTCCATTATTTTTAGAGCTAGAAGTTACAGCTGTTTCCGAGAAAACAGGGTTAATAGGATGATCAATCCAAAAAGACCAGTATGTGGAAGTCATGTCCTATAAGATGATTCGCCATATTAACATATTTTGTAAACATTTTAATCGATAAACTTTTACAGTACAAAAAATACAGCCCTTTAAAGTTAGAAGTGGCAAAGGGACGGAGGGACGGACTGTGAGGACTTTTTGGATACATAACCCACAAAATTATGACTTGTAATGTAATGTATGTATAATTTAGAAAAAGAAAGAAAGAAAACGGTAAATACATTTATTTGCTAAGTGCACAAGACACGCAGAAAAAAAAGTGAAATCAGAAACAACAATAAACTAGTAGTGAACTTCTCGGCAGTGAATCGGACACTGGCGCAGCATAATGCTGAGGTGTTAAACACCTGCAGCGCTGATTTTCAGCCAGCTCCGAGTGTGACAGGCGGACAGTACGCTAAACGAAACGAGAGTAGAAATACGAGTACGTACTTAAACGCTACACAGCATCGACAATTTGGCACAATTGGTTGGGAAATAGGATTTACCTACTTGATTGTTTTCCGGATACCAAAACCGGTTTAAATTAAGAAAATCGTCGTTGGTACCGAGCATAAGGGTTATACATTGCAGGAATTTCCAACGTTCTTAGCGTGTTTAAAATATATTCAAAAAGTTTCTAGCTTCTGTATTGTAACTCGGCAAGATGTCACTAGTATCGCAATCATGTAACTTTATAAATTATGTATTAACTGCCATCTATCGTAATAACAGCAAACAACAACGTTGTTCGCGCCGCCCGATGGCGTGTTAATTCGCCCTGTCGCCGCTAGATGTCGCCACTTACCTTCGTTCATGGCCATGTCCATCAGCTGCAGGTCTTCGTCGTTGAGGATGGATTGGAGGAACCCGTCCGCAGCCGGAGGAGGCATTTCGGTAGAGTTCTAAAATAAACAAAAACAAGTAAGTAGCAATCTCCATATACCGCGCTGCATGTGTTTAACGTAGTCAAAAGTTAAGTTAGTAAAGATGCGAAAAGTATTCTTACAATCACATGGTTATAATGCCCAACTTCATCCATGCGTAACATGGAACTATACATAAATTCATAAAAAAACATTCAAATTAAGTGATTGATCTAGACTTTAGGGAAGTGCACTAACAGATCTAATCAACAGCAAGTTTGCTGTTATATTATAACTATTTGTTTATGCCTAATTTTTTTGGGCTCGATGTTTAAAACAATTAATTTAATCACACAATGCGGTTCCACAGATGTCTTTACAAACAAATTTTTAGTTTATATATCCGACTCTTTCTACCCGACTGCCGAAGGAGGAGGGTAATGTGTCTATCAGCCTATAAATGTATATAAAATATGTATGTTTGTTCCTTTGTGGCGCTCTGGAAATTACACATATCATACATTTTATCATACGTAGATTACATACAATAGTCGCTATGAAAATATTCCATATCGCATACAGATGACGTAAAGTAATTACCTGATAATAGATTCCATCGTGTTGCGGCGGGTGGTGGGCCTCCGTCTTGTAAGCGCCCTCTAGCGGGGCCGCGGCGCCGCCTAAACACATAAACAATACTTTGAGTACAACGTATAGAGGGCGCTGTATCGACGGAATAGGGAGAAAAGCTGCGCGCTTTTAAAGGCAGATGGCGCCGTTATCAAGTTCTAGATTCCACATCGAAGAATATTGTATTATACATATGTTCCCTTCCCGTTTTTACGTCAAGGAGTCACATCTATCAGCAGCGATTTGCATTTTGTCAATAGAAAATTGCTGTTTTGTAGGAAGATGCGTACGCATGCGTACGCATCTTGATACAAGGAAACTATTTTATATAGACGAAATACGGATCGGTGTCGATAGATGTGACTCCACCCTTATAGTTACCGTAGGCATCGGGATGCTTGTCAGGAATGGCCGCGATGGGCCCATGGTAGTTGTGGGGGTAGGCCGCCGCGCCGTGAGCACTGGAATGGACAAAGACATGTGTTTACATTTACAAATTTAATAAGGAGCAAAATGCTCCTTACTTACTTAATTAGTAGTTTGATTTATAGGCTACTATGGAATTGACGTCACAATTAAATTCTTAAGAAGTCTCTTACGATTTGAATCCTTACGTGACCCTGCACTAGCTCCATAGAGGCTTATGATTCAAAATGGATGACTGTAGATCTCTGGTCTACCGGTTGGCATGCGTGCGAGGGAATACAAACATGCAAACCTTTATAAGATAGAAAGGGATACGTAGGTTCAAATAAACCTAATTCAGCGTGCTCTGACCACTCTGGTATCGTTAGAACTGTAGATTTTGATAAACCTCGGCCAACAGGTTCCGACTGCTCTGATACGGTAGAGAATAGACCGTATACGTAGGTCACTCAATAAGTTTTGAGATGCTCGAAATTTAAAAATGGAACGCTTGGGTATTATATCTTTTTAAAAAGCAAATTTATTTAAAAATAGAACGCCATAAGCCATTTTTTCAATTTAAAAAAAAATACGATGTTCCTGTCATTTTACCACAACGCTTCCCGCGTTTTTTGGCTGAAACGATGGAGCTTAACCGCGAACATTTGCGTGCTATGATCTATTACGATTTTAAATTTGGTTTAACCGTTCGGTTAAGTTTGCAACGACTACAGTCGGCATTAGGAGAGTCTGCTCCTTCACGGGCAACAATTTTTAGGTGGTTTAGTTAATTTAAAAGGGGCAAAACTAACCTCGAAGACGATCAAAGAAGCGGACGCCCGCAAACAGCAGTAACTGCAGAAAATGTGTGGACTACTGAAATGTTGGTACGGGAAGACCCACGAATTACATACAAGGACATCGAGAAGATCCTGGGCCTTAGTTCGGGGAGTGGAGTCGTTGGATCCCGCGATTGCTCTCCGAAACTGAAAAACAGGCTCGTGTGGATTGGTGCCGTGAAATTCGTCAACGTTTTGAAAACGGGGCGTCGAGACGTGTTTCGTTCGGAAATCAATACTGGTGACGAAACATGGATCTATCAGTATGACCCCGAAAATAAGAAGCAATCTTCGATATGGGTCTACTCAGACGGAGAGTTACCGACAAAATTGCAAAGACCACGTAATGTTGGTAAAAAAATGGTGGCTAGTTTTTTTGGTCGGAGTGGACACTTATCGACATCCGTGCTGGAAAATTATAGGTCAGTTAACTCGGAATGGTACACAACAGTAGCTTTGCCGTAAGTTATCCAAGCTGTGCGAGAGCGTAGACCAACGGCCGGGCTTCGAGGAATCATGCTGCATCACGATAACGCTTCTTCACATTCGTCCTTCAGAACGAAGGCGTTTCTTGAGGAATCTGGTATTAAAACCCTAGCTCACCCACCCTACAACCCTGACTTAGCTCCTTGTGATTTCTTTTCGTTCCCAACTGTCAAAGAAAAAAATAAAGGAAAGTTTTTTTCGAGTGCCGATGAAGCCGTAGCTGCCTACGAAGTAGCCATTTCTGACCTCTCAGATCAAGACTGGCAAAAGTGTTTCCAGAGTTGGTTTAGACGAATGGAAGTTTGTATAGAGCATCGTGGAGAGTACTTCGAAAAAATGTAAAATAAATTGTGGTTATATGTTGGATACTTTTTTATTATCTCAAAACTTATTTAGTGACCCACGTACATATTTTATAGCCTTGATACAGCGTGTTGAGACTCCTCTCATACTGTTGGTAGTAACCTGATTCCTTGTTCTGATAGACTTGATACAGCGTGCTCTGACTGCTCTGATACTGTGTGTAATAACCTGATACTGTAGGTTTTAATAGACATTATACAGAGTGCTCTAACTGTCCTGATACTATGGATAATAATTGAACGCATACTGTATTTTCTAATACATCTAACACACTGTGCTCAGACTGATATGATACTGTGGGTAGTAAGCTGATACTGTATATTCTGATAGCCCTGATATAGCATGTTTTGACTTACCTAATGTTGTGGTGCGGATGGTGCTGGTGGTAGTGCTGGTACTGGTCGGGCGGCGGGGGGATGGTCAGCAGAGATGCCAGGTCCTGCCACCGCTGTTCCGGGCGCCCCTGCAACGGTAGAGAACGTCAGTCCTTACGAGAATGAGGCATACTTATGTTCTTACATATTATATATATAAATACATAATATAAATGTGGATGTTGATGAGTATGTGCGTGTGCGGGCAGGAGTCAGTCTATTTATAAATGTATACTTAGCATGGTTTGGTAATAAACGAAGTTAGCGGTCCCAGGGGGCCCTGTCAAGATGCACGTTGCAAACTAGCGTTTCTATTTGTTTCGTTTTTAACCAATCGCGTCGCGTCTTCAGATTCTGCTCCCGGGTGCATGTACACTTAGGAGCAAAAATACCGGGTCAGAGTGCGTTTTTCATACAAACTAGACTATTTCGAAGCCTTCGTTCCTCGCCTGGGGTTGTTTTGAGTGAAGTTTAATGGCGGATACTGCGTTGTTCAATAGAGGAGGTCAAAAGTTCTTAGGATACCTAACTGATCGCACAATCAGTTAACACCACAGCGGGAGAGTTTGGGTCAGCACTTGGATTTCCTTACCTTTTATTGCCATTTTAGATGTTTTTCTGAACATGCTCAATTCCGGCGTTAACCGCAAATTTATTCAGTTGGGTATCCTAGGCACTCCGGAAGTCCTGTATCGATGCTCGAGGTTTTCATCATAAGATCTCACTAAAAGCATTTCCTGGCGAGGAACAAAGGCTTCGAAATAGCCTCTTTAGTATGAAAAACGCACTCTGACCCGTTATTTTTGCTCCTGAGTGTATTTTGTTTCGGGATGTTTTTCTATGTATATAAGGTACCTATTTAACCGTCCGACAAAAACAGATAGTTGTTATTAGTTCAACATGTGCGTCAGTGTGTCTGTCTGTAGCATCATAGCTCCCAAGCGGGTGAACTGATTATGACGCGATTTTTTTTTAAGAAAGCTGGTGCAATCGGTTTTTTTTCTTAGCTAGGTTTTATGAAATTCGGTTGGGCATTATTTTGGGGGCTATTTACCTATTTAATAGTTTAACAACTGAATTTGTAGAGCGTGAATCGAACCTGTGTCCTTGTACTGTAACCACTGCACTATCCGATTGGACATATGGATCATCTAAGTTACTATGTTGTTACGTTATAAAATTATTAACGGTTTATGACTAAGTCATATATTAGAAGCGGTATTAACGACGTGAAAGTGTAATTATACAAGTTTTATAGTTTTCGGTTATTACACGCATACAGCTTTATAACGCACGGAATAACTATTCAAATTATAAAACAAACCGATAACGGCGATCCCTTCTTTCATAGCTCTATCTTGAGATGTATCTCAAACAGCTACAACAATTTTCATGAAACCATCCTAAAAAACATCCCGATTGCACGAGCATTAAAAAAACCGGCCAAGTGCGAGTCGGACTCGCGCACGTAGGGTTCCGTACCACTATACATCTAAATAAATGTTTTTCTTCATTCTTTATTATATTGGAGTTGATTGAATGAAAGGTAAAATGCGGTTTAGGATTTAAATGTATTAAAAAAACTAATTATTAGATCTTGTTCAAACCAATTTTCGGTGGAAGTTTGCATGGCATTGCATATCATTCCCTTATTTTAGAAGTTACGGGGGGGGGACACACATTTTTCCACTTTGGAAGCGTCTCTCGCGCAAACTATTCAGTTTAGAAAAAATATATATTAGAAACTCAATATCATTTTTGAAGACCTATCCATAGATACCCCAAACGTATGGGTTTGATGAAAAAAAATAATCGAGTTTCAGTTCTAAGTATGGGGAACCCCAAAAATTTATTGTTTTTATTCTATTTTTGTATGAAAATCTTTATGCGGTTCACCGAATACATCTACTTACAAAGTTTCCATAGTATAGCTCTTATAGTTACGGAATAAAGTGGCTGTGACATACGGGCGGACGGACAGACGGACGGACAGACATGACGAATCTATAAGGGTTCCGTTTTTTGCCATTTGGCTACGGAACCCTAAAAAACCGCGTACAAATCGGTCAAATTTGGGAGTTATAATGCTACATACAAAAAACAAAGATAAACTTTTTTTGTCGGGGTGAATATTTTCGCGTCAAACGCGTTTATTTTTTGAAGCACAATTATTCTATATTCTATATACTGATAAGAAGTGGTTCAGGTCTTTAAAAATATATTACTAGGTATTTCTCGGAGATATTTAGTTAACTTAAGTCGTTAAATTTATTTTACAAGTTGCAAGCCCATCGCCTAACAGTACAAGCTTTTATTCCCTTAGTCGCCTCTTACGACCGCCACGGGAAGACATGGAGCAGCACTATTCTAACCTGGCAACCACACAAAATGTAAAATATGGTTACTGAATTAACAACAAGTTTTTAAAGTTGTAGGTAATTCTGTAGCTCTGCCTACCCCACTCTGGGTTTACAGGCGTGAATTTCTAGGTGAAAAACTCAATTAAAAGACCTCTTGTAACACATCTGTATAGAACGTTCGACATTCAATATTTGAAATTAAACGTAAATTCCATACTAGTTTTGTACACAGCTACAGGCAAGAGTTCATTTACTTAAGTTATTCACCTATATGTATGTATGTGTATTATGGTTCAGTTTTCATACGAATGACACAAACGCGTCCCCGAGCTTACATTGCAAAAAAGTTAAGGGTTAAAGTAAAAGGGGAGGTTCTCAATTTGTATTTTTTACCCGACTGCGGAATGCCCAAAAGGAGGTTAGGTGTTTGGCCTGTAGGTATGTCCGACTCTGTTCCCTCGTGACTCTAAACGGCTAGGCCGATAAATTATATGTGGTAAGACTCGTCTTAACCACTAGATTGTAATAGGCTATATTAAAATGGCGGATTTTTGGCGCCAAATTCCGTTGACGCCATTATTCAAACAGCAGTAGGGTTTACAAAGCATGCTTTTCGTTAGACTTGTGTATATGTTACTAGATTTAATGATGGGTACTTAGTGTAGGTACATATATATTTCCGCGCGGTCAATTTATTCAAGATCTGGTCATGGGGTCCGTGGAAAGTCAACAGAACCCCTCAATAATTTAGTCTTACATTGTTTTAAATATCATGTGTTCAAAAACAATATGCTGTTCTATAAATTCAAATTCAAATGTTTTATTGCGTTTTACGTTGTAGGTACATGAGGTCTTAAAGTACTTAAGTCTAGCGTCAACGTAAACCCCGTAAAAGTAGTAAGACGTATCTCTTTGAACAAATCCCATCAAAAACTAGGTAAAAACAGTAAAACTTTTTTTAAGTAGCTACAAGATTTCGCGTACAATCGTTAGGGAACGTGTTTCGGCAGTTAAATTCGAAAACCGAACGTTAGCCGTTAGGCAGCCATGTTTGTTTAGCTCGTTGACTGCCCGGCTTAACTCTATATGTACAAGATGGAGTCATAATGGAGTGCTCGGCGCTGAACGTGAGTACCAGGAAATTGTTTGTACAGTTTGTTTGTTTCCAATTTTCGCGGCAAATATTCGAGAGCAACTGTAGGCCTCGGTGTTGATACGGGCATAGACTGGAAGTGTTATCGTTTTAATACAGGCTTTCACATTTTTTATTAATTGGCCTAAAAAAAACATAGAACATAGACATTGCTAGTGACATTTTTTCAGGGACTGCGATTTGCGAGTTTTAACTTTAAATTTGCAAATTCTATTTCTGTCTAAGTACATAATTTTCAAGTAATTTCTCATAAGATTGTAGATATTTCAGATTTTAAATTTTCCATATCATATTTTTTTTTTTTAAGAACGACCGTAACGTCATCTATGTACAAATAATTAAAAGTAAAATTACCATAAACACGTAAAACGCCTTAGAATACTTTTTCTAAACAATACCGGAAGCCCACCTGTCGACGCCTCGTTGGTTCTCGTTTGAGATCAAGCATACTTAAATTTGGAGGGTTCCTTCATCTATAAAAATTTACTAAGAACTTGGGAGGCAAGTTGGTTGAGATGTTCAAAGAGCTGGCAAGTTCCAGTCAGTGAAAGAGATATAAATTTACGAGGCATAATACAGTTCTTCAGGAAAAAAACGCAGACAAAACCCGGACAAAAAAATGGGTGTTATAAGTTTAATGTTTGTATGTGTGTATCGGTGTGACTGTCTGTAGCATCGTAGCTCCCAAACGGATGGACTGATTTGGAGGCGGCTTTTAAAAGATAGCTAGTGTAATCGCAATAATTCTTAGCTAGGTTTAATTAAACTCTATTGGTTAATTTAGGAGATACCAATTAGGATATGAATAAAAAAACAAACCCTCTTTAGTGGGTTCTCTAACAATAAGTGGTCAAACAAGCCTAGTATTACACAAGAGAGAGATTCAGTCATGTAAAAACCTAAAACCTCAGTAAATTTCACCTCCCCAAGGAACTCTAAATCAGAAAAATCCCAGTGAAACTCTATGTACAGTCCACTTGTAACTGGCTGCCAACACGGTCAACAGCTTGTCTATGGTATTTGCTCGGTCTATCTTGCCTGTGCTGCGTCATACTCTGTGTTTGCTTACTGGCACGCGAGTAGAACGTTATTTGAAAAACGTTCCAAATTCAAAATGAATAAACAATCGATTGTGTTTTTAGGGTCCCACGTGGACTTGGATAAAAATAAATCCTATCTGGATTTCTAGTTCCGGAGTTTTTCGGCAATTATAATACCTATTTGAAAGTTAACAATTGTAACGCTTAATGTAATATTTATTATAGGTATTTATTGCACGGAAAACTAAAAAAGAACGATAGTAAAACAAACATTTATACATTTCAGTTTTGCTTTTGTTTAGTCAGATTAATTATTCTAACATAACTAATTAGATAAATATATATGTTAAGATATTTTTTATTATCTCTAATTTCCTAAGTACGGAACCTCAGGTTCAACTCGCACTTTACCGTTTTTCGATCGAGCTCGTGCGTAAAATTAAGCCCGTCGAATAACATTCGATATTTGAATAACACCACAGATAAGATACGTTCAATTTCACTACCATAAACAAGTCAAAAGCTTTCGTTTTGACGGATTGATTTAATTAAACAAATATTTGTCACAGACTAAGCTAAATTATTTAAATCGTCGAGTGCCCGAGTTTATTGATTCCTATAAAATTGGACTCGATATAGCATTTTTGGCAACGCGTTAACGGAATTACTTTCTATCAATTCACACTGTTATAAAATTATAAAAAGATGTGTGAATGGGAGTAACAGAGTTGAAAAGACATTCAACGTAGTAAGTCATTCGACCTATTCCTTTTACGACAATAAAGTCAAAGCCAAATCTATACATATTATAACTATAAAAGATTAGACTAGCTTAGCTTCTGCTAGCGCCTTCGTCCGCGTAGTATTCGTATTGTTGCCATCCCTCGGGAACTGTTCAATCTTCCGGGATGAAAAGTACCCCATGTTACTATATGATAATGTAGCATTCCAATAGTGAAATAATTTTTGAAATCGGTCCAGTTATTTTTGAGTTTATTTGTTATAAACATACAACAAAAACCAAATCTTTTCTCTTTATAATATACACTCAGGAGCAAAAATACCGGGTCAGAGTGCGTTTTTCATACTAAAGAGGCTATTTCGAAGCCTTGGTTCCTCGCCAGGGAATGCTTTTAGTGAAATCTGATGATGAATACCCCGAGCATCGATACAGGACTTCCAGAGTGCCTAGGGGACCCAACTGAATGAATCTGCGGTTAACGCCGGAATAGTGGCTGTTCAGAAAAACATCTGAAATGGCCATAAAATGTAAAGAAATCCAAATGTTGACCCAAACTCTCTCGCTGTGGTGTAAAATGATCGTGCGATCAGTTAGGTATCTTAAGAACTTTTGACCTCCTCTATTGAACCTCGCAGTATCCACCATTAAACCTCACTTAAAACATTCCCTGGCGAGGAACCAAGGCTTCGAAATAGTCTCGTTTGTATGAAAAACGCACTCTGACCCGGTATTTTTGCTCCTGAGTGTATAATGTTACTAGAGGACGCCCGCGACTTCGTACGCGTAGAATAAGTTTTCCGCTACTCCCTCTATTTTAACCCCTTAGGTGAATTTCCAAATCCATTAAAAAGATGAAAGATAATAGTAGATTGATAACCAAGGGTTGAAAGTGACCCATTTCACCCGAGATATTTCTGGCGCTCGAACGTAGTGAGAGCGCCAATAGTTCGAGGGGAAATGGGTAATTTCACCCGAGTTAGACACTCTACTTTTCATTTCGACTGTGAGGAAAAAAGACACGGTATACCTAAATATATTTAATCTCGTTTCCCGCTTTATCTATTGAAAACTTTTTTTTTCTAGATTCATATAAAGTTAAAATACACATGCTGCCAACATTAGAAAAGTTAAATCGAGTTGGTCACGGCCAAGGAGCATGACTTCCATCTCATTCTTACCCTAACTAAAGAAAGAGATGGAATATATTCGTGACGTAATAAAGGTCAAATTTCTTGTTTCGAACGGATGTTTGGTGTTCAACCTCCTTGTTGTATAATAAGCTCCTTGGTCGTGACCAACTCGATTAAACTTTTCTAATGTTGGCAGTAGTGTATTTTCTAGATTGCCATGCTGAAAAGTGAAAGAAAAAGTGTCATGCTATGCTATCACGGCATTATGGCGGGCAGCAGAATAGAGGAATAATTTTAAATCTTGATTTTCTGTAATTGCGAAAAAAATAGACCAGTCTTAAAATGATTTTCATATGAACCTATAGGCCGTAATAAATACATCGTTTAACGTATAGCCGAGTTTAGATATATGAAAATCTTTTATTTTAATAATATGGTGTAGCTCAATTATCTTAGAATCCGTGGCCAATCGTAACAATTAAAAAAAAATTACTTTCCACCCTAGAGATGAAAACGCAATTTTCCACCCGGCTATCCACCCATTCAAATTAAACTTTCCGAACAGGAGAGATGAAAAAGTCATTTATTCAGTAAGTAGGCAACACGGGCACTTTTACACGTCAAGAATTTACCAGCGCTTCCCAAGAGGAGACCCCGATGAGAAGAAACGCCGCAAGAAACCCAGCAGTCAGTCATTTTTTAAACATATTTCATATTACAATGGTACTACTTAGTCTAAGCATTATATAAAGCTATAAATATTAAATTAAATATAACATCAAATAACATGTTATGCCAATAATCTTGGGAGAGACATCGAGGGAGAAAAGAAAAAAAAACACCTACTTGTGTATATAAGACGGTGCAAGACGACCAAATAAAAGTTTCGATATGTTTTCCTACATCAACGGTGTCCCCTAGACAAGATAAAGTATTTTTGCAATTGAACAAATTATTATTGACTAAGTTTCGGGTTTAGGCCATGCAATTTTGTCTATTAGATAATCCTCGACCCTATAATACGCTTTAGACATTAACGACCTTTTCAAGTAATTTTTAAATGCTGGAACGGGTAATATCCTTTCTTAGTGCTCACTTACATCGTGAAAGGAACCCCTGTATCAAATTTCAAGTTTCTAGGTACAGTAGTTTCGGCTGTGCGTTGATATCTAAGTCTTTTATGAATAGGTAGTATAGAAAACATACATTATGTCGACCGTTTCTATCACAGCTAAAAACTTATCAGTGTTTTTTTTTCAGTGGCTTGAAATTTGGAGGGAATATTCTAAGGGTGTCCTAGACGTTTACTAGAGGGGGAGAAGCATACAACTAATTCTATGCGTGCGAATTTGCGGGGGTAACTAAAGAACGATAAAGTTCTTTGAGCATAACGAGAAACACAGCGTTAAATACAATAAAATCATCCAAGGATTTCTCAAGAACCTGGTGATCATAACACAAATTAACCTTTAGTGGGAATCAAACCTGATACTGAGAATGCTAGCTGCATTGCAGGCAGGATCACTACCAACTAGATTCAAATACCTAACAACTTTTGCAGTTTTCGTTTGCCTAGATTTGTATGGCGTTATTACTTCAATAAATAGACAACGTTCAACCGATAATAACGTATATTAAATGATAAAAATAACAGTTACCTCAAGTATCTATTACCAGCGCTAACGGTATAAATATTTGTTAAATACGCTCTCATCTGTCGCACAAAAACTCGATGTGGTCGGGCATATGACGTTTATAATGGCGGCCATTCAGTTAATTTCATATTTCTTGCGCATCTCGAGTTCTTAAGGCTATGAAAACAGTGGGTTTTTCCACGGGGCCGCCGTGTAGAAACTGTTCTTTACCCGACTACGGTCAGTTGAAAAGGGTTATGGTTTTAGCAGTATATGTATGACCGATGGAGCGCACCATTTTGGGTGTTTGAGAACGGATCACTTGCGAAACACACTGCGCTCCAAACCTGCCATAGCAGATGTTGGCGAAGGGTGTCATTCGCGATTCAGAATATCGTTTGTCCTAATTAATGTGCGTAAAAAGAAACAGGGTTGAAGTGGGATTGGGCCGGTCACGTCTACCGAATGTACCCAGGCAGGTGGGCACAGATAGTATATGAGTGTGTGCCACAGGACCGTTGCTGCCGTTGCTGTGGTAGACCAAGGCGAACCTGGCAGGATGACTAAGATGCATTGCGAAGTCGGTCAGAGATTGATGGACAGACAGGGTTGGAAATCGGATGGAGATTCGAGGCATTTGCCCAGCAGTAGGATACTAATTCAGGCTATACACGTGATGGAGTACGTCCGTCAGAAGGATGCTTCGCTACGTGCACTTCAGTTCGTTTGTAGTGCACGTGCATGGTAAATTGGTTAGTTTGGTTTACATCGTTGCCAATTTTGATTGGCACAGACTATAGTGTTGCGTGGCCGATGGGGTCAGAAGGTTCTGGAGTGGCGTCCGCGGACCGGATGAGAGCTGTAGGTAGGCCTCCAACAAGATGGAGTGACGACCTCGCCAGGATCGCGGGACCGCGGTGGATGCGAAAAGCACAGGACCGGTCTGAGTGGAGAGCCTTGGGGGAGGCCTATGTCCAGCAGTGGACGTCTTTCGGCTGACATGATGATGATGATCATGATAGTCTTGCGGCGGTTTCGGGGCAACTTACCAGTAGCGACCATGACGCCAACTTTGGCTAAACAGGACCACTGTGTTCTATCACCTCAGTGTTGGTATCAGTGGTAGTGCGTATATTGTGCTGTTTCTCTGTAATGTTCTCGTTTGGTGTACAATAAAGTGTTTTGTATTGAATTGTATGTCAGTCTATAAGGTATTGGAAGCCTTGTTGTTCGAAATAGAAGAATCTTATTTAATGTGTGTGTGGCATCATAGTTTTCAGTTCTCATACGGATGAACCGGTTTGAACGCTGTTTCTTTCTAAGATAGAAAGCTTCTTTTAACTGAGGTTTAGTTTTTTTTTATGGCATAGAGAAGGCAACCGAACACACAGGCCACCTGATGGTAAGTGGAAACTGTGACCCATAGACATTCGCATTCACAAGAATACAAGACTAAGACTGCAAATGCGCTGCCAACCCTGAGGACTAAGATGGAATGCCTCTATGCTAGTCATTACACCGGCTGTCTTATCCCCAAACCGGAACACAACAATGCGAACACTGTTATTTGGCGGTAAGTTAATGGATAAGATGGTGGGAGCGATCCGGACGGACCCTGCACAAGGTCCTACCACCCGCCAAGTATGTGCCATACCGGGGGATTTTATTTATTATTATTTTCCTTCCGCTACCCAAGGATTCCTAGCCTCACAGCACGGTACGCCACGACCTTGCCTCGTCTCAAGGTGTCGCAGAATTACATACACAGCAAATTAGACGTCTGTCCAAACACTCCGTCATTTGCGGCACGCGATACCAGTCCTAGTGCAATTCTAATTGGAACACGTGTTACGCGGCCATTTTGTTTTTCGTTAGTTATAAAGCTAACGATACTAACTACTGATTTGATGGTGACCTCTTCTTTCGGAGCTGATATCTCCTTAACGGCCCAACCGTTTTTCTTTATTACATCAGTGGTTAGTATCTATTTCTCTACACTAATATTATTTGGACTATTTAAAAAGGAAAAAATTGTATTTTTGTACTTTTGTAACAAATAAACTCAAAAACTACCGACTCGATTTCAAAAATTATTTCACCTTAAGAATGCTATATTACTATAATTATCACTGAGTAACAATATGCTATGCGTGGGATGACAGAATTACAAATTCTACGCGGACGAAGTCGCTGGCAGAAGCTGGTAGTTATTAAAGTTGTGGTTTTACTATTATTACACCTGAATACTCGAGGCCATAAATAATATCATATTGTTTACAATACAGACTTTGCCGACATTTTTAACAACAGCTACGTTAACAATGTCATAACGATGTAGTCTAAGGTGAAGTGAAATAAACACCTTATCATTTCGACTTAGCTATAGGCATACACTGATAGAAAAGAAATAGAGAGAGCTTTGCTGGATGGAAAGGATGAATAACTAACAAGCGCTGATCAGATTAAAAGAAAAGAGGAATTTGCAGTCAACGATAGAAAATAGAAGAATAATTGTGACAGGACACCTGCTGCAACACGTCTTTTTGTTTAAAAACGTCATAAAAGGAGATATAGACAGAAGGCGAAGAAGGGGAAAGTCGGGAACCAGGAAGTCAAGCTGTTGACAAAAGACCGGAGCGGTTGGCGATCACTGCACCGACAAGAGCTTGGCTTTTAAATAAAGAGTTCATTACGACTAACTTGTTCGTGTTCCCGAAGATAAACGACAATACCCGAGCAGCCTAATTAACGTATGCATTTACCCATAGTTAAACCCCATTAATGTTAATGTGACGTTTTAGTGTATAATTTGATAATTCCTGGTGCACGGCATTGTGATATTACGAATATAGCATTAGGTCAGTCCAAGGTCTTAGGTTCGAATCCGGCAGTAGCAATTTGACATCCCATACAATGGCCTGTCAAATTGTTTGCAATTATGTCGAATCGTACATTTTTTGAACGTTTGCTGACAAAAAAGTATAATTGGTTTGTTGTTTCGTGGCTAATTCTAAGCAGAATAGTTAATACATTGCCTGGGTGAGTAACACAATTCCATATTTAGAGGTCGATTTGTATGAAATCCGGGAGACTGGCTTAGACAACTATTAAATAGATTCAGAGCTGACATATCTCTTAAACGGCTAAACCGATTTTCATGAAACATAGCTCATAACCATCCCGATTAAACTAGCCTTCTTTTAGAACAAACTGTGTCAAAATCTGTATAAAAATGAAGGCTACTACAAATGGACCTTATTGCATAGAAAATAAAGTTCATTACAAAATGAGTATTTTATTTTGCGGCAAGCATATTATCGGAAATAAGGAACCCTCGGTGCACGACTCCGACTCGCCCTTGACCGGTTTATTTTTTCTTTAATATTTGTTTGTTTTTTGTTTTCACTGCCAGGAGTAAGTAGAACAAAAAATTAAAATAGTGTACAAAAGGCGAACTTAATGCTACAAGCATTCTCTACCAGTCAAGCTTAAGGTGAAACAGAAATCAAAAATTTGTATAAAATTGAAAAAAAAAGGACTACAATATAGTAGGTAAAAATAAACAAACATACATATTTATTAATTAAATATATACACTTATACTTAATTTAAACAAATATGCGACAGACAAGATAACAGAAATAATGATCATATCTAAGGCTCGACAATAAAACCAAACAGAGAGAGATAAAAGGTAAAACTCAAGAAGCTGTTCCTTAAAACTATATTTATTCGGAGCTTGTTGTATGCGCAAAGGCAAAGCATTCCAGAGTCTTGCTGCTTGAACCGGGATGGAGGAGGAGGAATATAACTAAGTACTTAATCCTGGCTGTGAAAAAAAAGTTAATTCAAATATGTATTTAAAAAGTGATCTACATTAGTTACCGTATCAAAAACAGGTGGGGGGATTTTTGAAGCTTGTATTAACATATCTTAACAGTTCAAAACTTATTGCCATGTTTATCTTCCCTCAAAAGGAAAATAAAAGATAAAAGAGACAATATAATTTATCAGTACGGTTAAACAAGGGATAAATATTAAGCATTTAAATTTAGAAAAAAAAAACATAGAGAAACAAAGCCAGAGACATTAAAAAAAAACCCGTAACACAGACAAATAAACAATGGCCAAAGCCTCAGACACAGCTTAAAAAAACAAATTTACTTTTTGTATACATCAGCAGTATCAGCATGCAACTCACCTGATACTCGTGTAAATCCATTATTATATCATTAAACCTAAACTAAACTAGCAAAAACTAACTCTAACAAGAAAAATATTGCACGAATTCAGACTGGCCACTAAAGTGGTAATATTGCACAGATTTGAAATCAGGTACGTCGAGGCGTAATTAAAAAAACAAAAGTCACATTTTCAAAATTCAAAAGTTCGGACACTTCATTCCGCTCGGATTCCTTATTCAAAAGTAAGGCACGTCACATTTTAAAATTTACAATTGGAACGTCATATTTGCCGCGCTTTTCTATTTCTTCTAAATTAAAAGGTTGTAATGTCACGATTGGCGGGTTTTTCGCGTTCCATTTTTGAAAAGCGCGCGGTTCGCGCTGCGCTGCGGCGATCACTGTCCACTTGGTCTTTACCGTATCTCGGACCGTTGGTGAAAAAAGTTGGTCAAGTGCCCTATGGTCACTGCGCTTGGGTTCCGTGAGTCAGATTATAGATTGGAAATTAAATACAACAATCAGGAGTATTGTGTTGTAGGCAATTGTGAAGTGAATAATGAGTGATTTCTTTCCAAAATGTATTAAACATTTATTTAGACAAAAAATCATCAATAAATGTTAAAATAAAATTTAATAATGATTGAGCTCATTCAACCGCTATTTAGGTTTACTAACAGTCCGCATACGTAGCTCAGCTAACGCTCCTAGGTTCGATTCCCATCCTGGACGAATATTTGTATGCTGTAGATGTAGCGCGAGTTTAGTTCCTGAGATTTTGACGTGGTCTACGTATTAAAGTATTTGAGGTCTATACATACAACGTATTACAAAAATACCAAAAAAAAGGAATTATAAATAAAATATCAACCCTACTAAGCTGTCATCTCAGTCATATAACTGAGTATGACAACTTACTAGGGTTGATATTTTATTTTATATTTTCTTTCTTTCGGGTATTCTTGTAACACGTTCTATAGGAATGTTTATCGTAGTCTAAGTAAAAGCCTATAGCAATTTGTGTGAGCTTCTTCTCTGTTATTTCATTTTATAACTAAAAAGCTCTAGAACCCACGGTACCCTAAAAAAAAGCTAATATCTAATACTGACGTGTGAAATCGCCAGAATCGCGTACGCGAACGTCATTTTCTAACTGTACACCAAAACCAACTTATGACCGTAGCCGGTGAAATCTAAAAACTGAAATCATTACATACAAAATGTATGACCACCGTTATACCACAGCGCCGCTAGCGACGGAAAATCTAACTTTGTAAAGCCTAAGGAGGCTGTACTTTCATCGTTGGTCTATAAAGTTGTCTATGGCGTATTTTGTTGAACGGAACGTAATCATCTAGTGATGTGGCTTTACTCGGATTAAGTTGTAAAACATTTCTGGCTCTTTATTGTGGGGCCTGCAGCCATAAAACGCTTAAAAATAATGTTGAAGTGCTCTGACATCATTTGAACTTTCGCTGAACAAAAACAACGTATAGCCGAGTATACATATCTAATCTTTAAACTTTTATATAAACACTAGCGACCCGCCCTCGCTTCGCTTCGGTTAAGTGAGTTTTCTGTGACACCCGTTCATAATCCAGAAAGAATTAAACATAAAAACCTTCCGGGAAAAATCCAACTGATAGTGAAAACCGCATCAAAATCCGTTGCGTGGTTTAGGAGTTAGCCGATATACAGACACACAGACGACCCTGAAGGGACTTTATTTTATCGCTATTTCTACCGCAGGATTCAAGCCATCTCCATATCAAATTTCGTTAAAATCGCTAAGGGTAAGCCCTTCGCAGCTAAGGCTGTGCAAGCGTAACAAAACGAACAAAAAGCGTTATTTTCGCATTTATAATATTAGTACTTATACGCATAGTGCAAGTAGACTGTTTTTAAAGGATTACTAAACTTATTTTAAGTGAAACAGTTACTTCAATAACCGTTTTGAAAATACCCGTTACCGCAATACTCGACGACTGACATCTCTAACCGTCAATTGAATTTGATTTTGGAACGCGTGTGATTGATTGTCGGACCACAGACAAGCCAAGCTTTTTAAACCATACAAACTTTTCGGTTACAATCATTTCTAACTATTGAGTGGTTTTTAATTAAATTTCTTTGGGAACAAATTACTACCGTCATTTATGTTTTTAATGAGATGTTTTCTAATGTTTTTGTACGCAAAAATGGGACAATGGTGTTTTATATTTACTGTTAAAACCGATTACTTTTGTATACTCCATACATTCGTAGATATACTAAATGCTACGCGTACGAATTTCCGGTTAAAATCTAATATGAACTTTTTCAACGCAGGCGAAACTGCGGGCATATTATGTTCTTGTTTTGCAATTGCTTGAAGGCTTAATATCAGGGAACCATGTCACACCAACTGACCCAGTCCCAAACTAAGCTCTAGGCTTGTACTATGGGTACTAGACAACGATATAAATGATTATAAAGAGAAATATATACTTCAATACATAGAAAACATCCATGACTCAGGAACAAATATATTCGCGTTCATCACAAAAATATCAGCCCTTACCGGGATTTGAACCCGGGACCGTTAGCTTTGTAGGCAGGGTTACCAACTAGGGCAACGCTACGTTGGCTATCTGGAAGAAATCTGATATAGGCATAAGTTCACGTGCAAACTCTTGTTTTCCATTAATTTTTAATTTGTCGCATTTCCTTTATTAGGTACTAAGCTTCTGCTCTCCGTCCGTCTGTAGGGCTGTATCTTTAAACCGTAGTAGGCACGCTATAACTTAAATAAAATAAAGGAGAGAATAAACATTACACGTGTTTTTTTGCGTACCCATTTTGCTTCTTCTTAACAGTGTATGGTTGTGCGACTCGCACTTGGTTGGAAGAAATCCGTTAAAGAGATAAGTTCTAGTGCAGTTTCCGATCATTTTGTACTAGAGGCCGCTCGCGACTTCGTACGCGTAGAATTAGTTACTCGCTACCCCTGCTGGCTGCTTTAACCCCATAGGGGATGAGTTTCCAAAAATTCCTTCTTAGTGCACCCCTAGGGTATCCTAGGAATATTCCCTTCAAATTCCATGTCCCTAGGTCCATTGGTTTCAGCTCAGTCAGTCAATTTCTTCATTTATAATGTACTGTTTTATCATAGTTTTTGTGTTGTTATTATGCGCCCAGGCATAACCACAGATTAGATAAAGAACCTACGACATTGTGCATTGTGCACAGATAGTATATATTTAGTATTTATCTTGAGTTCACACATCAAAAGTTCCTGCAACGCCTACCAATTCGAAAGTGAAACCCACATAAACCGTCGTAACGTTGAGCGCAAACGGGATATTTACGAGTGTCGCCGCCAGCCTGGCCCACTGACTGGTGCGGGTTCGAGTCCTGCCAATAGCCGTTGACCTTTGGATCGCAACAACGATCGTCAGCGGCTAACCTTTTCTATTTCACGCTGGAGAAATGCATTTACGCATACCTACCAGGTTCGGGGGACCTGGGGTGGTCTACATAACCATCCCAGTGTCTCATGACTGACATGACTCTACAACCGGAAGCGGCCGGAATACCCGCTAAAAACCGAGCGGTAAACCATGCGTCCTGCGCATTCGGCTGTGGCGCCTCGACGCCAACGACTCCGGGAGGGTGCCTTCGTATACTATCGCTGTATCGCACCATCAGACTACCAGCGCGCTCTTGCGGTGCGGAAAGTAGGAGCGCGTAGCGCCGCCTTGCCCTTCCCCTCCGTCATCTGCGGAGCGGGTCAGCGAGGGCGCTGGTCTCTCTTGCCCGCTCCGCTTCCTCCTTCTGCGAGATGACTGCTTCGCAGGAGGTCACCGCCCTCGTCTCCCTACGGCTGCCGAGCATGGTGTTGACTAGGCTCGGCAGCGAGAGGTCCCCGCCCACGGTGTTGGTGAGCAGGAACCTCTGCGGAGCACTCCTCCACGGTGTGGCGCACATCGTCGACCAGTGCGCCACACTCGTGGGTCAGCGTCTAACCTAACCTAACCCCTGACACAAACAGAGGGGTGTAAGTTTAATGTGTGTATGTTTGTCGCATCGTAACTCCTAAACGGATGGATCGATTTGGACGCGGTTTTTTAGGGTTCCGTAGTTAAACTAGTGTGTCCGTTTGTCCGTCTGTCCGCGGTCTAGCTCAGAGACTCTTGGTACAAAGCTGTAATTTGACACAGTTCTAGATTTAAATTACGCCGACAAAGTTGTGAAATAAAATCTTGAATGGTTTTTTTAAACATTCGATTATATTACACACGTTATTATCAATCGGGCTATCCGTTCAGCCTTTACATGGGAACAAAGAACTATACATACACACAGATCAAAAAGGCGGCAGTCGGATAAAAAATAACGAAACAGGAGTATTTCTGGTTTAGCTATAGGTCTGTCATGTCGAGTATACCAGAATCGCTAGCTACGCAAGTTCACCGTCAACTAAGCTAGCAGCGTCGCCAAAGTTATTAAATGATTAACATCAATATCGATTTATTCTCAAGTGAGTTGCCACATCGCGTTGACAGATGGCGGTAAGCGCGACAAAAAGCGCGCGCGCATAACGACCCGTGGATCATGGATCATTTGCGCGCATTCCTGGCCCCTATTTCACCAAGTTACAATTGTCAATGACATATGTCTGCCGACAATAGGACATATGTAGCGTACAATTGTCAAGTGACAGGTGACAAGTAGACAAATTCTCAATTTTATTTCTATGGACATACATAATTGTCTACAATTACGGTGTGCAACGCGTGACAATTGTCCATAATTTAATTTGAGGACAATTATATTGTGAAACAATTGTAAATTTTTTCATGTCGACATATTTGCAAATTTGTCGGTAATTATTGACATGAGATTAGAGCCGTGTCAGGCTTGCGTTACAATTGTAGTGTTTTCATTGTTAGTTACAAAATGGCTCTCCATGAAAGCACTAGTAGTAGTGACCGCAGCGATAGCGATTTAGACGAGTTTTCATACAGACGAACATATAGAATATATTTGATTGATTATGTCACTTTGACAAAGTCCAAAGTGGCCTAGGAATCAAATTGGTTGACTGTAAGTACATACTTTTAATAGTAGGTTATTAATTCCTACCTTTTCTTTTAGTTCTTACGTGTAATGCATAATAATTTGAACTTTCAGCATAAGTGATCCGAAAATGCTAAATACAACATTGTTATTACTCATAGGTACATATTTTGTACTCTTAAGGTCCATTTATGTATGATTGTAATTTACTTACGAAACCATTTTTTCAATTTTGAAAGTAACTTCCAAAAACTTATTTAAGTACGTGTACTTGTAAATTATTAAGAATGTATGTAATTAAATGACTAACCTTTTGTCGATAAATTTATTTCTGTCATTCTTGTGGTGTGAATATAAATAGGTACAGTCGCGGAAAGTAAAGGTTCGTCGCCACTTCTCATTGTTAAGGTTCAAAGGTTCAAAAGTGGCGAACCTTTCAATTCACGACTATACATTATTTAATCACAAACATCGAAAAAATCACTAGATAACTTATCAAAGTAGCTCAAGGCCCTCAAATTAAATTTCAACCCATACGGAAAAAAACGCAGTAATAAATTCGTCATACATTTTCCAATTACTTAAAGAATAACTCTCCATTTACAATCGGGTATAAAATTCAAACTTATTTATTACTTACAATAGTTCTCTTCCTCCAATTTTGCCACGTCGTATCTCTTAAATAGTTCCAGTCTTGCTATTTCTTTCCATTTCTTGATTTTCATGTCGAATGTTAAATTGTTGTCAAATTTACCAAATAGTACTGTTTTACTGTCGGAAATCAATTTTAACACTGTCATTTTTTTCGTAATATCCATTTTGCAATGGTTTTAATCAAGGCACTTTTAAAATAGGTGCACAAAAGGAATTGCAAACGTTGCGAAATGATTTACTTATTTTTGGCTAAAACGCGGGAAATAGTTTAATAGTTTTAAATAAGTTACATATGCAAAGTGATCAAAGGTTAACGTATTCAGCCAGTGATTTATATGTACAACTATCTATTTAAAATTTAAACGGTTCTTGAGCGTATGTTCAAAAATAAATAGCCAATTTATAATAAACCATCAATATACTTAATTAAGTATTATTTTTGTAGTTGGTAATTATATTTACTCGGACAAACTCGAAAACACTCGCTTCCGAAACACACGTACTTTGAAATTTTAAACAAAACACTGGCGAATCAATAAAAACTTTTAAAAAACGAACACGGGTAGTGCCTCATATTCGCCCATCAAAATTTAAAAGTGAGAATAATTGCATATTGTCGACAAGACTGAGGAAACTATCCATACAGCCAGCCAAGCTAACCGTTCTCGTTTATTGAAAAAAAGTGTGTATAGTCATAGTGTTTCATTTGTTGAGCGATTGATTAAAACAAATAAATAATTAGTTCGGACACTCCAAACTAATATAATAAGTGTTGTTGTATAATTGTGGATTAACTACGCGGAAATGGTGGACGCCTGTCAACAATCAACATAAAGATTATCGGTTATCATGACAACTTGACAATTGCCATTTCACGATATAAAAATTTCATCTTTTTTTTATTATTGTCGCACCTGTCAGCGTGGTTTAATAATATAGAGATTTGTGAAACAACACTTATCGTGACTACTCGACAATTGTCACATGATTAGTACAATTGCAGTTTCATGAAATACAATTGTCACGTAATTTAGACAATTGTCGCACTTGTCAAGCTTGGTGAAATAGGGGCCTGGTGTAATAGCTTTCTAACTAGCTTTTGCCTGGAATTTGCGTGGTGTTTACCCCGCTGATCAAGAAGGAGGGTCATGTTCTGTTTAATAACCGTTTATATAGGTTAGTTATTTTGGTTTTATATCAATCCCGATTTATGAAAATTCGGATAAATTAGTAATGAGTGTAATGTTTTCAGGGTTCATGTATGTATGCATGATTCTTTATTCCACCATAACTTCTAAACGGCAGAGCCGATTTTAATGTGTGTGGTATCGTTAGAATCCATTCACCATCCCGGTTCTCATAGGATATCTAAACTGTTAAAATTGAAATAACAACAATGGCAAAATGTCAATTTTATAAGTAAAAAAAAAAGTCTTTTAATTATTACAATATGGGTATCATTTGAAAGGTCATCTCAAATATAACTATGCGAATATATTCGCATTTATAAACGGGTTTAATAATAATATCAAAAAATGCAGTCGGGTTAATATACTTTTAATAACTCTTTTACCACTAGAAAGCCACGTTATTTGTGAGTGTCAGGCTATATATTAGTTATTTAATATGCGGGAGCGTTGCTTGGATTGATCTTTATACAATCAGTGTTATAATCAAAAGACATAAGCTTTATAAGATATCCCTTTGAACCTCAAATTTACAATAAAATTTAACCGACAGCCAACAAATAAAATTAAACCTTTTGTATGGACAAAACTCAAAAAACCTTCTTTCAATTAACAATAAGTCAAGTCAAATAATCAACTGATAATGTTAGAAAGCAGGTAAATGATCGAAGTTACCGTTTTTAGATGTAGCTAGCAATATTGTGATAAGTTTTTATTTAAAATGGCCATGAAACGTGTTTCGGTCGGTCTTCAGCAAATAAAAGGTCCGAGAGGGACACAGCTCTTTGTTAGAATGAGAAATGTATATACGTCTCTCATTTTAACAGATAGCTGTCTCCCTCTCGGCCTGTCAGGATGACAATTGGTCTCCACTCTTCTGTAAGAAGTCAGCGTTTACAACCCCCCGACAAAATAGAGGGGTGTTTATAAATAAGTTTCTCGTGTGTTAAACCTACTTTAAACATAAATAACTATTTGTAATTAATTGTGTTTGGTGCAAATAAGTTTGTTTGTTTAATTAACATTGTAGGCGCTCTGGTTTTTTACTGTTAGTCTATAATTGCAATAATAATAATAATAAATAAATGAAAAAATAATAGTGTTGATGTAGTTACGTCAACTGCATCAGAACTGCCCTCGGACTGCCATGTTGCAGCTGGGTTGCAGTTCAAATGCAGTCCGTCTTATATGTTTTTACCAATAAATACCTGAATCTGAATTTGAATCTAAAACGGAGGGACCGATTTGGACAAGGGTTATTTCTTAAAGGAATCTAGTATAATTGGTTCTTAGCTAGGTTTCATCATTTTCGGTTGCGCCGTTTAAGAGATGTCAACTTTCGAAGAAGGGGTTGTCTGTGCTACCGTAGGTCCCAAATGGATTAAGACTTTTTTTTTTTTTAAATCAGCTGGACAGTCAAGGTGATAAGGTCATCACTGACATCAGCTATGAAAATAGGGTAGCAATAACCTCTTGGGTTTTCCTCACATTAATAAGTTATAATAACTATCCGCCATTCCCCATTTCCCCGCAAACGGCACATTCACCGTAACATAATAACACATAATGCTCGTGAATAGAGCGTAATTGCTGCGCCTGACCCGCTCGTAGATCCGATCTATAGATCATTGATCGATAATAAGGATTCCGTCTCGTCTGCGCGACGAGTATGAAAGTAGAAAACGTTGCAGTATTCTGTGGGTTCGAATGTGTCATGATCAAACATGTTTATTAACTGCCGACTTAGAAAGGGGGGGGTTAAGTGGTTTTGCATAACACATCTCTCGGTTTGTCATTGACTCGGTTAGCCTAGCGGTTCCAGGATTGACTCCCGGTTATGGAAATTTGTGTGGAAATTTTAGAACGTTGTCCCAGCTATTGATATATTAAATTGCAACCACTCTCACTATAATACGTTAATGCGACAAGGCATTGAGATTAAATACTACCTCAGAGTTGGATTGCACCTAAAGCACAAGCTTTGAGCTTAGTTTGAGACTCAGTAAATCCAATAGGCTAGTGTCTTAAAAATTCTAATTAGTACGTCATTTACATCATCATCATCATCAGCCCGGGGGCGTCCACTGCTGGACAAAGGCCTCCCCCAAAGAGCGCCACAAGTCACGGTCTTGAGCCGCTTGCATCCAGCGGCTCCCCGCGATCCTAACCAGGTCGTCAGACCACCGGGTGGGAGGCCGTCCAACACTCCGTCCACCGGTGCGGGGCCGCCACTCGAGAACTTTTCCAACGTTTTTGAACGTCATTTACATTATCTATAAATATAGTTCACATATTTTGTCAATAATAATAATTAACAATAATATTATAAAGAGGAAAGATTTGATTTTTCATCTGTTTGTTTGAATTGAATAGGCTCCGAAACTAGTGGACCGATTTGAAAAATTCTTTCAGTATTAGGAGTCTACATTATCCCTGGTGAACACAGCCTGTTTTATTTTTCTACGCAGACAGAATCGCGGGAAACACCTAGTAAATAAATAAATAAATATCAGAGGACAATCAATGAAAACGTTATGAAGAGTTTTTAACTAGGTATCTATTAGTTTGTACATTCTTCTGCGAACAATTCGGCCTTCATATTCCGCACTCTCTCCCTGTGCTCATCGGTTTGGTAAATTAAAACCACGTTCATTACCATAACGATTTCGGCTTGATTCATATTAACACTATTGTTCGTGATCTATTAGAGGCGCAACTCATGTGAAAAGTCGAAATCTAGTGGATAGAGCCGTTATTTGTTAATTTATCGAGTTTCACTTCTATAAGTTCTAATAACTATCTAATAGATATATTAGTTTCTGTTAAAAACTTCATTTATGGACAAGAATTAGCTGTCAACTGTTCTTTTTGCAAAATTATCTACTAATCAAGACCAAATTATTGAGTCCTAACTTGCTGCAACTTGCTGCATAACTGTTCCCAAACGTAACTGAGCGGCGTCTGTTGTCAGAGTGAACCTGAAGCTGTGGTGGTGGGCGGCGCCGGCGGACGACGAGGCGGCGCGCGTGGAGCCCGACGAGGCTGACTACGAGACGCGGCGCGTGCTCGACGAGCTCACGGTGGGTCTAAGTTGAGAATAGCGGAAATCCTGTCGCCACCTTCCGACTCCATCATCAGATCAGTTTACACATGTGGTCTAATATAGACGCGCCCTTATCTTGGCGCACTGAAATTGTTTTTCAGTAGAGCGTGATTTTTTTTTTATTGTCCTTCTTGATATCGATATTTATATAATGCAACTAGCGGACGCCCGCGACTTCGTACGCGCAGAATTAGTTTCCCAGTACTCCCCCTTTTTTTCCCGTTGGGGGTCGATTTTCGGAAAATCCTTTCTCAGTGCTCACTTACATCATGAAAGGAACACCTGTACCAAATTTCAAGTTTCTAGGTACAGTAGTTTCGGCTGTGCGTTGATATGTCAGTCAGTCAGTCAGTCAGTTTCTCCTTTTATATATTTAGATTAAATTTTTGCCTTTTAAGTTACATATAGGTACTATCGGCCCACTGGAACCTTGACCCACTCTAGAACGGTATCACAGTGACGTTATAAAACAATTTTGTTTGACACTTCCCACGACTTCAATCATAACGTCACTGTGACACAGTTCTATGACGGGTCAAAGTTCCAATGGGCTGAGAGTACATGAAAGGTAGCCTATGTGTTAATCCAAGGTATAAGCTGTCTGCATTCCAAATTTCACCAAATTACCCCCTTTCGTTTTTGCGTCAAAGAGTAACAAACATCCGGATATAAACTTTTTTTTATGGCATAGGTTAGGCAAACGAGCACACAGGCCACCTGATGTTATGTGGAAACTGTGACCCATTGACATTCGCATTCACAAGACTGCAAATGCGTTGCCAACCCTGAGGACTAAGATGGAATGCCTCTATGCATTACACCGGCTGTTTTATCCCCAAACCGGAACACAACAATGCGAACACTGCTGTTTGGCGGTAGATTAATGGATAAGATGGTGGTAGCGAACCGGACGGACCCTGCACAAGGCCCTACCACCCGCATACTTACAAACTTTCGCCTTTATAATATTAGTAGCATATATTTTTATACAAAAGTAATAGAACCTAGTGACTCCTCTTTGAAATTATCCGTGACATACAGAATCGACATTTAGATCGCTCTACTGAAAAGTAATGACAGTGCGACAAGATAACGGGGACTACTGATAATAATCGTGTTTAATCACATTTTCTAGTTTTATTTACGAGATCTGTATGTGTTGCCAGTGATGACTTACGGATCTGAGACGTGGGCGCTAACATTGAGGGCTATGGAGAGGGCTATGATCGGGGTTTCTCTGCGTGATAGAATCAGATATGATGATATCCGCAGTAGAGCTAAGGTTACCGACATAGCCCGAAGAATAGCTAAACTGAACTGGTAGTGGGCTCGCAGGACTGATGGCCAATGGGGTCAGAAGGTTCTGGAATGGCGTCCGCGGACCGGAAGACGAGCTGTAGGTAGGCCTCCAACAAGATGGAGTGACGACCTCGTCAGGATCGCGGGACCGCGGTGGATGCGAAGACCGGTCTGAGTGGAAAGCTTTGGGGGAGGCCTATATGTCCAGCAGTGGACGTCTTTCGGCTGGCATGATGATGATGATGATTTATGAGACAAAACACTAATATTATTAGACTAATATACGCTTTGAGAAATGGGCCCCTCAAAATGAAGTAAGAAATGCGGACATAATAAAGTAATACAATCATACAACCAGTAACCCGTTGCTTCGCCTGATTAGTAAACAATTAATCAACGACACATAACATCTCGGCTTACACAGAAGCCGGGCATCTGTCGTCATTGTCCAAAGCGTCCGGATGCCTTTCGAATCTCGGGGGAAGCCGCAAAGGACACCGACTAACTACGGAGAAGTTAATAAGTACATTTTTAAAGAAGATTTTTTTGCCGATCTTTCTTTGTAGGGGTCCCCGAAGGGTAGCCCAACGGAACCCTAGTAATATGCCTACGCTGTCCGTCCGTCCGTCCGCATTTCAAATTTATTTTTCACATCACCTATCCAGCAAGGTGACTTTTCTTCCCTGCTAGGAGGGATCAAAGTGGCCCTTTTCTGTTCAAGAACATTTTGTGGCCAATATAAAATATAAACGCAATAAAATATGAAAATATGTAGTATGCACATATTCGACTACTAAGTACGTTTCATCACTAAGATCTTTTATTTTCCTCATATCATGTCATTACCATGTGAAAAGCAGTATTTCCACCTTGGGCGTTAATTCTTGAATCCCTCACTACGTTCAGGATTCTATTTTAGAATCCTTCGCTTCGTTCAGAATTCAATGTACGCCCTCGCCGTAAATATGCCATTTTCCTCCCTTGTGACACAATCTAATATTAAGGTCAACTTGCAGCAATAAAATCAAGAATTAACTTAAGATCAGTATAGTTGTGTCAAAATTTATGAAACTGTCTTAAATCAAAATAAAATACTAGTTGTATCTTTTTGGGCAAGTGGCCACTTGCATCACAAACTGCCCAACTAAATTTTTGTTGAAGTAATATCGAAATGACGTTCCTACTTATTTAGATTTAAACTAAATATTATTCTAACGCCGAAATAAGATAGCGGCTAACGTTTCATCCGTAAAAGTTTCAAGTACTATAAAAAATACACAAAGGTTACAAAGAAATCTATTACCAGCGTTAAAAAAAATGTTGTCTATGCCTCGGTCAACCGCGAGCTGTCAATGCATCATTTGTTATACTGCTCTTCTATGTAAAAAGGACTCAAGCGGAATTTGATAGTCAAAGATAATCGAACCCTCTATCTTAAGCAATAAGGTCAGTAATACATTCGCAATTCTAAGCGATATACGCCCTTTTTTCTAATGAGGGCAGTATTCGTTGTCCGTGGAATTTGGGCTATTCCTATGGGAGGACGGCGCTGGTGCTTTCTATTTAAAATAACAATTTTAACCCCCGACAAAAATAGAGGGGTGTATAAGTGAGTATCTGTGTGTCTGTCTGTGGCATCGAAGCTCCCAAACGGAAGAACCGATTTGGATGCGGTTTTTTTAAAATTGGAAGCCGGTTATGTAGCGGTGGTTCTTGGCTTTGTTTCATGAATATCAATTGGGCAGTTTAAGTGATATCAGCTCTGAAAAAAGGGTCACCTATTTGGCCGCGGTGTTGGTAAAAGCAAGCTACTGAGTCGGTTGGGCAGTTGGCGAGACAAATACATATAAGGGGAGAATCTTATCCAAATTGACCTAGTCCAAACTAAGCACTAGGCTTGTACTTATTTCTACAGGTTGGATTAAACTGGACTTGGTAAAACCAGTTTCCTAAAAAATATCTGATTAAGTTTTTATAACTAGCTGTTCCTGTGCCCAGTTCGTTGGGCAATTTTTAACTCGAACAAATATCAAATACCCGGAATCCATAAAATATTTGTTTATTTTTTATTTTTATCCGGTTGTAACCACTCCATATTATGTCCTCTCGCAAAGAATAGGTATTTTAGCTCACCTAATTCCGAGCACTGGTTCTCACATAAGTATTTAAAACCAAATGGTTGTTTTCTAAAATCAAATATTTTCAAGTTATCCTTCCGTTTTTATGCATTTTGAAACAATTACTTATATCTGTCAAGACCACACCTGTCGGGTGCTGTCCAAATAAGTCATTTGTCAATCCGTTTGTCTACGGCGCGCCGCCGCCTAAACCTTTAAAGGTGAGCCGCCGGTACACACAATCAAAAGTTAACTTAGATTTGATTTGGTGATATGAGGGTAATTTCAAAGAATTAATCTAACTGCTGTTTGGATAATGTCGTCAAAGTAATGTTACTTATCATGTATTTATTCTTTATTTCGCCAATTTCACACTTAAATAATTTTAATATAGCCTATGACACTGTAGTGGTTAAGACGAATCTAACCACGTATATAAAATTGGTTTAGCCGTTTATATATATACACTCAGGAGCAAAAATACCGGGTCAGAGTGCGTTTTTCATACTAAAGAGGCTATTTCGAAGCCTTGGTTCCTCGCCAGGGAATGCTTTTAGTGAAATCTGATGATGAATACCCCGAGCATCAATACAGGACTCCCAGAGTGCCTAGGATACCCAACTGAATGAATCTGCGGTTAACGCCGGAATAGTGCATGTTCAGAAAAACATCTAAAATGGCAATAAAATTTAAGAAAATCCAAATGCTGACCCAAACCTTCCCGCTGTTTTGTTAACTGATCGTTCGATCAGTTAGGTATCTTAACAAATTTTGACCTCCTCTATTGAACCTCGGAGTATCCACAATTAAACCTCACTCAAACCAACCCCTGGCGAGGAACCAAGGCTTCGAAATAGTCTCGTTTGTATGAAAAACGCACTCTGACCCGATATTTTTGCACCTGAGTGTAGTTGATAACGCCTCGGTATAATTTGACACATTTTGTACGTAGCAAATGTCATAACGCTACGGCGCTGGAAAACGATTCGTTTCTTGAATATTGGACCCGGGCATTAGTAGTTACGTGGAGACATAGAGTCCTTTTGGGCCCTGCCGCAGTCGGGTAATAAAGAGAGCGGATTTTTAAACCCCCTGTAAAAGGTATGTGTGTGTCTGTGTGTCTATTTGCGGCATCGCACCTCCCAGACGCAACCGATTTGAATGAGGTTTTTGTACAAGAAAGCTAATTCAATCGGGATGCTCTTTAGCTATGTTTCACGAAAATCGGTTGGGCCGTTCAAGAGATAAAGATAAAAGATAAAAGATAAAAGATGTTTATTCAGTAAATAGGCCGCACGGGCACTTTTACACGTCAAAAATTTATATTATTAACCTAGCATTATATAACAATGAATCTATATATATTCAAGCATAGCTTGAGCAGGAAAAGGTATCAAAACTTAGAATTTTTATAGAGAGTAATAAGTAGTAGTATATATAAGCAATGTAAAGATAGCCCTGGATTACTTAACACATACTATGTTATTTTCATTTAACGGTTCCCAAATCCACGCGAACGAAGCCGCGGGCTGAAGATATCTAAAGTAAAATAACAAATTCTATAAGACGAGGCAGTCCTTTAAATCAAAGGTACCTACGGAACAATTCGTGCGCCAGTCCGACTCGCACTTGGCCGGTTTTTTTGTTGAACGCGTTGCGAACGACATTCAGCTGCAGGAGAATGGGGTTCACCATTCACCGTCATGACCATTACATACATACTCCATGAACACGTTCACAGATGTATGCCTATTAAAACCTTAGTTAAAGATCGTCAGATATCTCAAGACCTACAGGTATCCCATGACTAGGGCTTCTGTCAGGCTAACTCCGCCCAGCCTTTCAGCTGTCGATCCGTCTGTCTGTCAAGAATGAACGCGGGAACGTTGTTATGATAGCATATAGTTACTGTATTTATATAGATTCATTGTATATAATTCATTCTCGCTCGTCACCCCGGAAGTAAATTTTTACCCGGTAGCGTCAAATGTGTCTGTATGTATAAGAAGAATATTCATTCCAGAGTCATGGATGATTTCTATGTATTTAAGTATACATTTCTCTATATAAGTATTTATATCGTTGTCTAGTACCCAAATACAAGCCTAGAGCTTAGTTTGGGAGTAGGTCAACTGGTGTGACATTGTCCTCTGATTTATTATTTATGTATATATATATACCTATATAATAAATTATATAGTATGTACCGGTGTAAGCCGAAGCGAACCGAGGGCGGGTCGCTAATATAATTCAAGTGTCATGTCAACAGGCAACGCAACAGTTTGTAATTATACAGAAATAACATTATGTACCTACAGTCGGACAAACATGTGGTCTACCGTACAATAACTAAATGAAAAGCAAGCTTTAAAAACTCGACTGCATATTTTGATATTTATATTAAACCCGTTTATTAATGTGACTATATTCGTATATATTTGACATGGTCACATTAAGACCTTTCAAATGATACCCATATTGTAATAATTAGAAGACTTTTTTTTGTTGTCATTAATAATTGACATTTTGTCATTGTTGTTATCTCAATTTTAACAGTTTAGGTATCCTATGTCACCCGGGATGGTGAAAGGATTCTAACGATACCGCACACGTTTAAATCGGATCAGCCGTTTAGAAGTTATGCGGGAATTAATAGTCATTACATACATACATAGGTACATGAACCCTGAAAACATTTACACTCCTTTTTTCGGCAGTTGTGTAAAAATTTCGATTACCCTTTACAATAACATTATGATAGTGACAAGTGATAGTTAGATCTCACAGAAACTTTAGTCAACACTGGTAGTCTAGACCACTTTCTGGGCCGACCGCACCTACTCGTTTCACACGATATCTCAACCAACTAACAAAGCAACATGACTCAAAATCTCGAACATTTTCGAAATACCTGCGCAGCTCTTACAAAGCACGCTCGCGTCAAGTGGAGACCTAAGCAAACACGGCAGACGTTTAAAATAGATCGGTTTTGAGCGAAATTGGTTATGACTAGTGATGACAAACATCGTATCGATGAACTTACATCTTACTATACAGGTACAGTGTTCTCTAACGGAAGACCAGCGTTGGCGTAAAGCCGGCACATGCTGAGTTGGGAGTGGGACTATGCTGATTTTGTGTAGTTTACTTTTTACACGAGTGCCCCAAAAAAGGAGTGTAATGTTTTCAGGGTTGATGTATGTATGTATGTAATGAATTATTACAATATGGGTTGAAAAGTCCTAATGTGAACATCTCAAATATATACGAATGTAGTACCATTAATAAACGGGTTTAGTGATAATAACAAAAAATGCAGTCGGGTTTTTAAGCTTGCTTTCTTATTTATTTATTTATTTTTACTCTATTTGTGTGTTATTTTACTCTGTCTACGGTTGTTGTAACTAAATGTTGTTTTTATTTTTATTTCATTTTCAACCCACGAGACGGTACGCCACGCCACTTAAATTAACGTGGAACGGTTGCAATTTATATAAAAGTAAATAGTGACTTCGTTGATTGAAAACACTATGTTTGAAAAAGTGGTGGTGGTGGTACCACCATCTTACTCTTTAATCTGACACAGAGTTATTCTATATATTCTAGGCAACGATAAACAAATAAATATCACCAACAATTTCACTAAAACTGACCTAGTCCCAAACTAAGATCTAGGCTTGTACTATGGGTACTAGGCAAAGATATTAATACTGACATAGAAAAATTAATACATAGAAAACATCCAAGGCTCGGAAACAAATATTCGCGCTCATCACAAAAATTTGCCATGACGCGGCTAAAACGCAGATAAAAGCGATTGAATTATATTTTTTGTACAATCGATACATTTCCCATCACTAAAGCCTTCTTAACCTAAAAACCATAGTTCCGTGCTACCGTATTCTGTTTGTCTTTGGTCAGCATTCTCGCTTAAACCAACACAAGTGACAGATTTCTGATGCGGATTAACTCTGAGAATGGTCGAGCGGAAAAGAGAGGCAGAGACAAGTCAAGTTATGCAGAAGGCACACGTTGTACCGTAGACAAGTAATAGGGAAGTTGACAGGTAGTAGAGATACATTAATTTACAAAACCGGGAAGAGCATGTCGGGCCATTTTCAGGGCAGGGTTCGGAAGCCGTTATGACAATTAAATTAGACCTCGCGACAAACTGAACTTTGCCGTTGGAAAACTGTTATCACCATACATCGACATAGGACGCGGTCAGTTTACCAACACCGCAAATAAGTTTTCGGTAGGTATAAACATTTAAACGTAAAATAAAGATTTTTAGTATTTCTAGTTTAGGTAGGGGGGGACGACGACGACACTTGGTCTATCAAAACTTAGCTCTTTCAAACTTAATATTTTATAAACGGATCCGTTAATAGAAAAATCGTTTTCACTAACCCGCAATATTTTTAATAGACCTATCCAACGGCACCCCACACAAAGGGGTATACGAGAAAAAAAAACATCTCCAAGTTACGAGTAGGGAAGTACACTTCTTTTTTCATGATTTTATTTTACTATTTTGTTAGCGTGACCAATGTGCTCATGCCAAATTACAGCTTTCTAGTCCTAAGAGTCTCTGAGCTTGGCTGGGGACGGACGGACATGGCGAAACCATGGCGAAAACATGGTTCCTAGTTTGACTACGGAACCCTAAAAGTCACTTGGGCTTGACATAATCGCGTGGAGCTAACCCTATGGGCTATGTTTAATCTGCCAGAGTACATACTCTTTAACCGAACAATGATCCTTAACTTACCTTGTTAAAACAGAGCGAAAGCCAATAATTGGGACGAAAAAAATTAACTTGCCAAATAGCTTCGGCAATAATAAGAACTAAGGAAATTATCATTTAGTTAGTAGGTACACATTTCATACAGAGTAGAGGACACCCGCGACTACGGACGCGTAGAATTGGTCCCATATTTTATCCGTTAAGGGATGAATAAGATATCCACGGATTCCCTCCAAATTTCAAGGTCCAGCGGTTTGGGCTGTGCGTTGTAATGCCAGCTAGTCATCAGTTTCTTCATTAATATATATAAACAAGAAGACGCCCGCGACTTCGTACGCGTATAATTAGTTTCTCGCTACTCCCCCTACTCCTACCCGTTGGAGGTCGATTTTCAAAAAATCCTTGCATACTGCACGCTATGTACCAAAAATGGAATCTTTAGACTCAGCGGTCTGGGTATTTGCATTGCACCAAGCTTTTATGACAGTTCAACTTTTTTTGAATAATATCGGATTGAGTTTTTAAACATGTGTCAAAATAAAAATTAATGTAGGTAAATCAAAAGCAGTAACAAGTATTGCTATCAACTTCTAACTTTCTACCCCTTTTTCACCCCCTTAGGGGATGAACTTTAATAAAATACGAAACACGTCTTCCATAAATTCTGTTAAAGAATGTTTATGCGAACTTTGGAGTAGATTGGACCAGGGAATCACTTTGGCCCATACAAAGCCCCCCCTTTTTCACCTCCTTAGGGGTAGAATTTCGAAAAATCCTTTCTTATCGGATGCCTGCGTCATACAAAGAACACACCCTCCAAGTTTCAGGTCTCTACGATCAGCGGTTTAGGCTGTGCGTTGATTCGTCAGTCAGTCATTCAGGACAAAGCATTTTATATATATATAGATGACGTTCTTAGTTACTTTGACTGTACTCCAGGTAATATATCTGGATCTAGGTGTTCTACATAACTTTTTTTTAATAGATTATCTGTTGGTTCCACTGTAGGCTATGCGTCTCCTATTAATTCTACTTTAATTGCAGAAATATCAGCATATCTCTTGCTTTACACGTATTATTACAAAGTGACCAGTTACCGGAGGGCGGCCAGTAATAGATGATTTACCAGTCAAATATCAATAATGGAACCAATTTTATGTTTTCAATGATTTTTCGGTGTTCGTACACAAAGGGTCTTCAGACAATTTTTTTTTTTAAATGTATGCCGATTTGCCTTCTCTCAGACTTCCCGCTCGGTATCAAAACTATCTCTTCCCCTCACTGATCACCTTCCCAACGTCCGCTGGGATCTATTTAACCATTAATCGATGTCTGATTACTAAAATCGATATTTCGATCAACCGAATCAGATCGAGATCCATGTTCCGATATTTGAAGTTTTATCTACTCGTACGTTGTAAGTAGGTTTGATTAACTTCAAACGCGGTTTCAGCTGGAATCTTAATACTTACCTAAAAGTTTTTTTTTGTTTTATGGCATTGCGAAGGCAAACGAGCACACAAGCCACCTGATGGTAAGTGGAAACTGGCATAGACATTCGCATTCACAAGACTGCAAGCCTAAGACTGCAAATGCCTTGCCAACACTGAGGACCAAGATGGAATGCCTCTATGCTAGTCGTTACACCGGCTGTCTTATCCCCAAATCGGAACATAACAATGCGAACACTGCTATTTGGCGGTAGGTTAATGGATAAGATGATGGTAGCGATCCGGACGGACCCGCAAAAGTATTATAAGTCTGTTTCGATGTATGTATTGCACATAACTCTCGTTTCAACGTGCTGTTAGTAACACTGTCTACGAATCTGCCCCGGGTTTGATTCGCGTAGGATATATTAGTGTAATTTCCACGAGATTTTTTCAGCGGGTTATATTCAGGTGAAGGTTAGGTTGGGTTCGTTTCCCGGTAAGCGTTTTTTGATGACAGCGAGAATTTGTTTTAAGTATTGGATGTATTCTATGTATTTACTTAAGTATGATTTTGGGCCAATTCCATCAAGAAAATCAACATACAAAAAAAACGTTGAATTAAATAAACGGCGTCAAAGTTGTGTCTGTACATCAAACATTCGAGGTTTAAAAAAGGAACGTTTAAAAGGTTGTAACTGAAAGATAAATGATGGTGGTGACACCGGGATCATGCCACACACGTCGGGAGAGCAGTATGTGTGCGGCCTGAGACACAGACTGCTGCGTCTACGCCGGTAGCATATTAACCACGAAACCGAAACGGACCGGACCGGACAGTTATTTAATTATCGTGGTGTTTCGGTTTCGCTGGTTCCGTTTCGCTAGCCGGGCAGTATACTACATAGAGGTACAGGCGTTAGGGCGTAATGACTAGCATAGAGGCATCGCATCTTTGTCTTTAAGGTTGTTGGCAACGCATTTGCGATCTTAAGATTGCAGTCTTAAGAATGCACCGTCAGGTGGTCATTCTATAAATGCCATAAAAAGGGCTCGCGGCTTTCGTGTGAACTTGTCGAGTATCCGTTTCCGTGTAACACACATGTTTGTGGCGCGGGTACCACTGTTTATAGCTTAGTAGGCAGGGTCACTACCAACTACGCTACCCACGTCGTGTGTAAATCATCCTTAAGTTATCCGTGTGTCAGCCATGTAAGAACCGCATGAGTTACATAGCTACCTCTCATGGCTCGGTCCGCCGGCGGTCGAATCAAAACACAGCAATCCATCACTATAATGACAATTACACGAGTTTGACAAATTGTGCGATAGTTTACCTGGAGGCTACCGACCATTACTAAAAACAAGGGTTTAATAAGGTAGAAACAAGTTGAACTTCTTGGACGTTCGGGTAAAAAGCAGGGCTCGGAACCGGTTTAAAAAATACCGGTTAATACCGGTTTATTTCGGTTTTGCTCCGAACTTTTCTTGGGAACGCGGACGATTTGAGAACACTATTTTAACCTAAACTAGGCTAGTCGAGAAACACACGCGTTCGTTGCAACTGGTTTTTGACTTGTGATGTGAAGACGCGCGCGGTATACGTGTGGATTAACCGGTTTTGTTAGCTCGAAACCGATAACTTTATATAAAGTTTCCTCCAAAAACCGGTTTATGCACACGGAACAAAATCGCTTCCCGCGTACGCAATGGATTTTAATAAGGTTTTCATAGATAGATAAAATGATTCAAGAGAAAGGTTTACATGTACAATTAATTCTGGATTATATACTGATGTTATAGAACGCACTTAAACTAAAGCGAAGCGAGGGCGGCTCGCTAATACACTTAAATAGAGAAACTAGCGCGCCGCCCTGGCTTCGCTTCGGTTTTAATGAGTTTTCTGTAACACCCGCAAATAAACCAGTATTTAAATAGGCTTAATTTGAGACACCAAGGTCTGACGATTAAGTTTTGTTTTCATATCTTTTTTTTTTATCACACAAATGTTTTGTGTTTGTGTGACCAATAATAACAAACGCGACGGATTAAAAATATGGAAGGGAAACAAAATGGTTTTTCCTTTGTTTTTATGACTGACAATCAAATTAGAAAATTGACCTTATAATATAATATTCACAAAAATTTCGTCGTATGGTGGGACCTAATCATGCCACAGCATCAGTGGAACTAAGTGATAGTTGCGTCACTAACCTGGTTGTGGTAGTGCGCCAGATGGTGCGGCACATGCCGCATGGCCGGGTGGAGCATGTCGCTGCCGCTGCCGCTGCCGCCCTCTACCGCCTGCTGCGACAAACACACATACTTGAATTGAATTGACTAGCTTCCTCGAGAAGAAATAAGGGTCAAGGCAGCAGAAGCGACTTAGATACACTCAGGAGCAAAAATACCGGGTCCTCTGACCTGCGTTTTTCATACAAACGAGACTATTTCGAGCCTTGGTTCCTCGCCAGGGGTTGTTTTAAGTGAGGTTTAATGGTGGATACTCCAAGGTTCAATAGAGGAGGTCAAAATTTGTTAAGATACCTAACTGATCGCACAATCAGTTAACAAAACAGCGGGAGAGTTTGGGTCAGCACTTGGATTTTCTTACATTTTATTGCCATTTTAGATGTTTTTCTGAACATGCACAATTCAGTTGGGTATCCTAGGCACTCTGGAAGTCCTGTATCGATGCTCGGGGTATCCATCATCAGATTTCACTAAAAGCATTCCCTGGCGAGGAACCAAGGCTTCGAAATAGCCTCTTTAGTATGAAAAACGCACTCTGACCCGGTATTTTTGCTCCTGAGTGTAGGTTAGGTTACGCTAGAGTAGCTGCTGCCTAAGCCTTCGGTTAAGGTTAATTTTCCTATGTAGACAAAGCTGGCTTGCTTATTCACATGCATGCATGTTTGCCAGTCATTCAATCTAAGATTAGGTTGAATAAGTTTATTCTGCCTACGGACTTTCTTTCTGTATGCGAAACTAGAATATATCATAAGAGTTTATTGCAATAGACAATTTTGCGCCTCCTCGAGGAGGTGTAGCTACTCCTCCCCGCTGACAGCTGCCTCGGGAGCCCTCCTCTCTCTTACCTGCGGGCGCTCATCCTTGGCGTCGTCTCCTAGCTCGACAAGCTGTAGCGCCTCCTCGAGGAGGTCTAGCGACTCCTCCCCGCTGACCAGCTGGCTCGGAAGCTCTCCCTGGATCACGTATTCACCTGGGGAAGAAGAAATGACGTCAGACCATATTCCGTTTCTTTTAAGGCTTGCGAAAACAAGTCAATAAATATTTAATACATAAAAACCGCCGATACAATGGCGACGCGTTCTTTCAGAGCTGATATGTCCGTTTAAGAGATATCAGCTCTGAAAGAACGCTAACCTAACCTAACCTAACCTAACCCAACCGTTTTTCATGAAACCTAGCTAAGATAGCAATTATTTTAACCCCCGTGTCTGTCTGTCGCAGCTTAGCATTTTAGGGTTCCGTACCAAAAGGGCAAAAACGGGACCATATTACTAAGACTCCATTGTCCGTTTGTCTGTCACCAGGCTGTATCTCATTAACCGTGATAGCTAGATAGTTGAAATTTTCATAGATGATGTATTTCTGTTGCCGCTATACAACAAATACTAAAAACAGAATAAAATAAATATTTAAGTGCTGTCCTGTACAACAAACTAATTTTTCACGCCACTGCTCGGAAATGTGGCGAAAGATGGTCTGTTCTTGGTCCCCAAAACAATCGATAGTTGTACATTGAATGAGCAGGCCTACTATGAATTTAAACAGACCAACTATGTTAACATTGTTGGTCTGTTCCATTGACCAATAACATCGGTCCGCTGATCACTAATTCGACCAATCAGAACACACTTTGTGCTGCATATGAAATTAAATTGGCCAATGAGAAGTCGTTTTATTTTTTTAATAATATTCATCCCTTCACGGATAGGCAAAGGAATCAGATTCCATACAGCCATATATGTCTGCTTTTAATTATCTGAAATAAAGTTTTTGTCACGGTGAGAGTCGTCAGTTTAAAAAACGCCTTATAAGATTTTTTTTTATTTCCTCGCAGTAGTCGTGAAAAGCACTGTGTTAAGCCTCGCCTCGGCCGAAAGTGCAATAGATGGACTCGTACTTTCTAACCTCTACAACAATGTACTATAGTATCTAATGTTGTGTGGATAATGGTACGCCCCTTCGAACCAGCTCTAATAGAAGGGGTTGTTTAAAATACACACTAGTATTATTTCTCGAAGATCAATACGTTAACTTTTTCATTGCATTTATAATCGAGAGCCCTAGAAACCGCCTCGACTATACCATCCTATACTGGATGTATTTAGAGATGTCAAGCAGCCACCGGGAGCATTGAAACTGTCACCTAATAACTCTAAACCATTTATTTTTCAAGTAATTCCATTCAAGAAAGGCCCAAAACAAATCACCCTATTGTGTGTCAATCAGCATTACTAATATACATCGCAAATTAAACTCTAGTAACTTAGAAATAAGAGTCTTAACTTGTTATGAGGAAGGGACAAAGCTCAATACTACTATATAAATTGTCAACTTAATTTAAAACACTTAAAGTATAAATTTGTATGAGCGACTTATATTTGTGACAATGAAACTTTAAAAGGACGTAACTACAATTAAGATGTATTAAGTTGTGTCTTATCTAAAAGTGTCAAGGTTGGAAATAGTTTAAAACGAAAATTGGACATAGTTAAGTATAAGAGCGGACTTAACGGCTACCGTTTGTAATTAGCTGTGGTAGACTCACACCATAAGTCCACCTTAAGTCTATTCAAAGCTAAAAGGATTACTACTTAACAAAGGGAATCGGGAAAGGGTCATTTCTTTTGGTAGATTTTTGATTTACTTCGTTTAGAATGGGTTGTAAATTTCGGTATGCAAAATTGTTATGTATTTATGGCATACTCTAACTGTGAATATTTTTTTACATTAAACGGGTGTAACAAAAACTAAATGAAAAGCAAGCTTTTAAAACTCGTCTGCATTTTTTGATATTGTTACTATACCCGATTATTAATGTTACTATACTGTTATATATCTGAGATGGTCACATGAAGACCTTTCAAATGATAGCTATATTGTAATAATGATACGTCTATTTTTTTTTTGTTTACATAAATAATTGCCATTTTGCCATTGTTATTTCAGTTTTAACAGTTTAGGTGTCTCATTTAACTGGGGATGGCGAAAGGATTCTAACGCCACCACACACTAAAAACAGAGTTCGATGAAGTGAAATTCGATAAAATGAAGATTACCCACTATTTGCGGAGTCATACTTGAACAAGATTTTTTTATAAATTGCCGCGTGATTTGTGTGTGTGTGTGATTTGTGCTGTGGTTTTATTGTTTCAATAAAATAAAATAAAAGCCTCCACAGACGTCCAACCTCAGTGGCACAATTCGCCGCTGACAAAGCCCTAATCCTTCTTTTGTGGCAACCCCGTTAAGTTGGCGACACTTTTTTTAACTAACGGTTAAGTAAAGGATTTTAACAGCTATTTACGATGACAGTTGACAGCTCGGCGCCCGCACTATTTGACAGGTAGCCGTTATTTACTGTTTACTAGCCTTAGCCCGCGACTTCGTCCTTGTTTTTCGTTATAAATAACTAATAAATAAATAAATATCAGGAGACAATGTCACACCAATTGACCTAGTCCGACACTAAGCTCTAGGTACGCTTGTACTAAGGGTAATAGACAACGATATAAATACAAAAAAATATTATAATATATACATACTCTGAAACAAATGTTCGGGCTCATTATTTGAACCCAGGACCGCCAACTTCGTAGGCAGGGCCACTACCAACTAGGTAGGCCAACGCGTGGCATCGTCAATATTATCTTCGGGAACTAAAGTATTCCCTATCCTTCGCCGGGGTCCAAGCTGTCTCTCTACGGCATCCTGGCATCGTAAGTCGTAAACGGATTGACCGATTTGGATGCGGTTTTTTTCTAAATAAAGGTAATTTAATCGCTGATGGCTGTTAGCTAAGTTTCATGAAAATCGGTTGGGCCGTTTAAGAGCTAGCTCTGAAAGTATGGGTCGCCATTATATCGGGGGTATTATCTTTTCAATATTAACTAGCGACTCGCTTCGCTTCGGTTTATGTGACCTATAAGACCGTACATAAACCAGAATACATTATACATAAAAACGTTAAACTGATGGTGAAAACAGCATCTAAATGCGTTCAGTAGTTTTTGAGATTATCGCGAACATACAAACAGATGTTGCGGATATGTAATTATTTGATGAACTTGATTAGTAAGCCAAAAAAAAAGTACTTAAACGTTCACAAACCCAAGAGCATTTCCGTTCATTGCTTTAAACGTACCTACATACTTAACTTTTTTCCTCAACTTAAAACAAACAGGCAAATCGTACAATAAAATCACCGATAAATTAAACGCACAGATGTATCCTTTAGACAGACGGCCCGACAAAAACCAAATCGATTAGGTATATCGAATTCCGTCCGGTACCGAAATAAATACCTATTTTAATTGTTTAGGCAAAAACCAACCGCCATTTTGTGTGTCCTTCACGGTTGACCAATCAGGACAGAGAATGGGAGGTTGGGAGGCGATACATGTTCGAATTTGGAATATTGATCAAACTGATTGCAACGTTTTTAACAGAGTTCAGAGGAGGTGTGCAATTTATTGCATTCGCTCCGGTTTAAACAAAAGATAGCCTTTTACATTAGAGAGCGATAATTTGGCTTCTATTTTTAGGGTTCCGTGCTGGAAGCCCAACGGGACCCTATTTACATGCCTACATTGTACGTCCGTCTGTCCGTCTGTCTCAACTTTAAAGACCTGTAAGAAAGCTAGGTTCTTTAAGCCCGCATTTACACTTGCATCTTATTGCTGTATGTTTTGTAACAAAGCTATATGTAAGACAGAGATGGAGATATTTTCCACTCACTCTTACCTATAGTTGCGACTCAACAATTACTTGCAAGTGTAAGTTCTGCCTTATAGGGTCGCCATTACCTATATATTGTTTTTTTAATCTATTACAGAGTTATTACACAACATGATAGCAAATTAAAGCTTTTCGCGGTTAAATGTTTCTGCCGGTAGCCTAGTAGGCCGAAGCAAGCGGTCTCGGGATCGATTCCCAATATGAAAGTTGTTTGTGTGATGAGCACGAGGTCTAGTTTCTAAATCTTGAATATTTCCTATGTATTTACATACATACATACACTCACGTCTTCATTCCCAGAGTGGGGTAGGCAGAACTACAGAATTACCAACACCTCTAAAAACTTGTTCATTCTGTAACCACATTTTGCACAATCAGGCTAGGATGTTTACGAGACAGGACTGGTGACTATGTCAATTTGTGTGAGATTGTACTCTGATATGTTCAAAGCTCAAGTTCTGAAGCTCACACACGTCATGGGCCCGAAGGTGTATAATCATCTCCCCGAAGATGTTGTTGCATCGGCATTTAAATTTAAACTTAAAAGATGGCTAGTCGAGCAGGCCTTCTATGACCATAAAGAACTGTATTTTTAATTTAATTTAGTTTTAATATACAATTTATACTTCATTTAGATTGTTATACTATGACATTACTATTATTATTATTATTAAATATAAGGATGAATTACGTTTCAGTTAACGTCACTGCACTGTTAAAGTGCTTATTGTATACACTGATTTTGACCTGTAATTTATATTATTAATAAATATATGAATATGAATATGAATATCTAACTATGTAGTTAGATACATATCAGTTAAGTTTGATATTTATGATCATTACACGTAAACAATGTTGTTTACTTGTCCTGATCATAAATATCAAACTTAATCTGAATTGCATAATCAATGTTGGCAACACTAGTAACCTTGGCCGTGACAGTCACGGCGCTTGCACCGAAAGTGAGTGATCTATAGATCATAGATCCGTGGATCATTGCCATGACAATGTCGATTGTTCGGTTGCGTCATCGGTGTTTGAATCGATTTTTTGTTATGACTTATAACGAGTTAACAAGGTTTGCCAAAATGTATTGCGGGGTAGTTTAATAACCGATTGCAAAAAGGAAGTTTTCAGTTCGTCGGGATTTTTATTTATGTTTCTTCTCCTATTACTTGAAGACCGATTTTGGAATTTGGACCGATAATGGATCAGGATCTGATGATGGGATCCTGGAGAAATCGAGGGAACTCTTCAAATACTCCAGGCACAGCTATAGCGATTTGGGTATTTGACGTCAGTTTTTTTTTATATTTGTAGTTTTATGTAACATACCCCCTGACCGATCCTATTCAAGTTCAAATTAAACAAGTCTAACAAAAGGCAAGCTTTAAAAAAAACCAACTGCTGTCTGGATAATATCATCAATATAATGTATATGTTCTGTATCTCGCCAATTTCACATTTAAAGAAAAAAGTACACTGTGACTTCTGCGACGACCAATCTAACGAATGACACCTCGCTTGTCAAAATCGGGTCATCTGTTCAGCATTTACAAGCGAACAAAGAATCATACATACATACATAAAGGTCAAAAGGTCCTCCTCCTTTGGCAGTCGGGTAGAAAATACACAACTCACTTTAACTACTTTTCTAGATAATTTGCTCAAAATAGGATCAGTAATACTCAAGTTATCGTCAAATAAACACACGATTTAAAATACTGTAGTTACAGTTTTTTTAAATCATGTCAACGTGTGTATAAATTGTTTAATAAGGAAAACATACGAACGAACATATTCAACAAAACAGTACTTTCAGATGCATTAATTAACTTACAAGGTATTTTTTCGGAGAAGTTGAAAAGAAATTTAAACAAGGTTCCCATGAAAACCGCATTAAATACATGGTAAGTACAATCACTTAGAGCGTAATAGACTTTCCCACGGGTTATAATTACTTTTTATCTATTAATTGTAGAAAGGAAAGAGAAGGCGGCCAAATAAGTAGGTATATTTCTTTTAAATAGACAGTGGAACACACTAAGTAGAGAAATATTATCACTTTGGTGACCCATAAGGGGAGGTAATGGGGGAGGACCTTCGTGACCAAAGCTGTATATATTTAGGGTTGTAAATTGAAGCGATCAGACATCAAGAAGGTCAGATTTTATGCTAGACACAGCCATTGTGCTGATCTTTAGTAACAATGGTGATAATTTTGTTGGCATCTTTAAATAATTTATTAATGTAGAACAATCGAATATGGCACAGAACGTAGCTGATGGCTTGGCCGTCGGAACCAAATGGCACACTAGAATAAAATAAGTATATACAAGCGGAACAAAGAAGAATGATGGGTTAGTGTCTAAAAAGGTAAACCGATTTCGAAATGTTTTTTTATTTGAAAGTAAATTTTTCAGTAATGTTTCTACCGTCCGTTGGATGAAAATCGTCAGCTTTCAACAAGTTTAGTTCTGCATTGAGTTGTTTTGATAAAACTTACCTACACATTAGAGCTTACCTGTGTCATATAACATCTTTATTCGAGGGCCCAAGATGGGGTAATCTTTTTCGGGTTGATCTATATAATAAAAATGAATCGCTAAATGTGTTGCTAAGCGCAAAACTCGAGAACGGCTGAACTGATTTGGCTGATTTCTTTTTTGTTGTATTCGTTATTGTCAGGAGAAGGTTTGTATGAAAGAAAAAATAACCACCGGGAATGTCGGCAATTTGCTTTGGGGTGCTAGTATATCTATAATATATATATATATATATATATATAAGTGAAACCTGACTGACTTAGATATCAACGCACAGCCGAAACTACTATTACCTACCTAAAAACTTGAAATTTGGTACATTCATGATATAAGTGAGCACTAAGAAAGGATTTTTCAAAATTCACCCCCCAAGGGATTAAAATAGGGGTACTATACGCGTACGAAGTCGCGGGCGTCCTCTAGTCTATATAAATGAAGAAAATGACTGACTGATCGATCAACGCACACTCAAAACCGCTTTACCTATGGACTTGAAACTTGGAAGGGATATTCCTTGGATTTCCTATGGGTGCACTAAAAAGGAATTTTGGGAAATTCAAATATGGGGAGCAGCGGGAAACTAATTTTACCCGTAAGCGTATAAAATGTCTGTCTACATTTTGACCTTTTGATCCCCAAATTCTGATGATAGTGACTTTTAATTGATTGTCAATTTTAATTTCGTGTTGAAGACATTTTAACTAAATCAAGTTCTAACTGATCATCATCATTTCAGCCTCGAAACGTGCACTTTTGGACATAGGCCTCCCCCAAGGTTTGCCACAAGGCCCAGTCAGTGGTATCCGGCAATCGTATCCACGGCATCAGTCCACCTTGTTGGTCCACCCACGCTGTGCCTTCCTGTACGCGGTAGTTCTATCTATTATATCAAGAAGATCTAGATGCTATAGGGGTCGATATTTTGCGGGTGGTAGGACCTTGTACAAGGTCCGTCCGGATCGCTACCACCATCTTATCCATTAACCTGCCGCCAAATAGCAGTGTTCGCATTGTTGTGTTCCGGTTTGGGGATAAGACAGCCGGTGTAATGACTAGCATAGAGGCAATCCATCTTAGTCCTCAAGGTTGGCAACGCATATGCAGGCTTAGGCTTGCAGTCTTGTGAATGCGAATGTCTATGGGTCACAGTTTCCACATACCATCAGGCCTGTGTGCTCGTATGCCTTCAATATGCCATTAAAAAATAAAATCGTATTCCACAAAGGCATTCTCGGATTTTCAGTTTTTTAAACCGCGACGTAAAAGAGGGATATTATAAGGCGCTGGACCAAACGATCTGGACGGGTCTTTTTTAAAGAAAGCTAATTTAAACGGAATGATTCTCAGCTAATTTATATGAATATTAGTTTGATAGTTTAAGACATACCACCTCTGAAAGAAGGCGTCGCCATTCGCCATTATATCGGTAGTTCTCATTTCTTTAGTTATCGTTCCCCTGACCTAAGTCCTAATTACTAGTTCTAATTACTTCTAGTTTAATAATACGAAGCTGTATGAACGGAAAAGTTGACCTCTGACCACAGTAACAAAGCTCGTACCATTACATAGAGAAATCGTCAGTGACAATAAAGAAATCATAGCCGCCATCAATATCAATTCAGAGAAACAATTGTCCCCAATCTCCTCTCATTAAAGCCGCCATGTTTAATACGAAATAACCGTCCCACTTCGACCACATTCCATTTATAAATTGACCTACGTATCCCCGTCCTGTTCTTACACGACGTTCGAAATTCGAATCGTTTATAAATTGTTGCGTGCGAGCGGGACGGGTGGTTTTTTTTCCGCTCTTTGTGGTTAGCCGACCATTTTTGTATTTCGAACGTCATTTATTTTGTTTTTAGGTATAGGTTTCCTTTACAAAGTTATCAGTACAGTTTAAAGTGTCGCCTCAGTCGAAGGATCGGTTCAGGTTTGTATGTGACGACGTTAGTTCTCGTTTTAGCCAAGTGCACGTATAAGATTGCAATGTCATAATGCTCGATGTGAATTCATGATTAGTATCTGCAGTTGCCATCTTTATGCCTATCTGTTGATTTTGAATGACAACGTACGTGGGTTTGAGGATACGAATATCTGATTATATTAAGTGCATTTCATTATGCACTTGTACGAAACGTGTTCAAGTCATTTTTTGTCAAAAGGGATCGGTCGGCGATTTAATGGTTTAAGGCTTGCTAACACTGTTTTTTGACTCAGATAAAAACCGCATATATCTAAAACGGCCCAACCAATATCAAGAAACTGGCTTCATTTAAAAAAATCGCATCGGGATCGGTATATCCGTTTGAGCCACAGTTAGACACACAGATACACACGTTAAACTCATAGCACCCTTCATTTTTTGTTGTGATATATAAAAACATACATAGGTACATTAAATCACGCCTGTTTCCCAGAGGGGTAGGCAGAGACCACTTTTTTCCACCTGCTACGATCCTGACAAATCTCTTTCGCTTCTTCCACATTCATACATCGAGATGACTCGATGAGCATGAACTTCGGTTTCGGGTACTTAAGATTCGGCCCTTATCCAGTATTTTTACGATTTTATTCGAAAAATTACGAATAGGACGGCCCATTCCGACCCTTCCACTCATTTTCGCTCTGTATGTATCTTTCGTCAATCTTCTTTCATCCATCCTTTCCAAATGACCGAACCATCGAAGCATGCCCTTTTCAATCTTGTTCACTACATCTTCTTTTAGTTTTCATTTCATTTCTTCTTCTTCTTCTTCTTCTTCTTCTTCTTCTTCTTATAGAGCCTCTCCAACTAGTGAAGGTTGGCAGTCAGCTCCGCATATTTCTCTCGATCTTTGGCGAGGTTGAAAAGCTCCGCTGCACTTGTGACTCCACTCCATTCATTTAAATTAGTGAAAGCAATGAGAACCTTCAATGTTGTCAGTTTTAGACCATTTATGTTTAAGGGGTCCATCACACTCTTTCATCAGAGTCTTTGTGATGGACCCCTGAAACTGTTTAGAAATTGTAAATTTCTATACCTAAAGTACTTACTATATATTATGTTTATTCGTAAAAACCCAAAATATTGTCCTTAAATATTATGCACTTTGCAAGCAATTACCAAAAGAAACAAGGTAGCAAAAAATCAACATATTTTCTCAACTAACCATAGGTCATAGTTTTTTTAATGCCATAATATGGCTAACGAACACAGAGGCCACATGCATTCCCAAGACTACAATCCTAAGACTTCAAATGCGTTGCCAACCCTGAGGACTAAGATGGAATGCCTCTAGGTATGCTAGTAATTTCACCGGTTGCCTTAGCCCCACAAACACAGTAACTTGTGAGTCCTTTCAATAATTTAAAAATTGTAAGCTATGCATCTATCGCCCAAATCCAGACAGGAGATAAAAAAATATCTTCACTATGCCAGCCAAATGTTGCAAGGTAGAAAAAACAAAACCTCATAAAAAAGGCACAGGCATTATTTAAAAGGGCGCGAACATGCTTGCATGATGTTGAGTGTTTTTTTTAAGATCAATGTTGCCAACATGACTTGCGTCTTTTTTAGATGCAAATTTAAAACCTCAAATTCTAACAATGGTATTGAAATTGGTTTATTGTTGAAATCATATTTTAAAAAGGGATGCCTATTCATTAAAAATTCCCATGTACATATGTGATATCCTTAATAATGATACTTTACATTAAAACAATTAGGAAAATACTTATGTTATTAAGTGTTTGACTAACATTATGAAAAGTGCTAATTTTAGTTTTTTGAATTTGTAGCGTGTTATTTAAAAAAAAAACACATTTTACCTCAATATTCTACAAGGTTTAAAAAAAGTTTAAAACCGACATTTTCTCTGTGCTGGTCAGGGGCACTAACCGCTCTTGAGTCCTCTTTTGAATTTCGAACCTTCGAGTGTGGGATGTTCTTATTTAAAAAAATACTACAATGTTAGTTATGCGGACGAGAGCGGTACTAGCGCCCATAGTATAAAACAAAATTTGTATAAGGAAATATTAGTTCTAAATATTTCCAACGGCATATATAAGTTGGTCGCGTTGTAGCTCTTCTGATTTTTATTCTTATTTCGAATGTCGTGAGACAACAATGGCGGCTGGATTGACGTTCCATTTTTTACAAAATTATTCTAAACGTTTTCCGTTTAAACGTTTTTTATTTAATATCCAAAGAATATTTTTAGACTAAAGCGTATTTTCAAGAACGCGAAGGGAATAGCGCCATCTGTGGCAAAATCCAAACAACAATCCTTTCAATTGAATGAAACACGCATTGATTGTTAGCATATAAACGTTAAAGCACACGGCGTAGGTGTCGCAAATGTATTAAATATTTTGACATGTGATCTGTCATTGTTGATCGATCGCTGTCAAGAGATGCTACCGCACGACACGAGGGAGATGACAGTACTATTTACTGAATGCGCATAACCAATGAATAAATTCATTGATAATTGACAGCTGAAATCTCTTACGGCCCAACCGAATTTCATGCAACCGAGTCCGAACCCCCAGAGTCACCATATACCGTCGAGTTTTTCTAAACTTTAAGTACATTCAATGCCCGATGCTCTTACGGTGAAAGTGAAACATCGCGAGGAAACCTGCATATTCCAACAGCTGAGTGTGTAAGATGGTCATTGTACAAAATATCCTAAAGGGGTATCCGAATATATCCGATAAGATAAGATAAGCCCGATTGAAGTACCTGTTCTAGCAACTAGCTTTCCTTTAAAACCGCGTCCGAATCTGTTCCTCTGTTTGGGAGCTATGGAGCCACACACACACAGTCACCCATTTTAAACTTATAAAACCCCTCTTTTAGAGTCGGGGGTGAAGATAGGCAAAGCGCCGTTTGTGTGTATACGCATAAAGCAAAAGGAACGTTGTAGAGATATTTGTGAAAATCATCAAACGACATCAACGGGCTCTGAAAGCTCGAAACGAGCTTCGTCGACTTTCAGCAAGATTCGTGCGAGCAAAGCCGTATGAAAGTGCTAATGTATTATATACAAAAACCATAATAGAAAAATGGAGGTTACATTTGTAAAAGAATCATCCAAATCGCTTATGTAGTTTTCGAGATAGTGGTGCGGCTACATACATATAAACATACGTACAGGTCAAACGGAGAACTCCTTTTTTTAAGCCAGGTTTTATGGCATGAAGAAGCCCATGAAGTTTTGTACTGGCTATTTAAGAAATAACATCTTGTAATAAATGAATATGAATATGAATACTTCTGCTTTCATTCTGAAATGCATATATATCTAATAGAAGACGGCCGTGACGCGTAGAATTGGTTTTTTTTTTATGGCATACAGAAGGCAAACGAGCACACAGGCCACCTGGTGGTAAGTAGAAACTGTGACCCATACACATTCGCATTCACAATACTGCAAGCCAAAGGGCCGTATTAATAAACTCATCTTGACTGTGAGGCCCGTCACAAGATACGTCAAAGTAAACGCCAAACCATAGAACACTGTCATCTTTGACGCATCTCGAGACGAGCAGTAGAGTTGAGATCAGTTTATTAAAACGGGCCTAAGACTGCTCCCATTGAGTGCGTTGCGTGAGTTTCCCGCTACTCCCTCTATTTAACCCTTTAGGGGATGAATTTCCAACACTACCTTCCTAGGATATCCAAGGAATATTATGCAAATTTCCAGTACCTAGGTCCAGTCCAGAGTTTCTTACGCCGGTTCTTCTCGGTGCAAAGGTTTTATTTTTCGAACCGGTGGTAATGCTTTTTGACATTCATAGGTGCATTATATTATGCCTAAATTGAAGAATAAAGAACTTTGACTTTGACTTTAGTGGTTTCGGCTGTGCGTTGATCGATATATAAATATCATGGAATAGTAACGGTTTAAAATGTTCTTAATAGTCCTGAATGCTCTAAAACACCTTCGGACCACCATATCATTGTCAAATATGATTATATAATCTATTCACTACTAAACCAAGTTGTACATACAAACATTACATAAATGATTTCAACATGGTGCTTAATTACACCAAGCTCCAAGCGTAGTGCCGCGTACATAGAAGCTTCGCGATTGCGAAAGACCTTGTTCGTAGAATGGAAATGCACTGAAGCTGTGGTTTAAACTTATTCTGCCCGCAACGTGGAGGAGTCTCTTGCCTCGGGTACTGTCTAATATTCCAGGTGAAAAAGTATCAAGTAACTATATACGTATTTTTTTATAGTCAATTGTTTCAAGCGTTGATCCGTGAATAGACAATTTCGCATTTAGAATAGTGTGATTACTAAAAATTAAAGGTTTCAGGAAATTGTTCTTACAATTAATTTAATTCATAAAAAAAACTTAATGTTATTGCTTTCGCGGCGCTTTCGCTTTGTGATTTAGTAATATTTATTCATTTGTTTGTAACGGAGTTATCCAAAACGGCTCTAACAATTTTTGTCAAAGGTCATGAAATAGATTTGTCAATTTGTGTTTTTTCAGAAAACCTTGGTTCAAATAGAGCTTGTTAATATTTTTCTCAAACATGCTCGGAAAAAACGGTTTTCCGATTGAAAAACAAGGACGGAAAGAGCCTCATTTTACTCCTAGGAGTAAAAAAACCATATGAAAACACTTTCCGTCCATGTCTATATTTTTCTTAAAAATGCTTTCAATTTGCATACAAAATCAAAAGGACCAAGACAAAAATTCCAAACAGCCAAGGTAACTGCTCGCTTTTTTAGCACAGTGCGTGTGTTTCTTTTTGAATTTGCATTCCACTTTCTATGGTTAGTATTTAAAAACAATTGACAGTCGGTAACATTCGTACATTCTGCATAATTAAATTACTTGCTTTTTGAAATGTATTTGTATTATTTCCTCACATGTTTGAGAAAAGCATTATGTATGCCTCGGCGCAAACGAGGATTTCCTGACTCGTATTTTAGCAGGCCTCGCTATTGCTCGGCCTGCTAACCACCTCGTCAGGAAAACCCTTACTTTCCGCGCCTAGGCAACAATGTACTATTCCCAATGCCTAATATTTTTCGAGTCTGTATACGTTTGCAAGTATCTGTTTGTTAGTAACCTGTTGTGTGCTAAACAGCTTTTGAATTGCATGATAGGCATCATTAGATTGGTCTTTATGCAAGAGGTGTTACAGAGTTGTTACAGGCTAATCTTTGATCCTTAATTAATTCTGAAGCTTTGGACAAGGGTTTGTTAATTCTAACGCGTTTAAGATATCGAGCAAAGACTTTTTCATTTAATTTCAAGTTCTACCTGATTTTGTATTTGTCTTGCCGTCTTGTTCAAAAGCAGTAGGGTTTTCAATGTTCGTCAATTGTTTTAATTGTTTAACAGTGTTGGATAATATTCAGAGTCGTTTTGGACGCCAGTTTCAATAAATAATCCAAAATGATTTTACATTTCACAGAAAAAATGCAAGTGTAAGAAATGGTTGTAGCCCTTTAAAAATAACATTGGGTATATTGCTTGTTTCTTTGGAAATTGAGTGCGGGAGAGAAAAAAGCTATTTTAAAACACAAGATGAAATGATATACTTTCTTTTATGTATACATGTCTCGTATAGAATAACTCAAGGTACTTCGAATTAGGTAAATATCTTAGAGTCTTAATACCTAAAACAAACATTAAATAAAATAGGTAATGAACGTTTTTTTTAATTAATTATTTTTAGACTAGATCACTAGTTATTTAAATTGCAACATTACCGTTGATAGAACCATTCGCTCAAATTCAACATATTTATCAATTATCGATTTTAAATAACACTGTTTGGCTTTGCCGTAGAATATCAAATATTTTATCAATAGTGATTTATGTCCAATAATAACCATTACTATCATAATATTTCTTAGCTTATCATATAAAAATACAGTGATATAAGCCTTTAAAAAAAAAGGTCCAATAGACCAATCTAAAACTAATAAGAAATCTACATACCTAAGAAAATCCAAAGCAAGCACTAAAATTGTCCAATCACTATCACCGGTGTTGCCTTAAAAAATGTTTATAAAAAAACTACACTGTCACTGTCCAAAGAGAAATTGTCAATTTTTTCTAAACGTAATGACTGGCCATTAAAAATGCAGAATAGAGATGACCTAGCAATTCTATATGCACTATGATTTTCACTTTTTCGGACGGGGAAGGCAAGGATACCGCTCCTTACAGCCACAGAAATATAATGGGGCCTGGATAGACCTTTTTGTCCCTTGCCTCACACGAACTGGGCTTTTTTTTACATTGTCTGAACCAACCGGTACCACGGCCTACTGTAGTCTGCCTGTAGGCGGAGCCGTTCGAGACACACTTTCACGCGCTACCCGTCTCGTTCACACGCACGGCATTTTAAATACGCGTGAGTGAGACCACTATATTTGGGTGTGGTTTTAATACGGGTTTTTCTTTTTTTAAGGATACGCAGCTATGTTTTAGGTATATCTTATATTATGGTATGTGGGATTACATACTGAATATTTTATTTTGTCGGGATATAGCCGTTTGTTATGTCGGTACTTATAGCGTGACAGGATTAGATTAGTTCTGAAATTGTAAATGTCAGTTCTTTTATTCACTAATAAAATCCATAAATGTAATAAAAAAAAACATTCATCGTTTTTATTAACACTAATATATTTTTAAAGTCACTGCTTATGTGAAAAGCAACAGAACCGATTTCAAAATGCGTAAGAAATGACTCATTAAAAAAACTTGCAAATAAAGTGTTTTCGTACAGTATATTGTTTAAAACAATAAAAAAAAAACATTTTCACAATTCCGACCTTGACTTATCCCAAAAAAAAAAACGTAATGACTCTCATTTCTATCGAACAGAAATAGAAAAGTGCAATTACAATTACAAAGAGTCACTTTCGCCCGACATTTTGTTGTCACGGTGACGTTCACAAGATGGCCGTCATCGCTGATCAGCGGTTTTTAACGGCGCTTGAAATAAATCGCCTCCGCTTCGCGTTTGCATACAGAACAGAACCTATACTACCTAATTTTTTTTAACACAATATAATACTAGAGTCATTATTTTGGATACCATACCCTATTCCTAAGCCTAAGCTATCCGTCCGTTAGTCTGTCTATCTGCCTGTCTGTCCAACTTTAAACAGCTGTATCTTTTGAACAATAATAGAAAGCGAGTTATTTTTCAGAGTAATCAGTAATTACGGCGGAATAAGTACTTTTTTTTAATCAATTCAAATAATAAAGTTTTTTTTTTTTTCAACATAATTTTATTTTTGTTGTGGCGCAAAAATGGTAAAACATACAAGCATCGGTATGATTATAGTAGATCAAACATGAAGAAAAAAAATAGAAAAGAAAAAAAAGGTGGTCAAGTGTGAGTTGGTATCGACCTGGTTCGAAATCTAATTCAAATCGGAATATAATAATTTAATAATATACCTACGTGCCCCGTACAGCGGTACGGAGCCCTCGGTGCGCGAGTACGACTCACACTTGACCCATTTTTTATATAGCTGAAAATGCTTTCAGATTTCTTTTTAAATATCTAACGTGTAAATAAACTAAGCAACCACACGCAAAATAGGTGCCAGACGTCACATTGCAAAAATCAAAATGAACTGGTAACAATACTTATTTTTGTTACTATTAACTTTGGCAAATGTATTATCAGAGTAGAGATAACGTTTTTGTATTGGCCCTATCCTATCCCAATCGATGATTGGCAGAGCCCTTACAAACTACATACACGTGGAGCTTATAAAAAAATAACAAATAGTGATACAGAAATTAACATGTAATGTCTTACAAAGTTTACAGCTTTGTAACTACAGCAGCGCGAGTCACGACTCATGATGACGTCACAAGATGGCGGCCACGTCATGGCCAATCAGCGCTTTCCGCGGATTCAAAAACCTAACGTTGACATTTAGTATCACTGATTCGGATCGGCCTTGAGTTTGTATAGGTACTTGTGTTCACATGTATTGCATAGCAAAATAAAAACCTATAGGACAATAAACTACCCTGGGATTTTTAAAAGTACCTACGAGCATGAGTCTAATAAAAAGCAAGCTTAAAGAGGACTGTGAAGCTAAAAATCTCCATACAAAATGCGAAAACGTTTCTCGTCCGAATTTACGATTTTTTAATATGTTGTAGATATCATTAAAAATGATGTCTGTACGTTTTCCTTTGCAAGAAAAGATTTCTTAAAACAAAACAAATTTTAAAAACGAGAAACAGAAACGTAAAGACCTAGGTCTTTATAATAACTACAATATATTCAAAATTTTATGATACTGTCGTCAAAATATGTTTAAAAAATTAAACATCCTCTCATTAATTTGATTGAAATATAACCTATGTCACTCTCACAACCAAGACGAATCTAACGACATATCATATGATAAAATCTATCAAGCCTTTTAGGCTGCAGAGCGTGCCAAATAACAGAAATACATACACTCGCAACCACTCAATATGTTTTGTTACTGTCGTCTATGTAGATGGTCGGGCACATAATTCGAAACGTTTTTTTTTATCCATAGGTATAATTGCCTACAAATATGACTATTAAATTTTGACCACCAATCAATAATTTCTTAACCAGTTATTATTGTTACTTATACTAAGGTTTAAAATTATGCACGTGTTATCTCGGTTTAAAACGAAGCTAAGGTACTTTGTCATAATTTCTTTAAAAAAAAAATACAGCGTTAATAGTAAGTTGTTACATTTTGTAAGAACGCATCAGCACGTGGTCCGTTTCGAACAGAAGCTCCTTAAGTGCCAATTAAGTAATCTACGCCTCTAAAATCCACGTTTTGATACATGTTAAAATTAGTGCAAGTGATTCTAACTATCTATTTATAACCATATATTTATTTACATCGTTTTAAAACTAAATTCTCCTCTAATATAGGCTCCTAATGCTCTTATGCTAGTCTAGCTACTTTACCCAAATATGGAAGACTTTTGAAGAGCTCCTGCCATTATGGCGTTTTCGAAAAAGTCGATTCTCAAAATTGGCGTTCAGTGTCTATTAAAAAACAACAAAGAACATAGGTACATACATACATATACAGAAGTTTAAAATAAATAGCTCGCCTTTCACTTTTTCTTCAGATTTGGGAAAAAATTGGACGTCTGTTGCGATCATTATTCTGACCAAGAAAAAATTTACCCTAAAAATATGTATGTATTTGTCCGTTTTGTTATCAAGACACGTATTAGATTTTGATAAAGATGGCAAAAAAAAACCCAAATCTGACGAAAAAATCAAAGGTTTACTTTTTCCTGAAACTCCCACAGTTCAGCAACATTACCCTGCAGCTTAAATCCAGTTTATAATGTCATAATTATTTATTAAATCCGAAAGAAATAAAAGAGCACGGTAAATTTCAGTCATACACCAAAAATGCACTACTACAGACTCCTCCGACCGTTTCTTAATGACTTTAATAGCTACCATAGACAAAAAAAGCAATTTGTCCTTTCCCGCCGACCGCAGTTGTCAAACGTCATTATCTTAAAAGCTACCAGAGACAATCTTGTAAGCGTTTTTTTGGAGTCAGGTAGAAAAAAACCTTTTGTCTAAAACCCTTGAAATGGTGAAAAGGGTGTTAATATGGCTATTTTGTCAGTTTAATAACTTTTTTTGGTTCATTTGGTTGTAAATGTGTTAAGTGCTGGAACATTTTGTAAATGCATAAATGTAGGCACAATCTCTTAAATAAATATTCGAGTAATAGGGAATATGCATGGATTTTATTATCGCATTTCTCAACGAAATATGAAAATACCTTAAAAGAGAGCTCCAAAAGTAAAATTATAATTAAAGTCGGCCAATAAATACGGATGATACAAGCATTTTAAACTGCTAATTAGACAGAGAGATCCGATACTCCATCTGTCGTCTTTTAACACGTCGGCCATGTAAACTCCATGTTAAATTATATTTGGCTAGAATGACATAGGAACAAATCTTTTTGTACTCGTCGATTAAAATCTGTGTATTAAGATTTCATAGAGAATACTGCAACGTCACTCTTTTCATCGTTGACACTTCCGAAACAACCGAAATAACCATTTCGATACGCTCAAGACAACTGAAAAAAAATTGAAAATAGAACTTCGTATTTCAATAATATGTGTCCTTGTTTAAGGAGACTCGATCCGATACAAAATTGCCAATCTATAGCGTTTCGGAACGTAGCAGCGTCGCGTCATCTGTCAAAAATCTATTTAAACCTGCTTCTGTATCCAAGGCATAAAAAAAATAAAAAAACTACGGTTTGTGATTGGCTAGTTTTTAGCCAACAGAACAGCACAGTACTGCAACAATTACGGACGCCGTGGTTTGATACAAATGTCGATGTGGTGGTGATTGTATTAATGACTTAAATTATTAATTTTAATGAACTCGTACAAAAAGTATTGTTCACAATAGTGTCATAATCAAGCTTTTTAATCTCGTACCTTACTTAGGCCACTCAGCAAGCTTCGTGGCCTAAACACGGTACTCGACTAAAAAGCTCTCTATTATAACACGATTATGAAAATAACAATTGTTGGCTAATATCTTGGTTTATTTTTATAGCTATTTATGTTGTTTTCTCAACCTTAAACAGCCCAACCGATTTCGACGAAACATTGTTTAGAAATAGAATGTCGAATAAACTAGCTAGCTTGAAAATAATGTAAGACTTTTTTAGTGATGACAGGGTCCGTCCGGATCATAACCACCGTATTACTATCACCGCCAAGCAGCGGTGTAGGGTTGTGTCGGTCAGGTACTAGTGCTTCGTAAACGTTCTAAATCGGTCTTCCATCCTTTAGGTCAGTAGCAATTGTTGAACGTGTGAGCGAAACAGAGCGAACGAGTTAAGAGCACACGGCACGGCGCTCAATGTGAACGATACCAATACTACCTATTTCAAATGATTTATTGGTATTATATAAATTACATGTCAGTATACAGGTACTACAGCGTTACAGTTATATTAATTGCTAATTAAATTAAATTGTTTCAAAGCTTGTCAAAAGAATGATGGGCAAATATGTATGTACTACTTATTACTCCCTATGAAAATTCTTAGTTTTGACACATTTTCTTGCACAAGCTACGCTTGAATGTTTTTTATTTTTATTTTTATTTTATGTTAAATTCATTGTTTTATATCATGCTAGGTTAAGCTTTATAATTGTATAATATCATAAGTAGTACCTATTTTAAAAAACGACTGACTGTTGAGTTTCTTGCGGCGTTTCTTCTCAGCAGTGGTCTCTTGCGAAGCGCTGGTAGATTTTGACGTGTAAAAGTGCCCGTGCGGCCTAATTACTGAATAAACATCTTTTATCTTTTTTTTTTATGGAACCCAGCCCAATCGTTAATATAATTATAACTTATGTAGGCTTATTGATCCCGCTGTTTGCTGTAATTGTTGTAAATAGTGAAATCGGTCAAGCGTGAATCGGAAATAGCATTGCAACGCATGCGGGGCACAGCTAGTGTAGTAATAAACGTTGTGTGTGTGTGAATATTTGAAGGCTGATAACTCCCTTCTCCGGGGTTTTTGTAGTTTGTACTTCATACTATATAATGAAGCTTATGTAGTAAGCTTATTGGTTATGTGGGCCAATTTGCCCACCATTCTTTGCTCCCGAGCTAAAGCACCTAAAGGAACTAAAAGACCGAACTAGTTCCTTTGACCGATTGACCGAGATCGGAGCGCTCCCTTTAAAGACCGAGCGGGCAGAGTTCTACAGCAGTGTTCACAATGTTGTATTCCAGTCTGAAACTATGAATCGTAACATAACGTTGAAATTTCTAGCTATAGAGGAGTTCCATCTCACTCCTCAGTTGGCAACGCGTCTTAAGATTTAAAATGGAAATGTCCATCTGCCTTAAGAGTCTTCTCAGCATAAGTAAGTTTTATTTAAAAGTCGATAATAACCTGTTACTTCTATATACTCTACATAGTACCAATAAAACTTAGATTTTGATGCAGTTTCCATTCTTTAATAAATTCTGGTTTATGTTACAGAAAATTCACGTAAAATGAAAATGGCGTTGGTTGGTAAGCGCATCACTTAAGAACTGCTGGACAGTTTTTTTTAGTGTCCATAGGTTTTTTTATTTTAAGGGGAAAGAAAATAATATTCCAGACAGGATAACGTCTGAATTCAACTAATTTGTAATAATATAGATAATAACTTAACTTTTTGTTTATGGCAATGAGAATGCACGCGAGCACTCAGGCCACCTGATGGTAAGTGGGATCTGAGACCCATAGACATTTGAAATCTCAAGACTACAATCTCAAAACTGCAATCCTAGGACTTCAAATGCGTTGCCAACCCTGAGGACTGAGATGGAATGCCTCTATGCTAGTAATTTCACAGGTTGTCTTATCCCCACACCGGAACACAGCAATGCGAACACTGCTGCTTGGCGGTGGGTTAATGGATACGATGGTGGTAGAGATCCGGACGGACCTTGCACAAGCACCACTAACACATAACATTTGATAAATATGCGTCAGAATTTGCAAATGAAAACGACTAGGTATCCCATTTCGTAATATTTTTTTATTATTAAGTAGCTTTTAACCTAAGCGTTAACAAATACCCAAAAGCTTTTGTAAGTTAATAATAGATTCTAGGAGAATAAAATATCGAATCGGTTTCTGAGTAAAGCGAACAAAAGTGGGCGTTTCGTGATAACGTAGGTAATAAATAACCCGATTCGTTATAAGAACCTTAGGTCCTTTGCTGGCAGGTTAATCGAAAAACCTTTTTCTTATTAGCTTTATACTACCAAACCGTGGTCAGTGGATCTTCAACCTTACCCTTGATAACGTTAGGTTAGAAATAAATCGAACATACTAAATGAATTAAAGATTGCTGACAACGTATAAACGTAAAGGCCCTAATGGTTTGATATTAATATCACTTTGATTTTGCTAATATTTGAATTAGTTTAAAAATCGCTAATAATTAAGAATTCAAACTAGCATTTGGAATTAAAAAATAATTTCAGAAAAAAAAGTAAGTACAATAAGTTCAAACTCTCAAATTTAAATATGGAACAAAAGTAGAACGCTTTGATTCATTTCAAATTCCCATTGTTTCACAACGGGCCCACCATTATCTTTAAGCTAAATTAGATTTTATTACAATTGAATAAGTCCCATTTATCTTGAAATGGTATTTGGCTGTTGCGTCGTTTTATTTCTGGGTGCGGTCGTATTGATTAGCAAGCGAGCCGGCCAATGAGAAGGCGTGTAGCGGCAAAATGGCCGCCAAGGGTAGGTCTCCCTTCGGAATATCCATCTATTTAATTTATTACGCATTGTGTTCGGCGGACATTAATCTTTTTTGCTTTTATTAATGTTGCCCTGTTTTATTTTAATGACGCTTTCCCGCGTTTCCCGGCCGCCATTTTGTTGTGCCATTGTTTCATCGATTTAGGCGGGGATTGGGTGTTCTAGAATACGAAGACTTGATGTACGCATTCTGTTTCTTCGTTAATTGAGAGAGTTTGTTCGTTACAGCGAACCTTGCTGGGAGAATCGACACGACTCTACCGGGCTGATAATGCCGATATGATACGATGATAACGGATATTGTTTTATTAGCTGGTTCATTTCCGCGGAAACCGAGTAATAAGTATTAATATCTTAGGACGAAATGAAGGCATTATCTGTGGCCCTAACTTTGTTGTTGCGTATAATATCGAAACGATATTTTAGTTTTTAGTTGATCTTAAAAACTCTAAGTAGATGCTGATCGGAGAGGAAAAGGTAGGTTCCATTTTTAACCCCCGACGCGAACAGAGGGGTTATAAGTTATAATATAAGTTGAGTAACTTGTGTTGGTATGTGTCTATAATTACCTACGATCGGTTCAACGCTGATAAATCTTGAGACGCTAGAATAATCGAATAGCTAGATTAACGCGGTAGTAATGATAAGATAAAGATAAAGAGACATTTGATTCGCATAAATACAAAATTACATTACATAGATACGAAAACAACAAGACACAGAGAAATTGTAGTGAAACGGTCCCAACTAGCATTTGCTAGCCTTAAAGCCAGCGCTCGTCTTCCGTTGGGACCGCTTGGTGTAGAAACGGAAAATGACACATTTCATAACAACGTTAAAAGAAAAAATACATGAATTAAATAACAATCATCCGTTCGAGATTATCTCGAACTACCAAATTCACTCTGACTACCGATCTAGCGGCCCTAGGGTTTATTCCTCGTAAGGGCAACACATAGATATATAAGTATAACAACAGAGACAAAAACATATTCCATGATGGGTCTAGCCTGAATTTTACGCAATATCTTGTTCCAGCAAATGCTTACGAAGCATTCGCTTGAACGAAAGCCTCCTAGGGGCTCGTCTGTAAAGTAGGAGCGCATTCCAGAGACGTATATTATTCTTATTCCAGTGAAACGAGCGCTTAAATATGTTAAACGTTGACTACCCATAGCACAAGCCCAGAGCTAGGTTTAGTTTTAGACTTTGTGTGAGATTGTTCTATGATTTTACCGTTTCTATTTAAGTATTATCAACAGCAGACTCATAGTACAATCTACAATGACAGGGTTCATTGCTCTACTAGTGTTGTGATGACTGTTCAGTTTACACCGCACCGCGATGCGGAGTCACCATGGTGAGGCGTGTTTGACAGGAGCGCAAGGACGGACGGACGGACGTCTGCACACCCGAAATATTATGATGATGGGTTTTTATGCCATAGAGAAGGCGAACTTAGCACGCGAGCCATCAACTTTCGCGATCTTAGTCTTGCAGTCTAGAGTATATATAGTCTTAGAACGCATGTATCTATGGGTCAAAGACCCCACTAACCATTGGGGCGTCTATTCTAGGCGGTAATAGAGTTGCCACCCTGAGGACTTCATAGAATGCCTCGATGCTAGTAATTTCACCGGGTGTCTTATTCCCACACCGGGTCACAACAATGTGAACACTGCTGCTTGGCGGTAGGGTAAATAATAATATGGTGGTAGCGATCCAGTGGAAACCTGCGCAGGGTCCTACCACCGATAAATACTTGGGTAATAATCCCTCCGCTCGTCGGATCTACGGTGAATTATAAGGAACTGGTGAAAAAGGTTGTAAGTAGACTTAACTCGTTATTAAAAACGAGTATATACTTACATAAACTTAGTATGCTAGACTTAATCCCTTTTTCACTGGGAACTTACAATTATGAGCCATTGAATTGCTCGATGGTACCATATATATTGTATTAAATTGACTTCAAATATTTGATTACATTCTCAGGAGCAAAAAAACGGGTCAGAGTGCGTTTTTCATACTAAAGAGGCTATTTGGAAGCCTTGGTTCCTCGCCAGGGAATGCTTTTAGTGAAATCTGATGATGAATAACCCGAGCATCGATACAGGACTTCCAGAGTGCCTAGGATACCCAACTGAATAAATCTGCGGTTAACGTCGGAATTGTACTTGTTCAGAAAAAACATCTAAAATGGCCATAAAATGTAAGGAAATCCAAGTGCTGACCCAAACTCTCCCGCTGTGGTGTTAACTGATTGTGCGATCAGTTAGGTATCTTAAGAACTTTTGACCTCCTCCATTGAACCTCGGAGTATCCACCATTAAACCTCACTCAAAACAACCCCTGGCGAGGAACCAAGGCTTCGAAATAGTCTCGTTTGTATGTAAAACGCACTCTGACCCGGTATTTTTGCTCCTGAGTGTACTTGGGAGCAAAGAAATCGAGACACTTTCCATAGAAGTTGAGTAGTAATTTCTTTGCTCCCAAGTGTAGTTACATTGTTAGTTAAACTTACATAAACCAAAGTGACCTAGTCCCCAAATAAGCTCTAGACTGCACATACATACATACATACTTAAATACATAGGAAGCATCCAAGACTAAGGAACACAAATATCTGCCGAAGGATTCGAACCCCGTAGCGCTAGGTTCAAAAAATTCAAAATTCAAAATTCAAAAATTCAAAATTATTTATTCAACATAAACACGTAAAGTATGATCTAAGGGATGGAGCCGCCCTGTAAGCAAAACAAATGCCTGTGTTGGGAGACACCGCTGGTGCTTAGGTAAATCGAGGTAAGTACAGTAGCAATTAAGTATCTACTAGATTAGCTTCGTAGGCTCAGACTACCAACTAGGCTATTGTGTTAGAAATTGTAGAAACTTAGGCATATAAAATAATTCGAAATTCCAAGGTGCCTCCAGCAAATATTATCAATTTTTATAAAGCACGCAGTTCCATAACTTGTAACAATAACTTCAAATCCATAGCAATATCCGACAAGGGGCAAAGAATTGATTTTAATTCCACAATGGCATTATTAATGATGGCAACCCCACGGGATTGAGATGTAGCTGGCAACATTAATCACGGGGACAATGCTCATGCGGCTTATGTACCGCGTTCGGTGCCGAGTGTTACGTAAGGGGTCGGGTTTGGGTGGAGGCGAGAATGCCTGGCACTGGGCTGTTATAGTTGTTACATAGCCTCACTTGGCTCTCCTTAACATAGCGAAGCCCTGAACTGAGACTTCACGACCCCCCGTTACCACCATGCCCAAGTGCTCATGTTCAGACCTTCATGTAACGTTACGAAAAATATCGATATCATAACGTTGTATTTCGATTACAAAGACGGTGCGATATTCATTTGTTTCTTTTTTACAGCATATACGTACAATGCACATGAGAATATTGAAAACATAAGCCACCTGATGTTCTGAAGGTAATGATATTTTCAACACACTTGCTCAAAACGACCTTTTTATTCCACCGATTTTTGGCTCATAAACCTAGATATTAAACACGCGTGCTTTTTCAGTATATTACGCACAAGTGCCTTTAGTTTATTAACCCAAACAATTTACATTTGTAGCCTAGTACCAAGTTGTAAGTACGAAGAAGAAGCGATATAATTTAGTCGGGTTATACCTTTTTTTTTCTTAGCAACAAACAGTTTTTATGCGGCAAATAACATTATCTACATATTTATTTCAATAAATTGGTGAAATCAGCTTTATTACTAAAAAATAACTCAATTTCATTAAAATTATTTTACCAACTGTTTTAATAATTAATTAAAATTTGACTAAATGAAGAGTCTTGTTTTTTTTTCGCAAGTGTGTTGAAAAACGTCGTATGTAACACGTGTGCCTGTGACCATAATATACGCGGCTTTCTATTGGCGCACTCGCTTCGCTCGTGCGCACACAATAGCGCCTTGTATACAATGGTCAACTTAGCACACTTGTATCATAATGTACTATTTCATAACACTCGCTCGTAAAGGCTGTTATAACTCCCGAGTTCTGAGTTTAGTTTTAAAAATTTAGAAGCCACTAGTACGCCATTACAGACTAAGGAGATTTAAAATCAGCCAAGGCTAATTTCCTATCTTGCTATATACAAACCAATTTTACTGTATATAAAACTTATGGTTCTCAGCATGGCAGAAATATGTTTGGCCGAATGTATCGTTTCCCAACCGTTTCATACGCCTTTTTTGTAACTGTAAATATTTCAGAACATGATGGTACTGAAACAAATCCTGAAATATTTACACCTATATAATAAAAGACGATTTTGTTTTATACGATGTACAGTCAACAGCATAAATAAGTGATCATTTATGTACCTTGTCGCTTTCAATCGTTTCACAGTTTTGTATGACATTTCAAACACGACGTTAAAGTGACAAGGTACAAAAATGATCACTTATTTATGCTGTTGACTGTACCTACATAATTTATGGGTACCCTAAATTGATACATCCAACAGTTTCAAATCTTTTTATAAATTATAAAACAATTTTTCTACAGTTGAAATACAGTTAATACTTTATATTATAACAATATTCCGTCGACAGAACATAAAAGCGTTGTATGAACACAAAAGGCATCAACGTTCTTGAGGAGGGGGGGATGATCAAAAAATACATAATATCACCAATTTGGGGATCGCTCGAGAAAAAACCGGCCTAGCTCGCGTTGGGTAGCGGGTGTAGGGTTCCGTCACGTTCCGTTGTTTATTTTATATTAGCATTTACGTTTTAAATAAGTTTTAAAGTAATTGATTCCAACGAGAGCCAACATCTTAAATAAAAAATAAAAAAGGACTTACCATTCATTTGGACACATAAAATAGCATGAAAAGAGACAGATTTTATATGACGTTGTTTTCAGCATTATTACATAGGTACGCGTTCCCCACAGAACTACAAAGAACCCAGCGTACGAGCCTACCCCAAAAAAAGACCCCAAAGTATTAATCACAGAGAACACAAGCCGAAACCATGACTTGTGGAACAGTCGCTTCGAAAAAAGAACGATTCTTTTTGAAATTCGAACGTGCGGCTGTCACTCGGCCACGACGCCCAATTTACAAAGACCTGCAAAAACTCACAAGTTTACACCAACGGCGAGATCTTTGTACGCTAGTTACGTTTGAGCTCATTATTGGACCGACGCCGCTCCGTCCGAAAACGTGTCCTTTTCAAAAATCCAGAGATAATACATTTATTACTTTTTTCTTTTGCGACTGTGAGACCGACGCTTTCGATCATAAAGATCGAATTATGCTTTTTCAATGCATAAATCATAAGTTTTAATGTGAATGCTGTAACTTTTGTGGCTAAAAGTTTTCTTAATGTAATGGTTGGGTAGTCTAGGACGGATCAGACCTGTCGACGAAGTTAAGTACAAGTTAGGATAACTTAAATATTACCAAATGTAAAGTTGACAATTCTCTTTTCGAAACTTGCCCCGCGTTCTAGAGACCAAGTCCAATTTAAGCGCAATTGAGATAGAGGGGATGAACTAAGTCATTTTGGGAGTACGATGAAGGAACTGAACTGCCGGCCGGCAGTAAGGATTTCTTCCCATAATAGATGTGGAACAATTAAACTTAGAACGCGATATTCTAACATCGACAAAATGTATAGGATAGACGTAAGTAGATGACATTTCGAGTCGATAGAAAACAGAGAAACATTCTGCCGTCCTACCAAAGAAGGCGGGTAACTTCAATGTAGTAGTCAAACCATTTTAAACTCTATCGATAACCACATTCAATTTAAAATGCTAATACTATTACTGTGCACTTGTTTGCTGCCAGCATAAGCAGCGTTTGCATCTTGACTAGGCGTAGTTCGCCAACAATTCGAGCCGCTTATGATGAAATGGAATGTTGATTCGAAATTTAAATTCCCAAAATTCAAACGCAAAATTTCCTTACCAGCCTAACTTTAATTATGAATCGATAAAAAAGGGGTCTCAAATCGATTTTTTATTCGATTCGGTACTTTAGACCCCGGCCCCCCGGCAGAATAACCATCAGTCTAATGAGTCAGCTATTTTTAAAGTATTATCGCATTCTCCACTATTGTGATGATATAATGTTTAATACGCCTGGATAGAATCATTTGAAATGTGCCATATGTTTCAATTACGTTTATGCTTGAAATTTTATGCAATTGGATCGGCCAACAAACGTACAGGAGAAACTGACTGGTTGATCGAACAACGCACAGCCGAAACCGCTGGACCTAAAGACTTAATAAGTTTCTGTCAAAAAAAAACATTTTTGGGACCAGAGTCTGCTACTGACTGTCCTTTTTTTAATAATATCGTTATCTGCTTATCAGGACCAAACTATTGATTCCTAACGCGGTAGGTCTACGTTAAGAATAGCGGAGATCCTGTCGCCACCTTCCGATTTCATCATCAGACTGTCATCGGGTTTACATATGTGGTCCAAATTTCAGCCCATTCCGTTAACAGGAAGTGGGTCAAATTTAATTTGCAAGATTTGACCCGTACATACATACATACATACATAGCAAGATAAATAAAAGCTTGTCAAATTTGGATAATATACCTTGGATATGCTAGGAGAGCACTAAGAAGGGGTTTTAGGAATTTTACCCCCCAAGGGGTTGCAATAGGGGGGAGTTGCGGGAAACTAATTCTAAGTAAACAAAGTCGCGAACGTTCTCTAGTCATTAGATAAAACGACGACCAGTTCTTTCAGAGCGAATATCTCTTTTTAAACTTTAAAAACCGGCGAGACGGCCTCGCGCACTAAGGGTTCCGTACCATTATCTATACAACATTAGCAAAAAACGACAAAAAAAAAACGAATTATTGTATGGGAGCCACCCTGAAATATTAATTTAATTTAAATTTAATTATTTATTATTAAAATAAATACACAACTAAATATTATGTGAAAATTCCAAGCGCCTGTTGCCTTTTGTTGTATGGAAGCACCCTTAAATATTTATTTTATTCTGTTTTTAGTATTTGTTGTTACAGCGGCAACAGAAATACATCATCTATGAAAATTTCAACTATCTAGCTATCACGGTTCATGAGATACAGCCTGGTGATAGACAGACGAACAGTCTTTCTACCCTTTGGGCGCGGAACCCTAAAAAAAGCCCTTTTTATTTCGGAAGTTCAAAAAACCTTTCTTCAAAAGCAACTAACCTACCAACTCGTTAAAGATTGCCGCTATCAAATACACCCTTGCCACCAAAGGTATATAGGGGAGCCGGGGCACCCTTATGTATATCCGGTTGTATTGTTATGTACGCTAGGGCGCCCTCCCCTCTAGCAGGGGATATTTTTTGTTGATTACAGATATCAATACGTATGTTTTTGTGGGGTTTCAGCAAATGTTACACTTGAGCTAATTCGTTTTATTAAAATAAAACCTTTCCATATTCGCACTGCTAGATCAAAACAGCATCAGCTCAAAACCCTCGCTAGTTTTGTTTCGAGTTCGTATGAGTTGTTTTTGGTTTACCCTTGAAGTATCGACAAACGTTTAATCGAATTTCAGTTCAAAGTCAACGTTTCGCTTATTTTCATTTGATCGAATATTCTTTACATCGAACAATTAAATGATGTAATTTTAAAACACCACGTTTTAATGTTTATAAATATTATTAACTAGATACTTTATGTGACAGATTTTTATTTCATACTTTATGAACCTAGATTTCTGGCATTGTGTGTGTGTGACATATTTTGGAATAAAACAAATCGGTTCTGTCTGTTCTGTTAGGTCGCAGTTGACTTAACACACTCCTCCTCGCTTCGCTCGGCGTCGCACCTATTTGTACTCTGTCGCATAACAAACTTCGGGTTGTTCTGTCTCTGAATAGTTTATGAAATGTTTTTTTAAGCTTTTAAAAATCCTTGTACCGTTGTTCTAATTTCTAGTTCTAATTCTAATAGTTGTCTTAATTTATAATGAATAGTCGATGAAGCCATAATACTACGAGAGATAATATTTATACTAAATATTCTATGAATCGTTTTCGATGAAAAGTTTGTCGAGATTTCAAGGGGCATCCTTTGTTTTTAAAGTACAGTTGTATTTTGAGTTACGACTGTTTTGATCTAGCAATGCGGTTCATATTAAAATCAATTTACAACTGGGTTAATTTTATCGCAATTACAAAAAATCAACATTTAGAATTATTCCTCTATCCTGCCCCCCATAATGCCATGATGGCATAGCATGACACTTTTTTCCACGTTTCGGCATGGCCATCTAGAATATACACATACTGCCAACATTAGAAAAGTTTAATCGAGTTGGTCACGACCAAGGAGCTTGTATACAACACTGGAGGTTGAACGCCGAACATCTTTTATAAAACATGCGTGTAGTATTTTACTTTCCTCGCAGTCGAAATGAAAAGTAGAGTGTCTAACTCGGATGAAACTACCAATTTCCCCTCGAGCTATTGGCTCTCGAACGGGGTCAATTTCATCCCTTGGTTATCAATCTACTATTGTATCTTGTTAGGTATATAATGAACAAGTCTTAGGACATCACCGAGCGTCCATTGCAGCCATCAATACTCTGATTGTGGATAAACTAAAACATTGTTTTGAAATCGATGTGGTAATTTGTTTTCCGCTCTCTAGGTAAGCGTTTGCCGTTTCATAGACGTTCCAGCCTTCTATGTCGCTCCTCCGGTCTTTACAGGTCAGGGAAAGTATTTTTGTGATAAGCAAAAGTATGGGTGACTTGTATATGCATAAGCATTTCTTTCTCTATAATATCAGTATGTTTATCGTTGCCTTGTATGGGTCCCCTTGCTTACGCATAATCACGATTGTCTGAAATTATGAATGTATGATTCTGCATATTGTTATTTTAGACTTTTTTGAAAAGTTATAAATTAACCCTAACCTACCCTATTCTACCAGGATTACTCAAAATATATTTTAATACATTTCCCATTTCAACAGTAGAAATATTATGAGAAAAACTAGATGCACTTGCCGTCCCCTGGCAAGTCTAAATGGAGCGAAGCAATTTTCCAATTTTTCTCCACTGTAAATCTATGGGAACAGATTTTCGGTGATTATTCCTCCGTGGTGTCCGATTTTAAAATTTATGTTTTCTATACCATCTATGGCTAGATGTCGTATTCCGGACTAAATTTGAGCCTAAAATCTCTATTAGTTTGGGAGGAGTAGGACAACGAAAATCCGAATCAGGAAGAATGCAGCTTGTCTAACCTCGTTCACTTGGCTCCAATCATATACCTATATATATATATTTAATAGTGTGTACTTACCAGTTTCGGTGTCAACGGTGTAGGAGAGTCCCGCCCACGGATCATCCTGAAGGAGAAGAACATCATGTCAAATCTGTATACATATATTTATATATATAAACTAGAGGACGCCCGCGACTTCGTATGCGTAGAGTTAGTTTCCCGCTACTCCCGCTACTTCTTCCCGTTGGGGGCCGATTTTCGGGAAATCCTTTCTTACTGCACCCCTAGACCTCATAAGGAACCTATGTACTTTTGGAATCTTTAGATTCAGCGGTTTGGGTATTTGCATTGCACCAAGCTTCTATGTGAGTTTAACCTTTTTTGAATAAAATCGGATTGAGTTTTTAAACATGTCAAAATAAAATATATGTGAATCAAAAGCACTAAGGAGTATTTATATCAACTTCGAAGCTTATCACCACCAAAATAACTTTCAACCCCCTTAGGGAACGAATTTCAATAAAATACGATACATACGTCTTCCAAAAATTCTATTAAAGACTGTTTATGAAAATTTGAAGTAGATTGGACAAAGGAATCACGTTGTCCCATACAAACTTTACCCCCCCCCCCCCCTTTTCTTATCCTTTCTTATCGGATGGTTACGTCATACAAAGAACACACCCTCCAAGTTTCAGGTCTCTACGATCAGTAGTTTAGGCTGTACGTTGATACGTCAGTCAGTCAGTCATTCATTCAGGACAAAGCATTTTATATGTAAAGATTAATCTCTGTTTCCCTTGGTCACGCCATAACTCGAGAATGGCTCGACCGGTTTGTATTTTGTTTTGTGTTCGTAATTATCAGGAAAAAAATTGAATTAAAAAAATATAAATAAGCGAAGCCGGATTTTGATGAAACCTAGCCAAGAACCACCTTGATTAAAGTGTTCAAAAAAAAAACCGTCAGTATCGGTTCATTCTTTTAAGAGCTACAACGCTAGAGACAAACAGACGTACAGATACACACGGTACACTTATAACTATACCTATTTTTGTGTAGGTGTTTAAAAAGACTCCTTCCTGAAGATTATACTTTCCGAGCTTCTACTTCACGGTAGAGCTCGCAAAGGAATCTAATACATATTAAATACCTATCAGGGGTCAATTTCACACAAATTGACATAGCCCCAAAGCTCTAGACTTGCACTATGGGTACTAGGCAACTATAAAAATAATATATAGGTAAATATATACCTAAATACATATACAAAATCCGTATTAGCCCATACCGGGGATCGAATCCAGAATGGCTTCAATTGATGGTAAATAAATTTTCAAACTAAACTTACATCTTTAGCCGTCGGGTCCAGAAGCGAAGCCTTGACCTTCTCTATCTCCTCGTACTCCTCTTTCTTCTGCTGCAGCTTCTCCTCAGCCAGCTTCAGCTCCTTGTCGATCTGGTCTCCGAGTTCCACCTTCGTTGCTTGAGGACCGTGCTGGATGGAAGCATAACATGTTGTTACCAGGACAAGATAGCTGTCATTTGTGTACCAATTATAATCTCATATAGAAGAACACACAACAATATACATGAATGAATCAACTATTTTGAGTTACTTTCATTATGTCTTATGTTTGGTAACCTATTCGAGGTTTCGAAAAACTTTTGTCCGCTGTTTAGTTTGGTTGAAATTTTCAATTGTCTGAGAATATTTATTCTCTGGACCCATTTTTTTTACCAAATGTTTAAACAGAAAAACGAACAGAATCTGTAAGTGAGGTTACATGCATACTAATATCAAACATGGAATTCTACTATCCTAGTAAATTTTATATTATAAATGCAAGAGTGTTGGTTACTTCTTCACGATGCGAACAGACATTGCCACTTGTGGTAGTAGCCAAAAAAGTAATCTTAGGAATGACACATGTTTGAAATACATATTTCTTTGCTAGGGTAGGGTTTTTCTATATAACTCTTTCTTGTTCTTCTGTAGTAATATTAGGTATATGCCAATAACTCTTCTCCCATAACTATGAGCCAGGAATCAATTTAACCAAGAGTCGAAATTTACGTTTTTTTTTTTATAAACTGTCGTATCTTTTTATAACGTAAACTTAGAAGTTCAATTTTTTCACAGCTTCAAGGGAATGTAGATCTGAGTATATGGTTTTAATTTCAACTCGAAAGCTTCACTCGTTCCCGAGATAAAGGGTCTTGACAGACAGACGGATGGACGGACGGACGGACTTTCCCTTTTTTTCCTTTTGAGGTACGGAACCCTCATAACTAAGTTTTTAAATCGGAAACGGTCGGCACTCACCGGCTGAATCGGGTCCTCGAGCGAGAAGCCCATATCCACGTCCTGCTTCCACAGCACCTCGATAAGATCCATGTCCTGGGGGCAAAGAAAAACCAAATTAATGTCTTATTTTGTAAAACCATTTTGCTTGTGGCACGGAATCCTACATATAAAATAATAGGTACAGTCGAGTTCATTATGTACTTTAGTACCTTGTCACTTTAATCGCTGTGATAAATGATATATGGCAGTTTGAACATGAACTTATGTCTTACTTACATATTTATCAACGCGACTGTACCCCAAAATCCCTCTTCCGCCATTAGTCATTAAGTATATACAGTTTCAATTTACAATATATATATTACCAAAATACCTATCGAACATGATCCCAAAAGAAACAAATAATTATCCGACACAAAAAACATGTAATTACGCGGACGCCATATTTAATTGGTTTAATACAAAATTAATAATGTTGCTCGAATAGCTTAAAACTAAACTTGGATCAACTAACTAAATACAACTTTATACTAAGAACGCAGGATTCAAATTCAAATGCTGGTGTTGGAATTTGAAATTCGAATTTAAATTCTTGATTATCCGTCGGCGATTCGGTGCTGGAATGTTCTAAGTTGTTTACAGCTGTGATACAAAAGCGACTCTGTTTGGAAAGTGTTAGAATAGGTTTTGGTTTGAATGTTTTGTTCGTATTTGAACGCTGATCATTGGTTCGCGCTCGGGGCAGCTTTGATGAGAATATTAAAGTAAGAACGCTATTGAAATTGGAGGGTTCTATCGGAGTTTTTTAATTTGTTTGTAACGCTTTCACATCTAAACCGAGGAACCGATTTTTTTTATGGTACGGATATAGCTTGAACTTCGGGAAGGACATAGGCTAGTTTTTAACCCGGAAAATTGGATAGTTCCCGAGGAAATAGTCATAAACGACTTCTGCGACTGCAGCAGCTAGTATTTCAAAAACGAAAGTGTGCTTGCTCGTTTGTAAAAAAAAATAGTATTGGATATTGGAAAGGCTACCCGACGGTAGATGGCGCTGTCTTTTACCCTATTGTCCGTTAGATGTCACAGTTCAAACTGAAAATTTGCGGAAGTTTTCTTCCGAAGATTATATATATTATTGTGATATGAAATTTAAATTTATTTAATAAATATTAAATAAATAAATAAATTGTACAGTTCGTAATAAGTATGAGTACGAAAATGAAGCAAGTTTAAAAAGAATGTCGACTCCATATCTCCGTGCTACGAAAATTAAGAAGCCTGGTCATAACCATGGCCAAAATCTATATCTATGCCAATATTAAAGAGGTAAAGTTCGCAACGTTGTAGGGGGTAATCTATAGATCAACTGAACCGATTTCGAAAATTCATATAAGATAAAAGATAAAAGATAAAAGAAATTTTAAGGACCACTGCTGAGAAGAAACGCCGCAAGAAACTTAGCAGTCAGTCATTTTAAAATATTTCATATTACAATGATACTACTTAGTCTAGCATTATATAAAGCTACAAAATAATATTAAATTAAATATAATATCAAATAACATGTGTAGTTCCACAGGAAAACATGCCAAAAATCTTACGGGAGAGATAGAGAGAAAAAAGAAAAAAGAAAAAATAGAATCAGCTCCTTATGTGTATATGAGATGGTGCAAGATGACTACATAAAAGTTTCGATATGTTTTCCTGCATCAACGGTGTCCCCTAGACAAGAAAAAGCAGGTTAAAGCTTTTGGATTTGAACAAATTATTATTGACTAAGTTTCTGGTGTAGGCCGTGCATTTTTCCGTTAGATAGTCCTCGACCCTATAATACGCTTTAGACATTAACGACCTTTTTAAGTATTTTTTAAGTGCTGGAAAGGGTACCTAACTTTAAAACTAATTCAGGTAATTTATTATAGAAATGAATGCATTGACCAACAAATGATTTATAAACTTTACGGACACGGAATTTCCGAATAGCGATTATATTTTTATTTCTAGTAAGTATTTAAATTATGTATATCAGAGTATTTGGTGAAAGAATCTAAATTCTTAATAACATAAATAATATTCTCGTAAATAAATTGAGACGCTAGAGTTAAGATATATATATATTTTTAAAGTTCTCTTAAGGAGTCACGGGAATTTAAATTGTAAATAGAACGAATGGCCCTTTTTTGTAACACAAATATAGTTTGTATACCAATAGAAAGCCACGTTATTTGTCAGTGTCATAAATATTACAAATTACAAAAAAAAACCCAACGAAGTGGGCGCAGGAACAGCTAGTCGTACATAAAATCTATGCTACTACAACAACACCAGTACGGAACCCTGTTCCGATCGTATCGCGTCGCAGCGGGACCCCGAGATTATCCGAACCAGTCCGCGCTGCTTTTTGTGCCGGGCTCGAACCCGGCCATGTATTAAAGGATAGGTACATTTATAGTAAATAGATACGAATACATGATCGCTAACCGGTATAGGTACAATATAGGTACTGCACATTAATTAGAATAGAACAATTAAGTATCTGTCAAAATTGTGACTACTAAATTCTAGAAAACTCACATAAACCAAAGCGAAGCACGAATATTTGGTCATAAGCATTACATGTTTTCTATACTTATTCTCTATTTTTTCCCGACTGCGGCGAAGCCCAAAAGGAGGGTAATGTGTATGTCCGCTCGTAGCTACTCAACGGGTCAACCGATTTTGATAAATGTTGCGTCATTAGATTCGGCTTGATAGCGCGAATGTACAGTCACCCATACAATTATCTAAAAAAAATCTATCGATGTGTTTAATGTTTCTAACATACATGGATGACGGTATCAAAGAATGCAGTCAGTTGTTTAAAGCTTGCACTTGATATTGTCTACTCCTATAACGGGAACTGGTTCAATAGTAGATTGTGTCACAAGGGAGCAAAATGACATATTTAAGGCGAGGGCGTACATTGAATCCTGAACGAAGCGAAGGATTCTACAATTGAATCCCGAGCGTAGCGAGGGATTCTAAAATAGAATCCTGAGCGTAGTGAGGGATTCAAGTGTTAACGCCCAAGGTGGAAATAATTTTGCCACCGTGTGACACATACTGCTTTTCACATCACCTATGAGGAAAATAAAACATCTTAGTGATGAAACAAATTTAATTATTTACACTCTAAAAATGCTGAAATTATCAAATATAACAACAGGAAATTATCAAATTTAACAACAATTATCAAATTTGGCAACAAAATGTCCTTGAACAGAAAAGTGCCACTTTGATCCCTCCTAGCAGGGAAGAAAAGTCTCCTTTCCTAGTAGGTGATATGAAAAATTGTATTTATATCTAATTTCGTTTGGGTTTAATGCACCTTTTTTTTTGTACCTATTTTGCTATCTACCTATTTCCTAATAACAAAACAAAATACCCATGCACAGACTGTACAGCAAATATTAAATAAAAGGCAGAGTAATTAAAGTGGTTAACATTGAGAAAATTACATACATGTTGTATATTCACAAATTGTATATAGAGAACTAGTAGCTCCATCTAACATGACATAAATAAACTAAGTCAGGTTAACATCAAACAAAATACTGCATCACAGATGCGGATGGCGCAATCGCCATCTGTGCCTTGAGTATAGAACTAAATAGTTTAGCTGTTACGAACATTTACAAATAGCTGCCGCTACTCGCCGCTAGGTGGCAAACGTGAGATGTGAACAAGTTTCTTCACAGATGGCGTGCAGCGTAAGTAAGTAAAACTGAACAAAAACCCGCCTTCAAAAATGCAATAAATACCTTATCTATATACAGGGTGTTCGGCACATGGACCGTCAATTTTTTTTGGGATATTGTTGGGGTTATTTGCTGTCTTTTCGCCCTTGGACCTTGGGTCATAAAGGTCACGGTGTTGAAGATATGAATTTTTAAATGTTTTTTCTCAAATTTTCCGAAATTCCACCTTTAAACGTTTGTAACTTTTTTATTAAAGACTGTAAAAAAAAAAAAAATTGTATTTAATACTTGCTAATACATGCTTGTTCAAATAATAATAGTCTTTTTTCTAATTGATAGTCTCAAAGGGACGTACGAGGATTTTTATGTCACAAAATTACTGTTTATGTGATTAAAATCCAACTTCGAAATTCAATTATTAAAAAACTAAATACAATTTTGAGGTTCTTTTTTTTTTAAAAACTTCTCTAACTAATGACCTTTCTAACGATGTGCTACACATTGTTAAAAAATAAATCTGAGTCTAATTACGGGGATATTCCGCCAATAGGGTAGAAATTGTTATGAATTAAGAAGCACTACAACTTTATTTGTAAGTTTTGTAACGCATCGGAACCTTTTCGGAACACTGGCTGGTTGAATAATAGGCTCCTACAATAATACCTCCTTAATAATACGTCCTTGAATAATACCTCCTTGCCTTCGCCAAAGTTTTTTTTTCTAATGGCGAATTACTGTTTTACGGTGCAATTGTGACGGGAAATTTCATTTATGATTTATTGTAATTATTTTTCCTAAACTATGGCTAACTACACTAACGAAGAATACGTTGATATGATAATGGCTTATGGTATAGCAGGGGGTGTTTCTCGTGAAGCCCGAAGGATTTATCAAGAGATGCATCCAAATCGAAGATTGCCCCACCACGACACATTTTCGACGACGTTTCGACGTATGCGGGAGACTGGACACGTAAACTTTCAAGAGCCACGTATTAATGTGAGGCAGTATAATGTTGCAATCGAAGACCGAATATTACAAGTCTTTGAAACAAATCCCAATACAAGTATTCGTTGTGTAGCTCGCGAACTTAACGTGAAAATTTAGAAAGTGTGGTCAGTGCTTCGGGCTTACGAAAAGCATGCTTTTCATTTCACTCCGGTGCAAGGTAAAGAAAAATTCTTAGTAAAGAAAATGGAAATAAGTAATTTAATTATAATAATTTGATTTCTTTTAATGTAATAAAATTCACGGCCCACAACTTACGCCTATGAGTTTTCGTACGCAGTTTGATCATTTTAACATAAGATGAGAACGCAGAAGAGTGCGTTTTTGGTACAAATGATGGATCGAATAAACTGCTAATAATACTTGTATTGGGATCTGTTTCAAAGGCTTGTAATATTCGGTCTTCAATTGCAACATTATGCTACCTCACATTAATACGTGGCTCTTGAAAGTTTACGTTTCCCGCATACGTCGAAACGTCGTCGAAAATGTGTCGTGGTGGGGCAATCTTCGATTTGGATGCATCTCTTGATAAATCCTTCGGGCTTCACGAGAAACACCCCCTGCTATACCATACGCCATTATCATATCAACGTATTCTTCGTTAGTGTAGTTAGCCATAGTTTAGGAAAAATAATTACAATAAATCATAAATGAAATTTCCCGTCACAATTGCACCGTAAAACAGTAATTCGCCATTAGAAAAAAAAACTTTGGCGAAGGCAAGGAGGTATTATTCAAGGACGTATTATTAAGGAGGTATTATTGTAGGGGCCTATTATTCAACCAGCCAGTGTTCCGAAAAGGTTCCGATGCGTTACAAAACTTACAAATAAAGTTGTAGTGCTTCTTAATTCATAACAATTTCTACCCTATTGGCGGAATATCCCCGTAATTAGACTCAGATTTATTTTTTAACAATGTGTAGCGCATCGTTAGAAAGGTCATTAGTTAGAGAAGTTTTTAAAAAAAAAAGAACCTCAAAATTGTATTTAGTTTTTTAATAATTGAATTTCGAAGTTGGATTTTAATCACATAAACAGTAATTTTGTGACATAAAAATCCTCGTACGTCCCTTTGAGACTATCAATTAGAAAAAAGACTATTATTATTTGAACAAGCATGTATTAGCAAGTATTAAATACAAAATATATTTTTTTTACAGTCTTTAATAAAAAAGTTACAAACGTTTAAAGGTGGAATTTCGGAAAATTTGAGAAAAAACATTTAAAAATTCATATCTTCAACACCGTGACCTTTATGACCCAAGGTCCAAGGGCGAAAAGACAGCAAATAACCCCAACAATATCCCAAAAAAAATTGACGGTCCATGTGCCGAACACCCTGTATATAAAACGCAAAGGTGACTGACTGATTGACTGACTGATCTATCAACGCACAGCCTAAACGGCTAAACGTAAGCACTTGAAATTTGGAAGGGACGTAGCTTAGGTACCGTAGAGGTGCACTAAGAAAGGAATTCCCGAAATTCCCACGGGAACGGGAATTAGCGGGAGAATCCTTTTGTATGAAAAATCTAAACCGCGTAAGATAGATGATTGAAATTTGGCATGCAGGTACCCTAATGAATGTAAAGCTTATTTGCAACGCTATATTGCAAAATTCCCACGGGAACGGGAGTTGTTGGGACAAAACTTTTGTATGTTAAAATCTAAACCGCGTAAGATAGATGATTGAAATTTGGCATGCAGGTACCCTAATGAACGTAAAGCTTACTTGCAACGCGATATTGCAAAATTCCCACGGGAACGGGAGTTATTGGGAAAAAACTTTTGTATGTAAAAATCTAAACCGCGTAAGATAGGTGATTGAAATTTGGCATGCAGGTACCCTAATGAACGTAAAGCTTACTTGCAACGCGATATTGCAAAATTCCCACGGGAACGGGAGTAATTGGGAAAAAACTTTTGTATGTAAAAATCTAAACCGCGTAAGATAGATGATTGAAATTTGGCATGCAGGTACCCTAATGAACGTTAAGCTTATTTGCAACGCGATATTGCAAAATTCCCACGGGAACGGGAGTTATTGGGAAAAAACTTTTGTATGTAAAAATCTAAACCGCGTAAGATAGATGATTGAAATTTGGCATGCAGGTACCCTAATGAACGTAAAGCTTATTTGCAACGCGATATTGCAAAATTCCCACGGGAACGGGAGTTATTGGGAAAAAACTTTTGTATGTAAAAATCTAAACCGCGTAAGATAGGTGATTGAAATTTGGCATGCAGGTACCCTAATAAACGTAAATCTTACTTGCAACGCGATATTGCAAAATTCTTACGGGAACGGGAGTTATTGGGAAAAAACTTTTGTATGTAAAAATCTAAACCGCGTAAGATAGATAATTTAAATTTGGCACGCAGGTACCCTAATGAACGTAAAGCTTACTTGCAACGCGATATTGCAAAATTCCCACGGGAACGGGAGTTATTGGGAAAAAACTTTTGTATGTAAAAATCTAAACCGCGTAAGATAGATGATTGAAATTTGGCATGCAGGTACCCTAATGAACGTAAAGCTTACTTGCAACTCGATATTGCAAAATTCGCACAGGAACGGGAGTTGTTGGGAAAAAACTTTTGTATGTAAAAATCTAAATCACGTAAGATAGATGTTTTCAATCTAGCATGCATGCATACCTTAGTAAATATAAAGTTTAGTTATGGCTGTATTTTGAAAAATGAAGTTAGCGGGAAAAAATGTTGTATAAAAAAAACTAAACTGCATAAGTTAGGTGCTTGAAATTTGACATGCATATACCTTAGTGAATGCAAAGTTAAAAAATCCCCTGGGAACGGGAAGCGAGTTAGAGGCTCCTTATACTATAACCTCATTTAAAAATAATAAAATAAGCATTTTTTAACCTTTCTCCCACACACAAAGATCTCTCTTTTATATCTTCTATTAGGTATTTATCTAAATATATAAAAGGAGAAACTGACTGACTGACTGACTGACTGACATATGAACGCACAGCCTAAACGGCTAAACGTAGGCGCTTGAAATTTGGAAGGGACGTAGCTTAGGTACCTTACAGGTGCACTAAGAAAGGAATTCCCGAAATTCCCACGGGAACGGGAATTAGCGGGAAAATCCTTTTGTATGAAAAATCTAAACCGCGTAAGATAGATGATTGAAATTTGGCATGCAGGTACCCTAATGAATGTAAAGCTTATTTGCAACGCTATATTGCAAAATTCCCACGGGAACGGGAGTTATTGGGAAAAAACTTTTGTATGTAAAAATCTAAATCACGTAATATAGATGGTTTCAATCTAGCATGCATGCATACCTTGGTGAATATAAAGTTTAGTTATGGCTGTATTTTGAAAAATTAAGTTAACGACAAAAAAATATTGTGTGAAAAAATCTAAACTGCATAAGTTAGATGCTTGAAATTTGACATGCATATACTTTAGTGAATGCAAAGTTAAAAATTCCCCTGGGAACGGGAAGCGAGTTAGAGGCTCCTTATAAAATAACCTCATTTAAAAATAATTTAATTAAGCATTTTTTAACCTTTCTCCCACACACACAAAGATCTCCCTTTTATAACACGCCACGCGAACGAAGTCGCGGGCAAAAGCTAGTTTTCTTATAAAATGGTAGGTAGGTCAGTCCAACTGTATTCGACTTTTGGTTTAAAATATTGTAGGACGCCGACTTCAGTTGGACTACCGTTTTATAAGAAAAGAAGTTATTTCTTGCATTTTTGAAAGTGGATTTTTGTTTTTTTAATCGATTATTTTATTTTATACTTTTATGTGATCCTCTGTTATGTGGTGGGACTACATAACAGCATAAATAGGATCACATTCTCAATTAGTGAGAAACTATAGAACATTTGAGATCCTCCTCCTTTTTTTGAAGTCGGTTAAAAAACCTGATGGCATGTTTATGTAAATGAATACTTTCACGTGGAAACAATTTAGCCAGCCAAGTGATAATTATAATAAATATGAACTTGGAAACGAGATTAGACGCGACGCCATTCTTAGATTTTATATTCACAAGAACATTCACCTCGACAGATAAGAAAAAAAACGCATAGATAGGTACGCTTCGTTGCTATGTATGTGTTTACCGCTATTTTTTTAAACTTAAACATGGTTGTGTAAACGAATAACATTATGTTAATGATCACAGCATTTACTAGTAAGTTAAGTTAGGTACCGATATTATAGCGAGATCTAAAATTTATTTTAAAAGTTAAGAGGACGCTGAGGACGCCGACCGTCTAGAGTGGCGCCTTCATTAATATTATTGTGTTTTCTAATAGACTAAATCATCATCTTGGAATCGAGGAATGGCATTTTGTTGTACAAATGAATACTCGTACACAATTGATAGGGTATATCAAATAATTTAATAACAATGAACTATGAGTGAGTAACATGTTGACTACTCGAAGGATAAAGGTTATGAAACTTTGTCATAGGTATATGCTATACTTTGGGGGCAAAAGGTCGTTTCGTCAGCGTGTGCCGAGCTCGCACGACGTCGACGACCCTCAGGCATCCCTTGGCGCGGCGTCCACAGCTCAGAGCTGGTTTTCAGCACATCTCCATGTTTAAAATTTTATAAAAAGTAAATTAACCATCATGGGCCAACGTAAGGGACGCATTTCTCCTTAGAACATTCTTGCATCTCACTCTTACGCATTACTCCGTCCCTATGCTGGCACATTGGGCCAACGTGTAGGTAGAGCGGCCATAAAGAAATAGACAACGAACTAACATGTAATACATCACACGCACTGATAATTGTTTCTTCCAAATAAAGGCCAAGGAATATACACAATACCTGATACCTATACGTGATGCTCAAAAATTTTTATGGCGGATTCAACTTTCGATGATAACGCACACAGACCGCCTGATGGTAAGTTGGATGTGAGCCCCTTGACATCAGCTATCTTAGGAGTGAAGGCCCTCTTTTTTTTTCGGGGGTTAGAAAGTACGTTTAATTGCGTTTACCGTGTAGACAATTTCGGAAAACTACCAACAGATGGCGCTAATCGTCCACCATACTGATTCAGACCAACTACCGCAAACTTATCCGTGCCGCTACGAACGGCACCACCATCGCACCTAACACCTGGTTCAGTACGTAGCCGCGTTAGTTCCACTTTTTTCCACATGCAGTTAAGACAAGTCTGTAGTTGTCTCAATTTTCTCGAGGTCGTTAGCGGTCAAGGTAAAACAAGGTTGAACACAAAACTTATAAATTTAGTGCTATTTGACGACTTTGTACCCAATTATTCACATGAATCATACTGATTTCACAACAGTGATAAATACAGAGAACATAATCTCTTTACACGATGTTATTAATTTTACCAAAAAACTGAGGGTAGTCAAACTCTAAAAAAATATTAAAGTCTGTTCCTATTCAGGCTGCCAATGACAATAACAAGTATACCTGACTGTAATCGTCTTTAGGTAGAGGATGAAATAGTGATGAGAATAATGTTACCTCTAATAGAGAAGAAACCTCGCTTATCAATTAAAATTATAAAAGAATTACTACATTTTCAATGTCAAATTTCTTTATGACAAGAATCTGTCAGTCTATTGTATTCTCACCGAAAGTGCTTTTCATCTAAAAATACGATATTAAGTAAATAGAGTTTAATGAAAATGGACATGAAGATGGTGAAGATGGACATGATGCAGTGTATAAATAAATCTTCAAAAGTACGTGATTATGGAGTAAAACCGGCCAAGTGCGAGTCGGACTCGCGCACGTAGGGTTCCGTACCACTGTACGTCTAAATAAATGTTTTTCTTTATTCTTTATTATATTGGAGTTGATTGAATGAAAGGTAAAATGGGGTGTACGATTTATACCGTATTAAAAAAAACTAATTATTAGATCTCGTTCAAACCAATTTTCGGTGGAAGTTTGCATGGTAATGTACATCATATATTATTTTTACATTTATCATTCCCTTATTTTAGAAGTTACGGGGGGGGGGGGGGGACACACATTTTTCCACTTTGGAAGCGTCTCTCACGAAAACTATTCAGCTTAGATTTTTTTTTATTAGAAACCTCAATATCATTTTTGAAGACCTATCCATAGATACCCCACACGTATGGGTTTGATGAAAAAATAATAAATGAGTTTCAGTTCTAAGTATGGGGAACCCCAAAAATTTATTGTTTTTTTTCTATTTTTGTATGAAAATCTTAATGCGGTTCACCGAATACATCTACTTACAAAGTGGCTGTGACATACGGACGGACAGACATGACGAATCTATAAGGGTTCCGTTTTTTGCCATTTGGCTACGGAACCCTAAAAATGGTAAATTCATTTGTTTATATAAGTGACGGAACGAAAAGGTCCAGACTACAGACGCGTCCCTAGCAGGCTTTCTTCCAAGCGAATGCTTCGTAAGCATTTGCTGGAACATGATGCTTCGTAGAATTTTATTCTAGACGCCTCATGGGATATATTTTAGTCTGGTATTATTTTTAAAGGTGTAGGCTGACTCGAAACTCGCTAGGTTGTCAACTGCCGAATTGTTGTGAGAAAGTAATCAATGCGACGTAGATTGTAAGAAATCTTGAGTAAGTAAATACTTGCTTGGCGAAACATATCGTGCTCACTCTAACATACAGTTGCGTGCTGCAGTGTTTACGGCAACACCAAGCATGTGGATACGGCTTTAAAATCAAATGTAAAAACGAAACAAAGAAATCTTAGCTTCGCTTCGGTTTTTTTTTTTTTTTATGACAGTGTAGGCAAACCAGCACACAGGTCACCTGATGGTAAGCGGAAACTGTGACCCATAGACATTCGCATTCACAAGACTACAAGACTAAGACTGCAAATGCGTTGCCAACCCTCAGGACTAAGATGGAATGCCTCTATGCTAGTCATTACACTACACCGGCTGTCTTATCCCCAAACCGGAACACAACAGTGCGAACACTGGTTTATGTGAATTGTATGTAACACCCGTACATAATACAGAATTAATTATAATATTTATATAATAATACCTTCCTCTTGAATCACTCTATCTACTGATAAAAACCGCTTTAAAATCCGTTACGTAGTTTGGAAGATCTAAGCGTCCATACAGAGGGACAGACGGCGGGAAGCGACTTTGTTATACACTGATGTAAAGAAGTTATAGTATCGATAGATAGCTAATGCATATATGTGAGTATGTAGCTATTCGTCTGTGTTTCTTTGTGTCCTCAGCTCCTCTATTTTGCATTATTATTGGCTTGGCCGATTTTGAGCGCATTTTGGATTGGTGTTTTATGTCAGTATAGAATAAATTATGCAATTCAATTATGGCCCAGGGGGTGACTGTGACATACTAAAGCAGTTCCGACGGATGGACCAACGGACGGACGCACGGACGGACGGACAGCGGAGGCATATTAATAGGGTTCCGTTGGCCTCCCTTTGGGCACGGAACCCTAAAAACCGCGTCCAAATCTATCGGCGAAACTCAAAAGGGTTATGTGTTTGACCTGTAAGTACCTATGTAGATACTCAAAGGGTCAACCGATTTTGCTAAATGATATTATTCTGTGATTAGATTCGTCTTGATGGCGCGAGCGTCACTGGGTAGATGAAATTATTATTTAAAAAACATTTTTCATTTGGATTTTTCATGCGTTTTAATTCGGGGGTAAATATAGATCGTAGTCGTAAAGAGATACAATATCGTATCAGTTTCGATGCCAATTTCTGCGACGTACCTATATATGTTACGTGAAATAGAAAGTTGACACGTGGAATGCTAAAAATAGATTGATATGGTTGTAAACAAAAATGGCCGCCACGAGCAGCGACATTGTTTTGTTTAGACGATAATAGATGTAAATAAATCCATATAAATAATGTTCGCTTATGGTAACTTCGATACTTTCTTAAGGATTCCGTACCCAAAGGGTAAACGTAGACTTCACTGTCCGTCTGTCTGTCACCAGTCTGTATCGCATGAACCGTGATAGCTCGACAGTTAAAAAGTATACGGGGATAATAAGTCCGTTAACAATTATTGAAGCTAACTTTAAAGTTAACCGTTACTCAGATTGACCGTCTGCTTCGCCTGGAGTGTTTTAATCTGTTCAGTCTACTGAAAAGCAAAGCCGTAATGAATAATGTCGCGTAGACCCAACAGCGATGAGGAAACAAAGAAAGAGCATCGCTCGAGCCGTCTGCCCAAAGCGAGCGTTCACCCCGGGGTTTGAACCCCTGTCCTTCCAGCACCCTGCGTTGGGATCAGACGGGTTCCATCTGTGTATAGCGGGCTCTGTATTCACGACGTGTTACTCGTAACCTAGCTGGTAGTGACCTTGCGTACGATTCGCGCTCATCACATGATAATATATATAAATATATATCGGAGAACTTGTCACACCAATTGACCTAGCCCCAACCTCAGCTCTAGACTTGTACTATAGGTACTAGATAAGGATAAACATACTTATACAGAGTGTATTTGAAAGTGTGGATCAAACGAAGCAGGTCGATAGAGGACGTCGAGACCTATCCAATTCACCCCCATGTATGTTCAGCGATATTTACTAATTTCGGAGATATTGATTATTTTAATCTTAATTTTTGTAATTTACCCTTATGTCACGAAAAAATATTAATTTGATGTTTTATTTCATAAGTTTTTCAGTGGTATCTTACATAATTAGAGTCATTACGAATCAGCGAAGTTTTTAAACCTATTTTCCCGTTTTTTTAGAGTATTTTTTTAAGTAACGGAGCACTTCGGAATAAAAAACGAGCAAATAGGTTTAAAAACTTCGCTCTTTCATAATCTCTAATTACGTAAGTCATCACTGAAAAAGTTATGAAATGAAATTCATAATATTTTTTCGTGACATGGACACAAGGGATCAATATCTCCGAAATTAGTAAATATCGCTGAACGTACATGGGGGTGAATTGGATAGGTCTCGACGTCCTCTATCGACCTACTTTGTTTGATCCACACTTCCAAATACACCCTGTATAGAGAAATACATAGGTACTTAAATACATCCAAGAATCCGGAACAAACATTTGCGCTCACCACACAAATATCTGTCCTTACTTCTAGCTTCGCTGGCACTGCAAGGTATAGCTTGTTCAATCTTACTTGTCTAATATAGTAAACATCTTTCTAACCTCAAAATGAACCTTTTTTGGCTAGAACCGCTCTTTTATTACGGAGGGTTATGTGTTAATCAGCCTATATACATATGTAGGTGTTTATATGTTTGTTCCTTTGTGGCGCTCTAGAAACTAAAGCGTGGGCCTGTTTTGATGATTCTTATGTCAAACGATTTGTCTTAATCTTGTGTGTCACTGGAGGTATCACTAATGATTCATATAGTAAAACATAATATTGTGTAAAAAAAATCGACGGACGATAACAGGTGGGGTATCATTGTATAGGTAATTAAAAATTACCTTTAGGTTTCAACCATCGTTTTTTATTTTCAATCATTTAGGATTTATAACAATTATAAGTTGGTTGGCAACAGTTGGGTTTATTAAAGCTTCCTTTTTAGGGTTCCGTAGCCAAATGGCAAAAAACGGAACCCTTATAGATTCGTCATGTCTGTCCGTCCGTCTGTCCGTCCGTATGTCACAGCCACTTTATTCCGTAACTATAAGAGCTATACTATGGAAACTTTGTAAGTAACTTACCTGTAACTTTGTATTCGGTGAACCGCATTAAGATGTTCATACAAAAATAGAAAAAAAACAATAAATTTTTGGGGTTCCCCATACTTAGAACTGAAACTCAATTTTTTTTTCATCAAACCCATAGTGTGGGGTATCTATGGATAGGTCTTCAAAAATGATATTGAGGTTTCTAATAAATTTTTTTTCTAAACTGATTAGTTTGCGCGAGAGACGCTTCCAAAGTGGAAAAATGTGTGTCCGTAACTTCTAAAATAAGGGAATGATAAATGTAAAAATAATATATGATGTACATTACTATGCAAACTTCCACCGAAAATTGGTTTGAACGAGATCTAATAAATTTTTTTTTTTAATACGTTATAAATCGTAAACCGCATTTTACCTTTCATTCAATCAACTCCAATATAATAAAGAATAAAGAAAAACATTTATTTAGATATATAGTGGTACGGAACCCTACGTGCGCGAGTCCGACTCGCACTTGGCCGGTTTTTGTTACACTTGTCTATACTAATATTATACAGAGGTAAAGTTTGTGACGTTGTAAGAGGTAATCTCTGGAACTACTGAACCGATTTTGAAAATTCTTTTACCTTTAGAAAGCCACGTTATTTGAGAGGCATATTTAAAAAAAAATGGCCAGCAAAGTGGGCACGGGAACAGCTAGTTGTAAATAAAGTAGAGATAAACTGGACATTACTTGGCCAATGTATTGACTGCTTTAATTTTTCCCAACTGTTTCATTTGCCGACCTTTTTTTTTCTATAACTGTAAATATTTCAGGATTTCTCTCAGTACCGTCGTGTACAACCCTATAGGTTAGGTTAACTTTATTAAAAAATATGAATTATTTACATTTACAGAAAAGCGTGTTGGCAAATGAAACGGGAAACGATACATCCGGCCAAACATTATTCTGCCAAAAGGCAGAGAACCGTTGTAGCCAAAAAGATTCATTTTCAGGTTAGAAAGTTGTTTACTATTAGACAAGTAAGACTGAACACGGTAGGCTAGGGTCGTCAAAAAAAAACGTTTGACAATTCGCAATACGTTCGCCATTAACCATAGAGAATTCGTCACGAGGTTTTTAACCTGTGGTTCATCGACTCGCGCAGTTCTCAAGTCAAACGTATGCGTGCTTACGCCATTTTTAAATTATAGTTAAGTAAATTTTGCGTGTGGGTTACTCAACGTAGGCTGTTTTGTTTTAAGCTTTTTTATTCCATCGAAAGGAATTTCTCGCCGAATGAGTTGTTTTTGTAGTTTTTATCCTAACCTAAGCTACGTAATAAATGTTTAAGATTTCCTGAAAACATGGTTTCAGCAATTCGATAAAATTATGAATTACCGAATTTTTAAGGTTCCGTAACAAAATGGTAAACAAGGAACCCTTATGGTGGGACTTCGTTGTCTGTCTGTCTGTATGTCACAGCAGGTTTTCTCAGCAACTACAAAAGCTATCAACTTGAAATTTGGCATAGTTATACAAGTTACTCCCCCCCCCCCCCCCTTATCTCCGATTAAATATACTGAAAAAAAAACCTGACGTATAGATAATTTACTTATATTGGGAAAAATAAAATAAAGTGTTCATTATTTTAGGCTAGTCAAAATGGACCTTATTGCATAGAAAATAAAGCTCATAACAAAATGAGTATTTTCTTTTGCGGTTACCAAGCATATTATCGACTCGCACTTGACCGGTTTTTCTATGACATAGACAAGACAAACAAGCGCACAGGCCAGATAAACGGTTAGTGTGATCTAAGACCCATACACCATTCGCATTCTCAAGATCACCATCTGAAGACTGCAATCCAAAACTGCAAAGGCATTGTCAACCCTGACGACTGAGATGGAATACCTCTATGCTACATCATTACACACTGTCGTACGGGTAAAAACTTGTGCACTTTTGTTGCTAATCTGCGCTTTAGAAAAGGTCTAGATGTAGACTCTAGGCATCCCTGCGGGTGCCCTAGATCGGCTAGCCTTGCAGCGGCAATGCGCCGAATGCGTCATGAGTGTCACGACCTAGAAGTTAACTAGATATACCTATCACTATTATTTTATTACCCATGTTATAAAAAAACCGGGCAAGAGCATGTCGGACCATGCTCAGTGTAGGGTTCCGAAGCTAAGTACTACAACCATAGAAACAACAAGAAACAACTAATTTTCTATTTATTTAATGTCATATAAACACTTTAGTCGCCTGTATCTCAAAAACCAATGATGTCTACTTAGTGGTTATAGTTTTTCTTTTAAATTCGTTACATGCGCTTTCATTTAAGATATTTTTCAGATTTTTAGTATTTGTAGTTTTGGCTGTACGGGGGGAGACACTTGACTTTTGCGGGTGGTAGGACCTTGTGCGGGGTCCGTCCGGATCGCTACCACCATCTTATCCATTAACCTACCGCCAAACAGCAGTGTTCGCATTGTTGTGTTCCGGTTTGGGGATAAGACAGCCGGTGTAATGACTAGCATAGAGGCATTCCATCTTAGTCCTCAGGGTTGGCAGCGCATTTGCAGTCTTAGGCTTGCAGTCTTGTGAATGCGAATGTCTATGGGTCACAGTTTCCACTTACCATCAGGTGGCCTGTGTGCTCGTAAGCCTTCCCTATGCCATAAAAAAAAAAACTCTAACAACAATAGGTGCTTTAAAGCTTAATATTTCATAAACGGAACCCTTAATCGAAAAATTGTTTTACAAACCCGCAATATGTTTGAAAGACCTATCCAACGACACCCCACACTATGGGGTAGACGAGAATAAAGACACATCCCCACGTTACGTGTAGGGGAATTACACAGATATTCTTATTTTCAAGTTTTTTTTTTTACCACTTTGTTGGTTTGACTTATATGTATATTCATGCCAAATTATGTACAGCTTTCCAGTACTAAGAGTCTTTGGGCTAGGCTGCGGACGTACGGACGGACGGACATGGCGAAACTATAGTTTGACTACGGAAACCTACAAATTTAAGAGCCAAAAGTATTAGCAACAAAACACCCTCGAAAACAAGTCGAACGAAAAGCAAGCTTTAAAAAAACCCGACTGCTGTTTGGATAATGTCCTCAAACTAATGTTATTATGTTACTCATCGTGTATGTATTTTCGATTTCGCCAATTTCACATTTAAATAATTTTAATATAGCCTATGACACTCTGTGGTTAAGACGAATCTAACCATGTATATTTTATTAAAATCTGTTTATCTGTTTGGTAGTTACGAACGGACTTTGAGTCGGAGATAAATCTATACAAGTCAAACACATAACCCCTCCTTTTTGGCTGTGCCGCAGTGGGGTAAAAAAGAGGCCGGTGTTATTTAATTTTAACATAAGTACAGTAGTACCACAAATACATATAAGTTACAACGATGTACCTGCGCAGAAAACATTTTTTTAGAAGGCGCGAAAAGGTTTTGGCCAATTATAAGGTAGTACGTTTGCGCGGGTAAAACTTCGACGGCTATTGGTCAAATATTCTGCAGCCATTGCAGCGACGCCGTCGACCGCCATTTTATTTAGCGTCGCGTCAGTTGTCATTCGTACACAAGCTGAGACGCAAGAGCGCTAATCGTTACGTACAATTGAGGACAATTTAAGTGGCGGCATTATTAAATATTATTTTATTAAAATGACTTCCGTTAAAAGAGGGCGGCCTTTAAAAAGTCAAGCTAGGAAAATAGTTTATAATGTGCATCAATTTCTGCAAAATGAAGCCCAAAGTGCTAAAAATAAAGTGTTCACTAAAGAAGATTTCAATACCACATTTCCTAAAAATGGATCTGTTTTAAGTAAAAAACAAAAAACAATCTTATCTATGCTCACTCAAATTAATATTATAGTTTATAAAAAATAGGTGCACCTTTTTTACTACCACGCAATGTCATGACGCCATGAGCGAGAAAGCACGAGTTTAACTGTCATTTCATATTCTACCTTACGCGTAAAACGACGAGAATTGTATTGAATCGATTTTTACGTTTGTTTATCTTCGGCATTAGTTAGCACCTTTCTGCGTGGACGAAGATTGCCGGCGTAACTTATATTTGTGGTCTTACTGTATGTACATTTTAACAGTCAAACAATTTGATTCCTAGCCCACTTTGGCCTTTGTCGACGTGACGTTGTAAACGAAATCATAGGAAGTCTCTTACGTTTTGGATGACAACGTCACTGTAACATAGTCCATAGTGGCCAAGAAATCAATTTGGTTGACTGTACCTGTGCTGTGTATGTGTCTTTCTGTCGCATCGTAGCTCCCAAATGGAGGAACCGATTTGGACACGTTTAAAAAGATACATTAATCCGCGGGCCGTTCAAGAGATAACTTTTATATTTATCTAATACACTCGAGAGCAATGAAAACGGGTCGCGTTCTACGGTAATTCTTTGCAAAGTGCAGCTTTCATTGCTCTCCACTATAGTTAAATTTCATTTAAGTATTCGAATTAAACCGAGCGCCACCTTAAATGTATCGTACGATGTAAATTATTCATACAAACAAATGTATTCGTGTCAGAAGTTAAAAGTGCCTATTTAAAATTATAATGCCTCGGTGTCCATTTCAACAACAGACGTAGGAAAAACACCGTCATATTCGACTGCCGTCTTTTTCACGCAGCTTTAACTTATTCAGGAGAGAAAGACACAGTAGTATCCTTTTTCTTAATAACTACTGGCGATCTGTCCTCGTGTCGCTTCGGTTTAGTGAGTCTGGAACACCGGTGCATACATAATCCAGAATCTATTCATAAAAACTTCCTCTTAAATCACTGATGAAAACCGCATTAAAATCAGTTGCATAGTTTGAGAGATCTAAGCGTCCATACAGGACATTTGGAGGGAAGCGATCTCTTTTTTACTATTTAAAAACGAAGGCAGAGGAAGAGGAGCACACAGACCACCTGATGGCAAGTGGGATCTGTGACCTATAAATATTTGCATTCTCAAGACTACAACTTTAAGGCTGCAATCTTAAGATTGCAAATGCATTACCAACCCTGAGGACTAAGATGGAAAGCCTCTATGCTCATGATTTGAAGTGTTGATGTTGTTGTTCGAAAGTAATACGGCAGTATGCGCTGATGGACCATATAGTTTTGTAATGCCTTTTTCTTTTGGACGACTGGTCTTGAATCTTATAGAAGGCAATAGGAAATTATTCATCGTCTATATATAGAAGAAGAAACTGGCTGGCTGATCGATCGACGCACAGCCGAAACCGCTGGATCTAGGGACTTGATTTTTGGGACAATTCTTTGGATATCCTATGGTTGCACTGAGATGGGATTTTTGGAAACACATCTGCTAAGGGAGGAGCGGGACACTAATTCTACACGTAAGAACACAGAGTGGACGTCCACTAGTGTTAAAATAACATTTAAGGATTGAGTCCCCATAAAGTACAAAGTGTATCAAAGCAGAGTCAACACGTAATTAAAAACCAAAGTTAAAGCGCCGCATTTTTAAATAGGGTATCTGATCAGAATTTGAAGATCGAAAAGGTAAAATGTAGCCATGCAACAAATGGCATTTACCAATGCAGCAATACGAAGTTTTTTAAAATCCTGTATACAAAGAAACTGGGGACCCAGTAAATAAGCAAGACGCTGAAATAGGGATTGTTGAAAATCGAAAATATATAGGATTGACGTAAGATGATGACAGATCGGTCGACCACTTATGTCAACTCCATACATTTCGAGCCGATAAACAACAGACACGTTGGCAGCGTTTGCATCGTGGCCATACTTAGCTAGGGCTACAGATGCATGCAATTTTTACCACCCTGTTTCTAAGACAGTCGGGCAAAACCCATATTTGTAAAGAACAATGTTATTTCTACTACTCACCTCCTGTGTCAACTCGTCCCCGCTGTGATGCCCCTCATCCGGCTCCAACTTCACATCCGGTTCCAACTTAACATCAGGCTCGCCAACAGACCCTACATCCATCTCACTCACTCCACTAGAACTCGCGGAAGTAAAGCTAGTACTAGCTCGCTCCCTTTTCACAAGCACCAGCTCATCCTCATCAAATATCGGGAGCTGGTAAACTTCTGAATCTAAAGGCGTATTCTCCATAAGATATTGTTCCAAGTTATCCTGCTGCTGTTTTACATCTAGGCAATCCAGATTCCTTAGTTCTTTTACATCTTCAAATATATCGCCGTAGTCTTGAAGATCAGCTAGGTTTTGATCGAACACATTATTATCATCTCCGAATTGGAATTTATCAGCTTTAGCGGTGAAGTACGGAACGAATTCGTCCATAGCATTATCGCTGTAAAGATCTTCATCAGGTTCCTTTTTAACACGGACTTCCATGACGGCATCTTCGGGCTCCTTTTTGATCTGCATTTCGTCAGTTTGGAAGAAATCATTGACATCAAACGTCCGAGTGGCTATTTCTTCGAAAATGTCCGCTTCCTGTGACGCGACATTGAAAACGTTAGTGTCCCGTCTCGCTGCGATCTCATCCAAGATGTCGCTCTCCGTCCTGTTCTCAAGGAAATCCGCTGAGAGCGTAACAACGACATCGGGGACCGGGTCTTTGACTTCTGTTGCCTCTTCAGCGACTTCCTCTACTTTGACTTCCTGCGCGACATTGTCGTCAGCCGACACCCCATCGTCGTCATCGGCTGCCGCCGGAGCGAGCTCGGGCACGACTGTATCCGTCGCCACATTATTAACCAAATACGTATGTAAAACCGGCCCTCGATTATGCCATATCCGGTCATTGTTTTCTGCAAAGGAGTTTCCATACCGTCCTAGCGAATTTAATTCCTCGAAAAGTTGTCTCTCATAATTGATCAGGATGTTGTCCAGAGATTTCGGGTGCACGAATCTAGGTCTTATGAGCGTCCTTGCTTCTTGTTCAGAGGACCAGTCAGATCCATTGGATATGTGGAGACCAGCTATCAGTTGCTGCGTCTCTCGCTCTAGGTAATCGTTAGGATCCACTTTCAAAAGACTTAGCACCAGAGCTAGTCTTAGCAACTCGTCCCCGTACAGCTTCTTCAAAGCAATCATTGTTATATTTAATTGTTCCGCGGTTTATAGATATCAGTCTTTATCAATATTGAGCACTAAAAATACTGTGAGATCATTATAACTTAAAATAAAACTGTTTAACTAAAGGCAAGTCCGTTTTTTTCTATCTTCTTTCCTCCTCTTGCGTTTGTCAGGAGACATCTTGGGTCCCTGTCACTTTACACTGTCCTTCAGTGTTAATCGCGACATGTTGGAGCACATCACTGAGTCACTTTCGCAAAAGTTTTGATTAATTCTGGTCGCGAGCCAGAAAGCTCTTGGAAGATTCCTGGTTTAACAAAAGCGGCCTTGAGTCTCTTTGCAAAGGGAATAAATTACTTTAATTTTACAGTTGAGGTCATGGAATTTGGTCATGTAATGAGGTCAGCTACGTATTAAGTGGGTCAAAATTTATGATTATATTAAAGTCCATATTAACATGACACCGAATAAGAGTAGTTTTCACACCACATGCTCGAAATTGCACAATTATATATCATGCAAACCTCTGTTAAAGCAAGTCATTATAACCATCGGCTAACCAGCGGGTTATAAAGTGATTCAGTACAATATTATAACCCAGAGGGTAATAATGAGATTTGAATTCGTATGAAAAATTGTTCCATAGAAACCTACAGCAAACTTATTTGAAAATCGAACTGGCCACTACAAGCCATATACGCAAAACAAAGAAAATAATGGAAAAACCGCGAGTGTTGCAAAACGATGCAGTGTTATTAGCAGGATGTTGAAGTTGAAAGATTATAGTTTGAATAAAAATGTCGAGTGACGAAAGCGAAAGTGAATTGATTTGACGTTGTTTGTAATAAGTAGCCTTGCTTTTTATTGTCTCGCAAAAGGTGAGAAAAGTAGAGTATTCTCCTTTGGAATAAAGCTGTTTTCGTCTAGTGCAAGCTTGAATCCCTCGCCGCACCCAGTACTCCGTTTTAGTTTTATACTATGTAAATATTACGTTTATATTAAAGTACCTATGCGAGTAAAATGAGATGTTCCACTTATCAGTCGCGAGGCGTTCGTACAAGCCGATTATTTACGGCTTTACCAAAAATTCCTATGCATAGAGTAGGTATACAAACAAAACGTAAAACCGACACACGCCATACACCTTTTTTTCTCCGGCTTGCCTATTTATTTACGTGACGCTTCGCCACTGCCACTTATATTTTCTGAACTGTTGGTCCGAATGACACCAACTATATCATATGATACGATACGAGCATGAGAGCGTAATCTACACTAATATTATAAAAGGTTAGAATTGCAAGTTTGTATGTCGGAAGTACGTTTATAGTCATCAGTGTTAAGTGTTATTTAAAACTATTGTGCTATTTGACACAAAGAAAAAGTGCGTTGGTAGATTTCAAATGACGTAGGTAACAACGATGCATAGCTAATTAAAAAACCGGTCAAGTGCCAGTCCGGCTCTCACGCGAAGGGTTCCTTACCACAGTTGTTCAGTGCGCTTTTTTTATTAGTAGTTGTATAGTAGCGGCGAAAGAAATACATACAAGTCCACTGACAGTCGGATGGACGGACTTACAGCGATAACTTAGTACTTAATAGGGTCCCGTAGGCACCTGTGTGGACGAACCCCTAAAAAGCAGTATTTGTTTGTAAGTATAGTGACACTGACCACTAAGCTAGTGGCCGTGGAAAAGATCCCTAGTTACCAATATAATGTGTGACAAGAAGGAATATTTACTCCTGGGTCTTGTGTTCTATGTATTTGACTACTTATTTATTTATTTGGATATTATTATGTATATAATTGTCTAGTAACCATAGTTTAAACTGAATAACTTAGGACTAGCTCAATAACATTGTCCTCTGAAAAATATTAATACTTTTTATTTAATTTTAACTTGTAGTGGAACATCGAAAGATTTAGGCCGTTAAAAGTTTCCTAGGTCACTTACAGATAAACAAGAGCATCAATCGTAGATAGGTACATATAACATAAGTAGGTATAGCGTAGCACTGGTAGTAAACATAGTATTATTTATACTTCATATCAAATATGACTAATATGCATAATATCTTTCCATACTTATTGCATGATAATCATTATAATAACATAGGTACTTAAATATAGCAACTCGATTTTATAACAACAACATAATAAAATGAGTCAGTCTGTCTGTCCTGTCAGCAGGTAGTATCTCATGAACCGTAATAGGTAGACAACTAGACAGTTGATATTTTTAACAAGGTGTGTATTTTTGCTGTCGCTTTAACATCAAATAATAAAAACAAAATAAATTTAAATGAAAGTAACAAGAATGGTACGGAACCCTTCGTGTGTCCGTCCGACTCGCACTTGGCCGGGGTTCTTAAGTCACTTTAATTGACGATCGGTTGTTACCATGCGCATTAATTCAATTCCAACTAATTAGAATTACTAAATAACGAAACACATCACAACTGTAATCAATTTAAATTACCTGTGGCACAGTTAAATTCGTTATATTAGAATAAGTATTAACCAACGAAACATTTTTAAACTACAAAGTAATTTTAAGTTTTAATTACTCTCGGAAAATTTAAAAAACAAGAATCAACACGCATCTGACTCTTACGTTATGCAAATTAGATAATTATCTTACCACTTCACAATAAAAAGCGTTAAAATCTACCAAAAACACCTTTCATAAACAACATGAAAATAATCCCAAACTCCATGAACCCTCAACCTGTCAAAGATCCCGCGCTTTTCAAAATTAAAAAATATCGCACTTGTTTCTCTAAACAATAGTCTTTGTTTACGTTCGGGAACGTGCGACGTTCGGATTCACGCGCGCTTCGCAAGCAACTGCGCGATTCGACTGAGCGCGTTCGTTGACCGCCATGGACGAACGTTTCAGGACGGACGGTGCATGCTTTTCAAGGTTAGTTGCAGCTGCCAATACCAACACAACGTGGCTAGTAAAATTTTGACCATAGACTACGATTAAGGTCGTTCTGTTGCCAACCTAACCTAACTAAATAAGGACACGTTATAAAGCTGGGGTACAATATCATATTTCCACATTTAACCAATTTCTGTTTTTTTTTTTATAATTCCGAATACAAGGCTTTTGATAGACGACTTTATTTTTTGACATCACATATAAATCAAACCTAATCTAACTCACGTAAGTATAGCGATAAAATAATGCACTTTATCTAAAATACAGCACAACATCAGCATAACATATAAAATAGCCTTCGGAAAAAAATCTGGAGCATAGCAACCACCTTATTTTAAATTGTTCTCGTTAGGGTTTGCGATATACAAGTAACTAACCTTTGTTTTGTAGTGGTGGTAGATAATTATTAAGAATCCATAATTGTATAACCAACATAACAATACAATAAAAATATGTCATACGTTTTTATGGCCCTAAGTGCTTAAAAAAGAATCAAAATCTTGCCAACATTGATTAATAGAAAGAGATAGCAAAACGCTCAGAAGTGCGATAGCAAATTCACCTCAATCGATTACTTAGTCATCTGTTCTGTTCTTGTATTTACGCCGATAGCTAAACGTCGCAATATGAGAACGCGTTCAGAATATTACGTAGCATTCAGAAAGGTTTAATCATTGCCAAATCCTGAATTCGACAACAAAATTTATTTAGACGTTTTTTTGTTTATAAATTGTCATTGAAGTGACATTTAAGGCCATTTCCCCCTGCGTGGCAGAGTTCCAAACATCACTCAAAGTCTGTTTTCAGTTGAAGCTATAAAACGTATTGACGGTGTAATCAAATTCAAATTAAGAACTGTTTAGGAGCTGTGAAATGGCGGGAAATTAATTACCTCTTTGGACATGTGACCTCGTTGCTGTAATCTTTTTCAACAAGTAAGAATTACGAGACGACGCTATTCATTTGTTTTCGGAAAATAAGAAACATGCATTTATCATATCAATGTTGGAAATTACCCGTCCCGCAATAATATATTTTTATGTGTGTTCCTTTGTAATTATCTTTAAACAGAACTATTTTTAATCCAAGAACCAGCACTCGACAACATTGGCTTTACCGACGACTGTCCGTTGTCAAAAGTCCTTTTATATTCTGAGATATTTAATATGCGTTGAATTTGAAAGAACGACTATCAAAAGAATATTAAATCAAAATGTCGCATCTGCCAATTTACTAGCATGAGAAGATTCCACTCTCTTCACTAATAATAAGATTGAATTTGCAATAGCGTCTCTTACCAGAAGAGTAAACATTGTAAACAAGAATAATGCGTCGCGTGCGACGAGATCGCACGTGGTTAGAGCAGGAAAAACAACGTCTTTTCGCTCGCACTATGCATGCAGTTGTTAAATAATTGCGGTATATTTTATAGAGATTTTCTAAAAAATATTTTAGAACTAGAAGAAGCCCACAACTTCCTACGCGTACTTTCCCTCTACTTCTCGATGGGGGTCGATTTTCGAGAAATAGCTTCTTAGTGAAATAGTGCACCCTTTAGAGTATCTACTACTACTGCTACCCGACTTCCCGAAGGAGGGGTATGTTTTTCGAGCGTATGTATTTCTATTTCTGGGCACGCTCTGAAACCTAAACGGCGTGATGGATTTTAACATGGAGGTGTCGTTAGATTTGTTATTGTCAAATTCATAACAAAAAGAAAACCCCACAAAACTTATATATTATGTAGAGGACAATATCAATATCGGGTTTTAAAAGATATATCAAGTCGTTCTATAAACACAATAACCACGCAATCCTGGATATTTGTGCGTACATATGCAGATATCATCTTCTATCTTTTGCTTCGCAGTCGGTTAAATATTAAGTAATAGTAAAACGAAAGTGGCTAGACTCCATGCGCTGCATGCGTCACAGATGACATAAAAACATAATCCTCCTTCTGACGCAGTTGCGTAAAGTCGAAAATTGGCACGTATGACTCTATAAATTAATAATAATAAATAATAATGAAATAAAAATGCTTTATTCAGTAACTTGAAATTAGGTTACAATTGCGGCAGAAACCTCTTTTTAACTTTTTGAACGCTTTTGATTTAATACAAACGTCGTCCTTACACGCTAATGTCAGCTGAAAACCACAGCTAATGTCAACCTTACGTCACAAATACACTCAGGAGCAAAAATACCGGGTCAGAGTGCGTTTTTCATACAAACGAGACTAATTCGAAGCCTTGGTTCCTCGCCAGGGGCTGTTTTGAGTGAGGTTTAATGGTAGATAGTCCAAGGTTCAATAGAGGAGGTCAAAAGTTAAGTTAAGATTCCTAACTGATCGCACGATCAGTTTACACCACAGCGGGAGTGTTAGGGTCAACATTTGGATTTCCTTACATTTTATTGCCATTTTATATGTTTTTCTGAACATGCACTATTTCTGCGTTAACCGCATATTCATTCAGTTGGTTATCCTAGGCACTCTGGAAATCCTGTATCGAGTCGGGGTATTCAGCATCAGATTTCACTAAAAGCATTCCCTGGCGAGGAACCAACTTCGAAATAGCCTCTTTAGTATGAAAAACGCACCCTGACCCGGTATTTTTGCTCCTGAGTGTACTCGGGTCTATTTTGCACTGTACCTGTGACCACTAAAACGGTCGATGGCGTGGTAGGCACGATAGTACAAGACCACTTTGAGAGAACACCGCTCTTCCAAGTGGCTCTTAAAGTAACATAAAGGGTAAGTAAACATTTATAGAATCTGCGAAATTAAAACTCCACGGTTTTCGGTTTCAACACATAGATTTTCGCTACGAAATCGGTGCGTGTGCACTTTCTACACGCTTTCACTTGATTCGCACTTTCTCGTGCGTCTACATTTTAATCTACGCAGAAAATACGCATCTAAGTCAAGGTGAACGACTCTGAAAGATTTGCCATCATTCATCATTCCCCTTCTCCCCTTGGCTAATGGCTCAACAAAATATGATACCGTAATAGAGGTCACCAAAAGTGAAATTAAAAATAATATCGGACTAGAAATACGGATGATACAAGCATTTTAAACTGCTGATTAGACAGAGAGATCCGATATGCACTGTGACGCCATGTAACAGGTCGGCAGGTTTTGCTAGAATGAGGTAAGACATAATCTTTTCTCAAACATGCTCGGAAAAAACGGTTTTCCGATTGAAAGACAAGGACGGAAAGAGACTCATTTTACTCCTAGGAGTAAAAAAACCATATGAAAACACTTTCCGTCCATGTCTATATTTTTCTTAAAAATGCTGTCAATTTGCATAAAAAAACCAAAAGGACAAAGACAAAACTTCCAAACAGCCAAGCTCGCTCGCTTTTTTAGCAGAGTGCGTGTGTTTCTTTTTGAATTTGCATTCCAATTTCTATGGTTAGTATTTAAAAACAATTGACAGTCGGTAACATTCGTTCATTCTGCATAATTAAATTACTTGCTTTTTAAAAATGTATTTGTATTATTTCCTCACATGTTTAAGAAAAGCATTATGTATGCCTCGGCGGAAACGAGGATTTCCTGACTCGTATGTTAGCAGGCCTCGCTATTGCTCGGCCTGCTAACCACCTCGTCAGGAAAACCCTTACTTTCCGCGCCTAGGCAACAATGTACTATTGTTGGCTTATATCTTGGTATCTTATATTATATTTTTATAGCTATTCCACAAATGTTTTTTGTCAACTGTTCAATCAGCTTTTACCTAATTGAAGCTGTGTAAAAAATCTATATTATATATATATATAAAAGGCAAACCTGATTCACTGACTTATATATCAACGCACAGCCGAAACTGCTGTACCTAGAACTTGAAATTTGGTACAGGGGTTCCTTTCAGTGAATTGAGCACTAAGAAAGGATTTTTCAAAATTCACCCCTAAGGGGTTAAAATAGGGGGGGAATCGGGAAACTAATGCTACGCGTACGAAGTCGAACGCGTCCTCTAGTCATAAATATTCCCTATTACCCCATTGCCTGCTGACATGAACTCCAGTCGCAAAATCAATATTCTCAAAAATAAAAATAAAACTACGCTTTTACTCTGGAAATAGAATTATGAAAAGAGAGCAGATAATACCAGTGAAAAAACTTTTGAAATCACGGGCCATTAAAGATGAAATAATTTTCGTAAATATCGAATCGAATCTATAGCCACTGCGTAAATGTCTCGGTCGAATCGAACACCAGCCAGCCGGACTTACGTAAACAATTTGAATTTCTGAACGAAGCCATAACTACCAATGCGACCTTGAACTCTGGCCTGAAAAACATCTGAAAGCGCTTGACGCAAGTTACGGCGGCAAACGCCATTTTGTTTTGCTTTGATTAGTTTGTGATTGATTGGCATTAATGTATTTTTAGGGACCCGTACAAAAAATTAAAAAACGGAACCCTTATAGGATCACTCGTGCGTCTGTCTGTCCATCCGTCGGTTACAGCTAATTTGCTCCGAATCTACTGGACCAAATCAGGTTAGAATAAATATGCAAAGTAATTTTTTTTAAATAAGTGTCATTTTCCGGGGACAAATTAGGAAATAAAAAAAGTTCTGCAAACCTGACTGTGTCATATCAAAGGAAAGGGCTCGTTATTTTAGTTTCGATTTTATTCATGAAAGAAGACAAAAATTGACCATTCTGACCCTGATCTCCAAACTACTGAGAATAAATTTTTAAAAAGATACAAAATATACCTAGTTCATTGCTTGTAGATTACAGGAAACCTATAAGAATGATATAAAGAAAAATCGTATGTACGGTACCCTCTCCACGCGAGTTGAACACGCACTTGGCCGGCTTGTTTTTTAAATATATTCACGAAGCCAGAAGCAGGTTAACAGGGCCAAGGCGTTAAAAACCATACCGTCTTTGAGCTGTTATCGTATTGGCGCCGTTTTAATAGCTCTTATTTCCTTGACAGTAATGGCGGATGACGTCAAAACAATACCATAACAGGTCAAAGACGATATGTTTTTCACCGCCAAGAATAGAGTACAACATACAGTGCGACACAAAATAGAAGAAATAAAATAAAATGGAATTAAAAAACACTGAGGAGTAAGGAATGAAAAGGTCAGAGAGAAATGTGGACTAAAAGAAGATGTAGTGACTAAGATTGAAAAGGGCATGCTTCGATGGTTCGGTCATTTGGAAATGATGGATGAAAGAAGAATGACGAAAGAGATATACAGAGCGAAAGTGAGTGGAAGGGTCGGAAGAGGCCGACCTAGGCGTACTTTTTCGAATCAAATCGGAGAAATACTGGAAAAGGGCCGAATCTTAAGTACCCGAAACCGACGTGCGTGCATGACTCGATGTATGAACGTGGAAGAAGCGAAAGAGATTTGTCAGGATCGTAGCAGGTGGAAAGAAGTCGTCTCTGCCTACCCCTCTGGGAAACAGGCGTGATTTTATGTATGTATGTATGAATTGTTGCCATCTTTAAGCATTTTACGTTTAAAATGTGACACTTACGTAGAAAGTGGCATTTTAATCTCATTCCCAAAAAACCATAAAAAAAAAGTATGACTGACAATGAGATGACAGCTTACTTTGTCTTTGTTTTGTATTTTTGTAACACGTTGTACCTATATGTATGTATGTGAAATATCGAATGTTTCATTTTAGCTCCTGAAGTAGCAATCAATTTTTAAACGACGTAAAAAAGGGGTGTTAAGTTGTTTTGTTTGTTTCTTACTTAGTTACATTTTGACAAGTTTCCTATGGCACTTCGAAATAGGTACTATAGACTTTATATAGGTGTAAATAGGGCATGCAGAACCGGGCCCGGTTCCGAGAACTTCCCGGTTTTAGGCGGGGACGGTACCGGGATTTCCGTTTCTCCCGGTTCTTTGCTTTTACCATCTATGGCCATTACAAAAATAAAATGATTAAAAAACATTATGAAACTATATTTTATATAAATATGCAACCAAATCATGCATGTTTTCTTTAACATGAACGTATCTTAATTAAGTAAAATATGTACTTGCTAAAAAGTTATTTGTTCTTCCTTTGGCATCATGTAGAGATGAATTATTGCAAATATGCCACAAAATATGATAGATGTTGATGCGATCTTGCTGCTGGTGCCGGCGTCCTCACTCAGGAGTGAATTGTGATACTTGTGATACGCGCCACGATATTTGTTTGGTATTATGGAAAAAACCGGGAGAACCGGGACGTAATCTTCGATGTAATCTAAATCGACGTAATCTAAACCCGGGAAGGATGCCCTAGGCTAATCTATAGTTGAAGAAATATTTAAGCTATTTTTTTCAACATTTTAGTCGCAGTAGCTTATTTTATTTAAGTTACACTTCCGACTTTGTGTCACCGACTTACATAATGTGTACACTAAGTTTCGAAGCAAATTGGCTGTGACAGACAAATGGACAGACAGGCACTTGAGTGATCCTATAAGGGTTCCATTTTTCCTTTTAAGGTACGGAACCCTAAAAAATAGTGCGTGAACTAACAAGTAGGTTTAGTCACTGACCATAGACTTTGCGCTTAGTAACAATGCTACCAACTTAATAAATAATGTCAATCTAAACCAGTACTCCACATGGGCAGCAACCTTGTAACACTACCGACAAGGACAGCATGTACAATAAAACATCTGTTCACGATTACTTTCAATTTCAACCCTATCTCAATACACTTATAGTGTACTTCAATTAGGCACTACAGTTCCTTCAATACTACCCGTTTAAGGTAAACAGAACTTTATTACAATGAAGGTAAAATGAGGTTTTATATAACTTTGCTCGATAACTCTGCTGGATACCTTTTAGGGAGATTCAGTGTGGAATCGATGTGGCTTTATATAGTTTTGGACCATGGACATGTAGAATACTGCAATACCGTGTAACAAACAAATCAAATACGATGCAAAATACACCTTAGCAAGCAAGTCAGTAAGGTTAATTTTGCAACTTGTACAATTTGTTAGTTATGTGGTTTTGCTGTATCATTAACTATAAGTTACTGCAATTAGCCTAGTTCCGCTATTCTCACGTGTGCTCCGCGGAGCCCTGGGGCGAAAACACAAAGATGTTACAAAAGCAAGCTTCAAATAACCCGACTGTTGTTGCTCACCTACTTTAAGTGGATATAAATCCTAAATAATAATTCAAAATGAAAAATGATAAAGCTAACCTAAAGACGATTTTAAAATACCTATTCGATGATACCCGATATGTCATAGTTCGTCAACTTTTTTTTTTGTGCAATGTGGCGTCTATCTGCCGCCATATTGAATTTTAATCATTGGCATATCTTTAATGACATTCAAAAGATTAAGACAAATCTATTGCCATAAGAATCATCAAATTCGGTCAATGCGTTTAGTTTCTAGAGCGACACAAAGGAACAAACATACATACATAGGCTGACAAACACATTACGCTCCTTCTTCGGCAGACGAGTAAAAAGGGTTCCGGGTTGGATTGCCTATAAGGGATATTATTCGTTTCGTCTTGGATGGTTTTAGGGTTCCGTACCCAGATGCCAAGCGGGACCCTATTAAGCCTACGCTGTCCGTCTGTCCTACCTTTAACAAGCTAGGTATATTTTTAAACCCGGTTACCGATTAAGCTGAAATTTGGTATGCCTACGTAACTTCGATGACAATACAATAATATGGCACCATATAGCTGGTCTGATGATGGAGTAGGAAGGTGGCGACAGGATCTCCGCTATACTTAACGTAGACCTAACCTGTTGGAGCTCATTCGATTGATAAGCAGAGAATGGCGTTGTATAATATTGTAAATAAGGTAATACATAAAAGCGGCAACCTTTGTGTGCTAACAGTAATTTTAAACTGGCCAGCGAGTCAGCCGATATGAAACCTTCGCCGGCGAGACCGTCTCCATATTTGTGTTCCTAGTGAATAAGGGTGTAAGTCGTCTGAGGTTTAAATTGGATAAGTTTCTGTCACAACTTAATTCTTGGAACAAGCTTTTGTTGCCGACTGTACTTGTTTTTTGCAAAATCTTTATAGCTGCTATAGTCTACGGTAAGAATAGCGGAGATCCTGTCGTTACCTTCCGACTCCATCATCAGATCAGCTCTTTGATACCGTGATATTGCATTGTCATCTGGTTTACATATGGGGTCCAAATTTCAGCGTTCATACAGAGACGGACAGACAGCGGGAAGCGACTTTGTTGTTATACTATGAAAGAAAGATAAAGATGTAACCTGCTAGTTTCCGCTCGAACGGCTAAAAACCTTGTCCTGTTAGAATTTGAACATGCTTTAATACAGTTGCTCAAAAAGTGGTACTATTTTAACCGAGTATCGTGCAAAAACTTGATTTTTTTTGCACTATCTATAGTGGTTTTGACTTTTTGTAGCTGCATTTAGTTGTGTTTTGTTGCTTTTCCATTTCCTTTTTTTTATTTACTGTGAGCCAGCCATGCATCCAACCAAAGAAATTCTAATTACTGATTCATTCTTGTTTCATTGAATTTTTTTCGCAAATGCATTAAAAATATCGTTTGATACACGTGCAGAAAGTATGTCATTGCCTCTAGTCCCTCGCTTGCTCGGGCCAAGACACCTCGGGACTCGTGCAAAATGACATACTTTCCGCACTTGCATCAAAATGTATTATTAAAACCAGAATAACTGACGGACGCCCTACATAAATGTTTTACAGAAGACGCTGACGCCGTGGGATGCAAGTATTAATTGCAACATGAGAAACCTTGCATTAAATTTAACAATAACCGAGCTGACATCATTTTATAACGAAAATAAACATGCATGGAGAAGATTCAGGTTAATTATTTGTGTGTATTTGTATGAACGTAGTTGTGATTCGTGTGGCGTTGTAGAGGGTGGAGGGATGGCCAGATTTCGAAAAGCGAGGTGTCGTTTGTCTTATACATTATGTGTAACATTCAATGGTCAGTATGGGAAAGTCTGAAACTATAAGAATACGAAGATCTGTTCTTAGGAACCACGTCACAACAACAACAACATAACAAGGAAAACTGCATTCATATATAAAACTTCCGTAAGACTCAGACATGTGTTCGTCAGGCGGCGGCCGCGTCTGCTCATGAATAGGGACTCCGGACGAGCCCGAAACATGTCGAGCGTTTAACGACGAAATACGTGAGTAACCCGGTCGGTATGATCTCCTTAATATGCATTCATCAAACCCGGAAGTTTTGAAAAACAAAACTAACACTATTTCTATTCATATATCGATTGTGGACCTATCAATCGATATCTTAAGCAGTATACAATACATTTTATTAAGCTGCTTAAGACCCACGCAACAGGGACCGACACCGCTTACCCTTTAAAGGGTTTTCGTTAGGTATACCCTACCTAATTGACTGGTTTTTACAAACCCTAACGATGCGATAAGCATATCTTCAACTTACCCCAAATGAAAAGCTACCCTTAAAAATCTCGTTAGGCTTTCCCTATTATGTGTTTATTGACCAGCTTCAAGCTATTTTAATCTCGCAGTCCACACAAAATATTTTTGCATAAGCTTGAAACCAACCAATCACACGAATCTGCGAAACAAAGTCAACGGAGAGGGAGAATGGATAGGGTAACACTAACTGTAAGTGCTTAAACTCCGAAACCCTTACGAAACGGTTTCCATATCGTTAAGCCTTTCGATAGGGTAAGCGTATCAATAGGGAGAGCTTAATTATGGTGTAGGTTTTCCTCTCCCTGCTACTCAATCTATATCTAAATAGAAATAGTATGTAGTTTAATTTTTCAAAACGTCTGGCTTCAATTCTCGAGCTGAGTACAAGTATTTTTTAAATGTATGAATGCAGAATTCGTTGATACCAAAATCGTGGACATGGTCCATAAGAACACATCTTCGTATGTCTTATAGTTTCAGAATTTCCCATAGTGATCTATTGAAATGTTTCTAGCTATATAATAGTATATAGTATACGTAACAACTAATATTAGGTATATTGACGGCATTATCCAAGCAACAGTTGGGTTTTAAAGCTTGCTTTTTGTTACATGTATGTATGTATTCTTTGTTGGAGTCGCGCGGGCTACAGGTCGTTTGTCTGTATTTGTTTGTCTACGCTGTAAAATTGGCATAATATTAATTACTAGCTTTTGCCCGTGACTTCGTCCGCGTAGATTTCGAATATCGTTATTCCCGAAATGTAGCCTATGTTTTAATCCTGGGCATAAACTATCTCCATTTCCATCAAACTCCGTCCAGCCGCTGTAGCGTGAAAGAGTAACAAACATCCATCCATACATACAAACATCCGCGTTTATAATATTAAGTATGGATTAGTATGTAAGTATGTATTCTTTGTTGGAGTCGCGGTCTACGTTTTGTTTGTCTGTCTTTATGGTCTACGCTGCAATATTGTAAGACTTGGCATAATATTAATTATGACAACCTCAAAGGGCAACTGTATTTGTGGGAACCTTTGTTCCATTCTATTTATACTACCTACTCATGAATTTATAATGCAGAATTTCTCAATGCAAAGTCTTGAGGTCGTTTATTTTAGTCCCGCTTGCGCTTCCCTTATAAACAGACGGACAGTTTCATTTTTGTTGTGTTTAATAATAAATTCATATTCCAACGGACGGCAACATTCTGAAAATTGAAGAAGTTACATTACTTCTGACGATTTAGTTTCGAACTTTCGACTGATGCGTGAAGGAGACGAGGAGTCTGCAGAAAAAGTATCTTCAATTAAAAAACCCCGACATAATTATGTTTTATACGGCTAATCGGATTGTCATGAAACAAAGCTATATAACACTCTCGAGTAAGTCACCTTTCTAACAAAAAAAAACTAAATTAAAATCGGTCCTTTCGTTTAGGAGCTACAAAGCCTGAGGCAAACTTATAACAACTAAAAAGAAAGATTTATCAGAAACTTATGTAATATGTTGCAACTATGCAACTGTTTTTTTTTAAGAATTACTATTAAAAATTCCAGAAATAATTGCACCTAATTAAAGCCATAACCTCTTTTCTACGTAGAGGGTTAAAACCTATCACAGAGAAACTTGACAAGTTTTCCAAGAAAGGTCGCTAAAAGGATATTTTAAATTTAGAACACCGTCACTCAAAATGGCGGCGTTGTTGAAGAAAGTTGGCGCGAAATTTTCAAAGACTACTTTTTTAACGACAACAAAGGAAAGTTAGTGTGCCATAAATAAAAATCTTGCATATTTCTTGTGTATTTCGAGTTAATTATTTTATGAGACGTTGAAGTGCAAAACAAATTAAGAAACGACGAAGACGATACATCAAAGGAATCCATACCCCCTTAATTATTTCACTTTTAATTTTTTTACATCTGTTAGTAATTCCGCCGTAATAAAGCATATTTTGAAAAAAAAAAACCCGCAATCTATTACGATTCAAAAGATGGGAGAGCGGAGGCTTATTAATAGGGAGGGACCCGTTTGGTTCCCTTCGGTTTCGACATTACAGTGAAGTGGCGGAAGGTAACATTCAAAAGGCAAATGTTGCAAAGTGCCTCGCGAATAAAAATCAATTAATGAAACAAGTCTTACAATAACTCTTTAATATATAATGGTCCGTCCGTATTTTTGTCAGAGGTTTAAAAATTACAAGTCCGTTAAGATTAATCATGAAGCTGCGCACGCACATTATTATGATTGCGTCGTGGCTTTAAGGCCGCTCGTGTGAAGCAAGCCTAAGGTGATCATAGAAGTGGCGTGGCGTCATTGTCAGGGCAACAAAGGTGCTAAAACATTGTGTTGTCACGAAGATGACTGTAGTAAACATTGTATCAACAGATCGGGTCGATGACATCAGGTTGCGTCACGGTGGATCGCAACGCATATTATTTCGCGCCTTTTTAGGGTTCCGTGCAAAAAACTGACCTCCCACGCGTCTTTCGTCCGCCCGTAACAAAGTTGAAAGGCCAATTAACTTTGATACATTCTTTAATTTTCTTTATTTCAATAAATAAATACTTTACTAAGCAGGTTATCCTGGTCGCGGCACCATATCAAAATAACTGACTGAATCGTTTATTCAAAGTGTTATACTTATCATGGATCTTATTGCAATGTGTCAACAATAAAGGCTATTTCTATTCTATTCTAAGTATTAAAGTAAGTAAAAGATATTCTTTGTCACCTCTTGTAACCTCTAAACGTGCGCGTCCTCGGCTTACACTCGACTAATATTTTAGCAGGTAACCTATCCACGCAACTAATCTAGATCGGCTACAGAAATAGCCGAGCAATGAAAACATTGATTTCCGAGAACCATACTATTTGCTCACTCCAAAAACAAGCGCAATATATTTTTATTTTCGCAAACCAATGTCTCGGTCAGCCGTCCGTCGACCTTATAACAAGGACGTTCTATTTCGGCTGTGAAAGATTTATCTTCGCTTTGATTATTAAAAAGTTACGACCTGGCGGGAAACTTTATGGTTTTTATCAACTTTACTTGGCATTTAAACTTGGAATAACCTACTATTTTTATGAACTATTACTGATTGTTACTAATCTTACTACTACACTCAATTAAAACGGGTCACCTTCTATGGCAATTCAATACAAAATGACCTGTTTACACTGGTCTTGACGGTGATGACTATGCGGAAGTTTTCAACTCAACCACGCCAGAACGGCTGAACGGATCTGGATGAAATTTGGCACAGAGATAGATTATACAGCTATAGCAACAGGTATACTAAAAATATAATAAAGAGAGAGAGAGAGAGAGAGGATTTGTACGTTTGTTTATATATGAAGATTAATCTCTGGTACCACTGTACAGTCACCAGCAATAATATATTCAATATTGGGCGCAAAATCATCTGACGTCTTTTGTCAGATATTTTTGCTCCCAATGTTAATACGATTTAATTATATTTTATTGCTGGTGACCAATTTCAAAAATATTTTTATCATTTGAAAGGTACATTATTCCAGAGATAGACATAGGCTACAAAAAAAATTTAAAAAAACAAAGTTGTGTTACAACATTCTTCCTGTATTGACATAGGTACGTAAGAAATAAGGAAAAAACAATTTTTAAACGTATAAAAATCCTTAAAATAACATTCCAGTGTAGCCACGATACCTCAAATTTAAAATACATAAGTGGATACCTTGGTAATTTAATAAAAATCAGAAAAATAATAAACTAACTCTATCCTACTATGCATTAAGATTAATTTTTTTTGAAACGTTCTTCTAACTGAGTGGTTGACTGGGGGAGTAAAGAGAGATAGCAGTTCATTAGAAAAAAAACGGCCTAGTTCGAGTTGAACTCTCTTGGAAAGGGTTCCGTATTTTTGGCTTCCTTCATGAATAAAATCAAAACTATTTAGTTATTTTACATTAATGACCAAAAATATATTTAATATCCTCATAACAACATCCTTAATTTGCACATCTTTGTTTGGGTCACCAATTTACTTATGTATGGCAAATTTCAACTCAATCTGTCCAGTAATTTTGGAACAAATTGGCTGTAACAGACGGACAGACAGATGGACCACAAGTGATTCTATAAGGGTTCCGTTAGTTAATTTTTTGTACGGAACACTAATTACAGTCACAAGTCTTCAGCCACTTGCCACTGTTTATATTTTGGCTGTGTAATGCAAATCGAGTTTACGTGTACTAGTGAACTACCCTTGCTTCGCTTCGGTAATCAAGAATTTATTATACACAAAAACCTTCCTCTTGAATCACTCTATCAATTGCTAAAAACCATACTAAAGTCCATAGAATAGTTTGAAAGATCTAAGAGTACAGATGGCGGGAAGCAATATAGAGCTCTTTAATGTAAGGACGAACGGAGAGTGAAGGCTTATTAATACGGCCCCTAGGTCTAGTTAGCCACAGTCTTTTTAAAAGGAAGCTAGTATAAGCAGGATGGCTCTGAGCTAGGTTTCATTAAAATCGGTCAATCAGTTTTATCTATTTAATAGTTATAAGACTTGTTTGCTCGCTTCTTGTTAAGTATACATACCGCATTGAACTACATAGCTTGTTCGTAATTAGACAAACGGTTCAATAGTAGAATATACTATCAGCCTAATTGAACCCTAAATCACCAATAAACATTGTCAGTGTCATTATAAAACAATTTATATGACATTTACGACTTGGATCATAGTGACACACTTCTATGGTGGGTCAGGGTTTCACTGGATAGCAGCTAGTAAAAGTGAATAGAATAATTTGCTATAGTATTTATAGACTGGCAGCTCTTGCCAACTGAGGTGGAAATATATTTAACTCACTCTCTCTGCATTACAACATAATGTACCTATTATAAATACAAGTACAAGATTTTTTATTTTACATATGGATTGTTACATACGAAGCCTGTAATACATTGGTTTACGTGAGCTTTTGGTAACACCTGCGCATGATCCAGAATTTATTATACACCAAAACCTACCTCTTGAATCACTCTATTTATTGATAAAAACCTCATTAAAATTCGTAGCGTGGTTGGGAAGATCTAAGTGTACATATAGAGAGGCAGACTTTGTTTTGTACTTTGTTAAGATACTTTATTTGCTGAATTAATAGTTAAGCCAATTTATTGGAGCAAAGCTCTATTCTTCTCTGATTCGGATTTTCGTTTGTCTGCATACTCCTCCCAAACTATTTGAGACATCATGATCAAATTTAGCTGCACATACCACGGAGGAATAATAACCGAAAATCTATTCCCATATAGACTTTCAATGGGAAAAATGGGAAAATTGCTTCACTCCATTTAGACTTGCACGGGGACAGCAAGTGCACCTAGTTTTTCTCATAATATTTCTGCCTTTCGAATGGGAAATGTTTTTAAAAATGTTTTTTAAGTAATCCTGGTAGAATAGGGTAGGTTAGGTTTATTTTATAACTTGTAAAAAATGTCTAGAATAGCAATTATGCAGAATCATACATTCAGAATTTCAGACAATCGTGATTATGCGTAAGCAAGGGGACCCATACAAGGCAACGATAACCATGATGAGTGGGGACGCCGCCGAGGCAGGCGGGCGGTCGAGTGGCTCTCCATTCATTCCGCCCAAACGATAACCATGCTGATATAGAGAAAGAAATGCTTATGCATATAGAAGTCACCCATATTTTTGCTCATAACACATATTTTCCCTGACCTGTAAACCAACCCGGACCACTAGATTTGGAGGCAGGGTCACTAGCAACTAGGTTATGATGATGATGATGATGATGATGATGATGATGATGATGATGATGATGATGATATGAATAGGTTAACTGCGCTATAAACATACAACATCATTATTGGTCTAAAAAGTTCATTTTCATCTTTTTAACTTGTTAGAGTGTAAATGTTAGGTGACCATAATTTTAGTAATAAGAAGGGAAACAATTTATTCTAATAAAATGCTAAACTTTAACTGTTTCAAAAACCACTAGTCAAAGAAAATCTCAACCATTTACTTAGTCGGGAAGAATATATAGTTGTAACACTTAGTTTAGATTTCCTTGTTCCTATATTATTATTAGATCTAAGTTTCAATGTTATTGGTTAATAGCTAATTGGATTTAATACGATAAATTTAGTAAATAAACAAAAGTGATAAAAAATAATTGGTAAAAGTTTACAATTGTTGCACCTGCCCAAGAAAACAATTAAGTTTTTTTTCTTGTTTAAGCAAATAACAGATTCTGATAAGAAATAACTGATTAGATAAAAACGCTTTGTTTTCAAAGGTTAACAAAGAAGGTTAATTAATAGTACCTACTTTTGTTTTTCTTAACTTCACCGATTCGAAAGTTTTATACGTTTTCCTTTTTATTAAAAAAAAACAAAGATGACTAAGGCATTCTTTAGGTCGGTCGCTTATAGTTTACAATCAAGAGGATTCATACCAAGAGGTAAGGTTAAACAATTTATCTTATTCTTCCTTTGCAAAGAGACTACAGCATACTGGTCGCTTCGTTACCTTCAATAGTTGTCCAAACCAACAAAAAACAGGTAAGTTTCGTAGAAAAAAACCGCTAGAAACACTGTTCTATACGACCCACAATTTCACTGTTTAAAACAAGTGTAAAACACTGAAATCCACACTTCTGGGTTGCCGGTTTGCAGTTTATATAGTCTAGATGATTCGTAAGTAACACGAGGTTCACTTGTAACAATTATTTTATAATAATTTTAAGTTTTCTACAACAGTAACCACACTAACCACAATACTCAACGATAGCGAAATCGTTTTGCAACTGACTTCCGATCGAAGACTGCGAACACGTCATGCTGACAACTAGAGGGAGACAACGCTATCTAACAACGTGAGACACACTTAGTAATCAAGTGCAATACCCGACCAAATTAAGTCGCCATGTAATTTGTATGGTTACATCATTGCTGAATCATTTTACACAATGAACGGGTTATAATGATCTGATAACAAAGTGTAGTCTGTTTCAAAGAGAACCAAGTCGTAATACAGCGTCAAGTCAAGCTTAGAGATATAATTAATAGAATTGTTCTCTCAATTAAATATTGATAATAGTAGTATATTTTTGTTAACAGCGCAACCTCTCGGCTAGTAGTCAAACTACGTGTTAGGTTACCATTACATTAGTGTGATTACACTTTACTACTCGACACAAGATGGCGCTAGTCACAACTTATGATAGTATTGCACAATATTTTTCTATCATTGCATGCTGTCACTCATGATGTTTGTGTACACACTTGTCGAAAATTGATTTTAAATTGAGGCTTAGACCCTTCAAGGCCACTAAAACTCGTATATTAAGTTGTCAACTATCTTTACCCCGTAGTTACGTGAATCTGACTAAATAATGTATTGAATAAACACCACGCCATTTCATTCATTCGGTCATTTTCCTTGTATCTTACCGGGTATTATAAACGATGACGTATTTGTATTTTACCGATGTTGTCTGTTTATACAAAGAATTAATCATACCTACTGTGTGTGTCCACGATTTCAGGTTTCTAAACGACAATAGAGGTGAAGTGTGTACTTACCTATCTACTACGGCCATATCTGTAGGGGTCAACGAATATTCCTGTTGAAGTCTCTTTCTTTCTTTATGGTAAAGTATGAGATGCCAACACGAATTTTCTCCGAGTCTAGATGTGAATACCACTACAACTTTTTTTAAGGCTACCGCTAATAACAAATAGCGGCAAGTAACAAAAAATGCATACAAATAGCTACCATCTCATTTGAGATAGAACGTTGAAATTGCAATAGCACATCACATTCGTATAATGACACTTGGACACTACAACGCCGAGCACATACCTGAGTACCGCTTTCAATGCCCAAATGCCTTCCCTAATGAGTTAAGCAATTGCAATTTCAACCTTGTGTCTTAGAAAAGATCTATAAGGCATTGTGTACAAGATATGCTCTTAAATAGTAAACGGCCAGTTTATAAAATTTCAACATAATATACACTCAGGAGCAAAAATACCGGGTCAGAGTCCCGTCAGAGGGCCGGTTCATACAAACGAGAGTATTTCGAAGCCTTGGTTCCTCGCCAGGGGTTGTTTTGAGTGAGTTTGGATACTGCGAGGTTCAATAGAGGAGGTCAAAAGTTCTTAAGATACCTAACTGATCGCACAATCAGTTAACACCACAGCGGGAGAGTTTGGGTCAGCACTTGGATTTCCTTACATTTTATTGCCATTTTAGATTTTTTTCTGAACATGCTCAATTCCGGCGTTAACCGCAGATTCATTCAGTTGGGTATCCTAGGCACTCTGGAAGTCCTGTATCGATGCTCGGGGTATGCAGCATCAGATATCACTAAAAGCATTCCCTGGCGAGGAACCAATCCTTCGAAATAGCCTTTTTAGTATGAAAAACACACTCCGACCCGTTATTTTTGCTCCTGAGTGTATATACCTACCATACATCCTCATTAATTTCGCCGTTTTCTGGGTTCCAATTCCAATACATTACACAAAAAAAACAAGTCAAGTGCGAGTCGAACTCGAGCATTACTATAAAATTATAACTTCCAACTGTTTAGTGTTATCTCCGAAGTTTATAAGCCTAAAAATACGGCAAATGTAAAATGAAGCTGCCCAAAATGTACAGTTTTAAAAATAATAATCACTGTTAAGTTTTGTAATATTATTTAAGCAAGCTAACATGGAAATAGAAAATCATTTCCTCGAACCTGAGGGGCTATTGCGTAACGCTCTCGCAATCACGATCGTTTTCATTTTGAAAATCGAAGGCATGTCTGCATACAAAATGAAAACAATTGCTCCACTTTGAAGCCGATTGTCATTGCAGAACCCAGCAGCTGTTTGTGTAATGTCGACAAAATAACGTTTTTTTTATTTCATGGCCTAGAGTAGGCAAACGAGCACACAGGCCACCTGATGGTAAGCGGAAACTGTGACCCATAGACATTCGCATTCACAAGACTGCAAGGCTAAGGCTGCAAAAATGCGTTGCCAACCCTGAGGACTAAGATGGAATACCTCTATGCTAGTCATTACACCGGCTGTCTTATCCCCACACCGGAACACAACACACAACACTGCTGTTTGGCGGTAGTTTAATGGATAAGATGGTGGTAGCGATCCGGACGGACCCTGCACAAGGTCCTAACACTCGCAATGCTGCCCCGTGGTATTAGTTACCATGTACCTATATAAATATTTCGCCAATTTCACATTTAAAAAAGTATCCAGTGACCCCCTGATGCTAAGACAAATCTAACGACACCCGCTTGTCGAAGTCGATACATCCATTCAACCTATACATATACAGGTCAAAAACATTCCATACTTCTTCGGCAGTCGGGTAAAAACGGAACCCTTGGTGCGCGAGTACGACTCGCACTTGACATGTTTCTTTTTTCAACCGCACTTTGTACTGACCTGGATGTACTTCTTGTTGACATAAGCCATGTCCTCGGGGTCTGGGCTCAGGCTGCGCATGGTTGGTAGGACGTCTTCCATTTTAGGACTAGTTGCTTTACTGATACTGTAACAAACAATCTAATAATTATTCAGTATTTTTCTGACGCAAACGCGCCGCGCCGCGCCACGCCACGCCACGCCACGCCACGCCACGCCACGCCACGTCACGCCACACCACGCCACGCCAAGCCATGCCAGGAAATGCGACGCCACGCCACGCTGGTTATAAGGTCCGACTTACATTTGTTTTGTGGAAAAAACTAAACCAAGTGATCGACTCCCATACAGTTTTTTTCTCAAACGTGCTCAGAAAGGATGGGTTTTCTTCTGAAAAACGAAGACGGGAAGAGCCACTTTTTTTTTCCTAGGAGTAAAATAAACGTATGAAAACCTTTCCCTGTCAACTGCAATATTTTATTCAATAATGCTCTCTATAAAATCGAAAGGTCTATGAAAAAACACCCAACTTGTGTGTGGATACAGTGTTGGGCGGTGGCGGTACGTTGCGCGTGAAACTATCTTAATACGAATAACTTCCGAAAAATAATCACTTTATCGGAATGTTTTTACAAGTACTTATAATTATGTTTTCACTTCTCATGCTCGTAAAGTCCTTCTTTATGCTGGGTATAGGCTGCATAAAATCGCATTTTATGCACTAGTGCATAAAGTAATTTCTTCTTTTAAGACTAAGGCAATCAGGCCTTACAGTCACACAATACACCTTCATTTAATTGATATAATTTTATGAGATTTTGGTTACATCTTAATCTAATTACGATATTTGTATAACTATCTAAATACAATTTTACGAATAATACCTACGGCGTGCATTTACGGTAAAAAAATACAACGCAAATATTTATAATAACTTGGCATTAAGCATCAGACCATAGTCAAACCTGTCAAACGTCACATAGTCGAAAATTAAAAAAAAAGTTAAGAAGGTAATCAGGCCTTACAGCCACATACACAATACACCATATTTTAATTCATTTGTTTTTATGAGATTTAGGTTATTTCTTAATTTAATTACGACATATATATAACTATCTAAATACAAATTTACGAATAATTCGGGCGTGCATTTAAGTAAAAAAATATAACGCAAATATTTATAATAACTTGGCATTAAGGCACAGACCATAGTCAAACGTCACATAGTCAAAAATAAAAAAAAAGTTTAAGAAAAATTGTGAGGCGCGAAGCAAATTTTTCGTTAAACAAAACTAGAAACTAGAACATTTTGTCGTGTCGCGTTTGAAAATTCAATAAGTAGTTAAACAATGTCCTCGAGTAGTGATAGTGACGATCAAATAATGATTTCGCCTGAGACTTTAATGGAAAGAAGTGCGAAAGATGTAATCAATTACATCTTTCGCTCGAAGATATTGCCGCCTAAATCGAAGAAAATCTGTCTCAGTATGTGCTTCTTGTTTTATTTCCTTGCAATCGAAGTGAAAAGCAGAGTGTTAAATTCGAGCATAAAAGCCATTTTACCCTCGACGTGACTATCCACACTCGCCGTTCCGGCTCGTGTGGCTATATGCACATCTTGGGTAAAATGGCTCGTTTTATGCACTTGTTGTACAATCTACTATTTTGTATTAATCCCTGAGCGGAAACGGGTATTGCCTAACTCTGCCTCTGTCTCAAGCCTTGTCACTCGACTGTAACAAAAATTAACGCTTTAAAGCTTTATGTTGCATAAACGAATCTCTTAATCGAAAAACTGTTTGTACAAACCTGCCATATTTTTGAAAGACCTATCTAACGACACCCCCAACTATGGGGTAGACGAGTTTTTTTTTATCCCCATGTTACGTGTAGGGGAGGTAGACTAAAAAAACATTTTTTTTCAAGTCTATATTTTACCACTGCGTTGGCGTGACTAATATGTATATTCATGGCAAATTACAGCTTTCTAGTACTAAGGGTATCTGAGCTAGGCTGCGGACGGACGGGCATGTCGAAACTATAAGGGTTTCTAGTTTGTCTACGGAACCCTAAAAAGGGAGAGGTGGCTCTCGGACAGGACTCTGTGGCGTCGGGCGCTGCACCCAAGGAAGGAGTAGTAAATGAATGCGAAGCAGATTCATATTACTATCTCGCTATATTCATCAAGCATGTAACTTGTCGCTCCATTATTATGATAATGTTATTGAACCTAAGTCATGACCACATTTACGATAAATTTATGATTATGGCAAACGTGGCGACAAAGGGTTCCTAGTTTGACGGCACTGTAAAATTCAGTCGGGTTATTTAACAGCTTTTTATCCATTAGTTATTGATTATTTAACGGTTTACCCTTGAAATATCGAAACACACTTCATACAACTTTTCAGTTCGCCGAATTTTCAGTTCATCGACAGGCATTTCCACGTGCAAGAGCTTCATTTTTTTTGTGGTCACATGTCTAACCTACGTAACGAATGCTTAAGATAACCTGAAAACTATAAAATTTCAGCAGAAATTAGCTTTCAATGAAATGAAATTCGGTGAAACGACACATTCGATGAATTCTTTGTCGATATTTCAAGGGGATCCCTTATTTAACATGTTGAATGATGAATCATCACGCCAAAACCTGTCCACAGACATACAGGCCTGTCTTGTCATTATAGAAAAAATATTTCTCGTATCTTTCGATATCTCTTTATCCGCGACAGCGTAGTTTCGTTATCAGCAAGGTAACATATTGTGATAAGCCAAAAATATAGATATAATAAAGTACACTTTATATGACACTTAAAGCCCTATAAAAATATATACCTATTATTAAAGGCGTCGATCTACCGAGCTAGTAAGAGAAGCGAACCATCGCTTCGCTTCGGGTTAAGCTAGCATTCTGTAGCACCCGAAGATAAACCAGAGCTTATTATATATATTATATATTATTAAAATCCTCTTGATTCCTACCTATTGTAGAAAACCGCAGATAAATCCGTTGCGTAATTCTTAAGAACTAAGCGAACAAACGGATGGACAGACGGCGGGTAGCACTGTTTCGACTGCCGAAGGAGGTAATGTGTTATCTGCACTAATATTATAAAGAGGTAACATTTGATGGTTTGTTTGTTTGTTTGTTTGCATTAAATAGGGTTCGAAGCTACTGGACCGATTTGAAAAATTCTTTCTCCATTAGAATGGTACATTATTTTCTGCGCGGAGATTCACGGGTAACAGCTATATAATGGTACTATATAAAGAAGTGGTTTTTGGCCGCGCCCGCCCAGTGGTTTATCAATATTCATTCGCAAACTGTTCGAATTATCATTAAGAAAAAACCGTATTTCCGTTTCCAGGTTAAATGAATTACTTATCTCTGAATGACTTGCCGAGTGAAATATAAAAAACCTGTCAAGTGCGAGTCGGACTCGCGCACGTAGGGTTCCGTACCACTATACATCTAAATAAATGTTTTTCTTTATTCTTTATTATATTGGAGTTGATTGAATGAAAGGTAAAATGCGGTTTACGGTTTATAACGTATTAAATAAAAACTAATTACTTATTAGATCTCGTTCAAACCAATTTTCTGTGGAAGTTTGCATGGTAATGTACATCATATATTATTTTTACATTTATCATTCCCTTATTTTAGAAGTTACGGGGGGGGGACACACATTTTTCCACTTTGGAAGCGTCTCTCGCGCAAACTATTCAGTTTAGAATTTTTTTTTATTAAAAATCTCAATATCATTTTTGAAGACCTATCCATAGTAACCACACACGTATGGGTTTGATGAAAAAAAAAATTAGTTTCAGTTCTAAGTATGGGGAACCCCAAAAATTTATTGTTTTTTTTCTATTTTTGTATGAAAATCTTAATGCGGTTCACCGAATACATCTACTTACAAAGTTTCCATAGTATAGCTCTTATAGTTACGGAATAAAGTGGCTGTGACATACGGACGGACGGACAGACATGACGAATCTATAAGGGTTCCGTTTTTTGCCATTTGGCTACGGAACCCTAAAAACCTGTCAAGTGCGAGTCGGACTTGCTCACCGAGGGTCCCGTATCGCCGCACAGTAAAAGGTACCATTGTGTTCTGATTTGAATCTGATTTCTTATCGAATCACCACAAACCCAACTCAAACTTGATCATGTTTTAGTATTTATTGTTTTTCTTCACGGTTTCATATAATCATATCGACACTTGCATGTTTTACCATTTTAACGATATAACAAAAAATAGTACATTATTGCCTAGGCACGGAAGTAGGCAATTGCGGGGCGAGGATTGGTTTAAACGGACGAGCTTGCGAGTTTTTTTTTTAATTTGAGATCTGTCAGTAAACTATGTACTTCGCATCCCAATATATAGATAGTAATGTCAACTTTTCCTGTCATTTTTGAGAAAAAAATTTTTTTTAACACCATGTTCTGAAAAAATAAATCTAGCTCTATAAAGTTAGGACGGATGGACGGATATCGGAGGCATATAAATAGCACAGTTGATAGGGTCCTCTTCGGACACGGAACCCTAAAAATATCAGCTGAATAGATATTTTACAAGAAAGTTGAATCAGTATGGTTCTTAACTAGGTTTCATGAAAAGTTGGGCCGTTAAGAGATATTGGGGGATTTTGTCTATTTAATGGTCATAAACAGTAACTGACGCAGCTTATCGAGAACGTGCGCGCACACGTGCGCATACGCACTTCGTTCTACGACCCATTAAGTAGTCAAGTCCGTGATCATCACAATTATGTCGGTTAATTACAAACGGTATCGGTCGGCCCACGCTCAGTGTAGGGCTCCGAAGCCGTTACTGCAATCAAATTAGACCTCGCGATGAACTTAACTTTGCCGTTGGAAAACTGTTATCCCCAATTCCCCATACATCGACATAGGTCGCGGTCAGTTTACCAACACGGAAAATTGAGAGAGACACTTGACTCTAACAAAAATAAGTGCTTTAAAGCTTGTTTGAAAGACCTATGCAACGACACCCAAGACTAAGGAATAGACAAGAAAAAAAAACACATCCCCACGATACGTGTATAATACGGGATGTACAGTAAAAAAAAAACACGATTTTATTTAACACTATGTTGGCCTGACTAATATGTAAATTCATGCCAAATTACAGCTTTCTAGTACTAACAGTCTCTGATATAGGCTGCGGACGGACGAACGGACATGGCGAAACTATAAGGATTCCATATTAGTTTGACTACGGAACCCTAAAAACCGCCTTCAAAAATGCAAAATAATAATAAAAATAATAATGGTAGGCAATAGGTCTGTCCTACTGAAGTCTGGTTTTGATTTAAAATATTGTGAGCCACCCTTGAAATAGGTAGGTACCTTTGAGGAATTCCGGTGGCCATCTGTGGTCTTGATCATCAGTTTCACTTTACCAAATGATACTTTCTGAATGCAAATGCTGGATTTGTTACTAAAAATACTAAAATCGCTATATGTATGCCTATAATATTCGAGGAGTTCCCTCATTTCCTCACGGATCCCCTCATAAGATTCAGATTTGCTGACAATGGGACCACTTCGAAAGTGTACTCTATGAAACCAAAAAAGAATTTGTAAAATCGGACCTACGCATAAAGTTGCGAGATGGTAATCTCTAGTTACTGACTAACTCTACGATGATCTATAAAATATGATGCAAGAATTGTCATCGATCGTATAATTCCTGGATATACAAAAAAGCTACTCGACGGCAGATGGCGCTGTCGTTTAGACTACTGCCCGTTAGATGTCACTGTTCAAACCAAAAACGAGTGGAATTATTACAGACTTCCAAAAGTAAAGAAAAAAATGAACTATTAAATTTAATATGTCACATAACATAATTAATACAATGCCGACCACTTCTTTCAGAGCTGATCTCTCATAAACGGCACAACTGAAACCTAGCTAATTTTAAGAACCAAAAATAATTAAAATAACTGTATAAAAAAAAACTGTCTGGGAGCTACGCTACAGATAGACACGCATACACAGATACGTTCATACATACGATAAACTTATAACACTCATATTTTTTATCGATGGTAAAAGGATGGACAGATAAACGGGCAGACTGTTAAGTTATAGTAGATTGTTCAACAAGGGACTAAAACAAGCCATAATGACACGAGATGTTTAGCCACGCGAACGAGCTTGCGAGCGAGGGTGGCTGTAGTTCGAGTGCCATTATGGTTGTTTAGTCTCGCGTTAAACACTCTACTTTTCACTTTAAATGGGAGGAAATAAAATTACCATACAAAATTACAATATTTAACAATTACGTAACGGGGCTTGTGTATTTTTTTGCAGAGTGACACTTTAAATGCTTGCATATTTAGCCAACAGAAACAAACTTGAACACTATTTGGGCCATGCATAATACAATAAAGTTATAATTAATATATTTAAATCGATTCTTATTCGTTAATATTTCACAACATTAAATCGTCTTCTTTTATATTTTGCACAGTTGTCAGTTTGAGGTTATATCCATGGTCCATACAGAACCACTGAAAATGGCGATAATCCTCTGTTCACAAACACCGTGATTGGCTGTTAAGGGGTTTCCAAAGTAAATTAAAACACAAAAAACTTTAATCCCTAGAGAAGATCCTTAATAAGGAGCTTTAGTCCCGATGTGCAGAGACTAAAGTAATATTTTAAGAGCATGAGAAGTGAAAAACATAAAAAAATCCATAGCTCGGACAGGTCAACAGGCAAAACAATCGTAACACGGTAGTAGAACAAGATTAATAGAGTCGTTTTATGTATAGTATTATTTAATAATATTTATTATTATTTTTATAACGGTAACCCAAAATTGACCATATGTTTGTGAAGGTAATTTTTTTTTTCAACTTTACTTTAACTGACATTTAATACGAATGTCACGTGTCATGCTCTAATTCACACAATATTTCATAGACACTTTCATCATAATAGAGCTCGGGAAAGTTCTTAATCCACTTATTAAGCATATCTAGTTTTAAGATATTTAAAATATTTAGAAATAACCATAAGTAAATAATTTTACTAATTTCAAGTGTCATAAAACTGTTTCAGAAATGCCACTTTGACAAAACTATGACACATACGGCAAATATAATAAAAACCGAGCAAGAGCATGTCGGACCATGCTCAGTGTAGGGTTCCGAAGCCGTTATCAAATAAGACGTCGTGAAATATAACTTTGCCGTTGGAAAGCTATTATCCCGATACATCGACATAGTTCGCGGTCAGTTTACCAACACCGCAAATAAGTTTACGGTAAGTATAAACATTTAAACCGTTTGTAACTCAAGAACCAATGAAGTCTACTTAGTCTTGATAGTTTTCCTGTTAAATTCATTATATATGCTTTCATTAAAGATATTTTTTAGATTTTTAGTATTTGTAGTTTAGGCTGTAGGGAGGGGGGGGGACTCTAACAAAAATTAGCACTTTAAAGCTTAATATTTCCTAAACGGATCCCTTAATCGAAAAACTGTTGGGACTAACCAGCAATATTTTTGAAAGACCTATCCAGTAAACCCCAGATTATGGGGTAGACGCGAAAATAAAAAACATCCCCACGTTACGTGAAGGGGAGGTACAGAAAAAATAAATGTTTTCAACCTTTTATTTTACCACTTTGTTGGCGTGACTAATATGTATATTCATGCCAAATTACAGCTTTCTAGTAATAAGGGTCTCTGAGCTAGCATGCGGACGGACGAACATGGCGAAACTATAAGGGTTCCTAGTTTGACTACGGAACCCTAAAAAGTTCAAATGTTAAATTACAATATCCGCTGTGATACTTAAATTATAATCTAAGGTATTACGACTCTATTGAATCTTGTTCTATTTCCAAATCTATTTTTGCGATTACCTGTCCGAGCTATGTTTCTGACAAAACTAACCTTTCACATTTAGTGTATTTATTAGTAAGATTCGCACTATCCTAAAGTGGTGAATAGGTTTCTCTCTGAAATAGTTCCCGTTTAATTTCAAGTCTTACGCACTTATGTTAAAGTTTTATTTGGCTTGTCTTCACCTTATCTTAATTACGTTTTAAATCCAACTAGTTACATAACGTCAAAGATTGTCAATACAAACCTAAACAAACGAACGAGGTAAAAAGTGTTAAGCTATTTTGAAGTTTATTCGGTGACAATAAGGTTCAACTTGCATCAAAGTTTATTTGTGATTTAGGTTTGTGACTTCTTTTGGTGATACGGAACTTCAAGTGAAAAATTAAAGCATAATACGTAACATAAAAACTCAAGGTCTTAAATAAACGCGATAGAGTATTTTATTACTGCGTACACGGAATTAATTTTTGCGAGAAACACATGCTATGTATCTACAACTTGATAACACATGTGACGTTCAAGGCCACACACAAACAGTAAATATACCAAAACGATCAAAAGGAAAACCATTAGAATCATTATAAATAAATACTTACGGAATTAAAAACAAATCCAAATGTATTCGAAATCGGAAAACACTTCACGAAATCACTTCGAAAACAATAATAATCGCGCCAAATGGTATAACACAACTACGTTGCGTTGGTACACTTGGTAGAGCACAGCGTATGGAGCGAGGTGACTACGCGAATTGGTCGGGTTATAGACGCTGACACAATCGCGTAGGGGAGCATACGTGAGGCAACTGGCTGTAAATAAAACATGGCGGCGGAGTGACGACATCTTTGTAACGCGTCTTTGATAACAATTCCGACTGTATTTTAAGAAGTTATAGCACGCACAGATAAAATATCGAGTTGATAACCTGATAGCGGTTATTGATTCAATACGTCTCTTCTTGCAAATAATAAATAAATAAAAATAAAATGATTATATATTTAGGAATTAACCCATCAATTAATTAATTCATTACATACCTACATAAACTCACGCCTTCATTCCCAGAGTGGTAGGCAAAGCTACAGAATTACCAACACAAAAAATGACGAATGAAATAAATATCAGGGAACAGGGAACACCTAGTCCCAAACTAAGCTCTAGGCTTGTACTATGGTTACTAGACAACTATATAAATACTTATATAGAGAAATATATACTTCAATACATAGACAACATCCATGACTCAGGAACAAATATTCGCGCTCATCACACAAACATCTGCACTTACCGGGATTTGAACCCAGGACCGCTAGCGTCGTAGGCAGGGACACTACCAACTAGGCCAGCGTATCGTCAAAGTCGTCGTGAATCGATGAATGTTCTTCGTGCAAGCTATTAAGGGGGCTGTTTTTTCAGGTGATATATATGCAAGTTAGAGAAAAATGTAACACAGAAAAGGTGACGTCAAAAAAGGTGACAACAAAATTTCCTATGATGCATCGTTTTCAAGATGTTTACAAAAAAAAAAAACGGGTCCGTCTTTGTGCCCCCCGAGGGCTCACCTCCGAAGAGTGGGGACTTTAGTATGTTTCAACTTTTCCATCCACAGGATCCATTTACAGGACTATTACAGGTTTCCTCCAGAGTGACCCGACCCCAATCAGCAAAAAAGTGCCGACAGGTGGTGCTAACTCCTAACAGAGTTGTTTTTTTGGTGGTGTTGCAGGATTAGACATGGAGTGGCACTATTCTAACCCGGAAACCACACGGGGATATAGTACATGGTTGCCTAGGCGCGGAAAGTAAGTGTTTTCCTGACGAGGTGGTTAGCAGGCCGAGCAATAGCGAGGCCTGCCAAAATACGAGTCAGGAAATCCTCGTTTCCGCCGAGGCATACATAATGCTTTTCTCAAACATGTGAGGAAATAATACAAATACATTTTTAAAAAGCAAGTAATTTAATTATGCAGTATGTAGTCAATTGTTTTTAAATACTAACCATAGAAATTGGAATGCAAATTCAAAAAGAAACACACGCACTGTGCTAAAAAAGCGAGCAACCTTGGCTGTTTGGAATTTTTGTCTTGGTCCTTTTGATTTTGTATGCAAATTGACAGCATTTTTAAGAAAAATATAGACATGGATGGAAAGTGTTTTCATATATTATGGTTTTTTTACTCCTAGGAGTAAAATGAGGCTTTTTCCGTCCTTGTCTTTCAATCGGAAAACCGTTTTTTCCGAGCATGTTTGAGAAAAGAATATTAATTAAGTAAATGTAGTGAATATCAGGACCTCGTAGGTACATGATCGGCAAAGTTCGTTTTCCAACCACCTTCTCGATAATGCCGAATTATATAACATTCTTAAAGCGAGTCATTATAGCCCTTGGCTTTACGCGGTCCGTAATCTTGTACTGAATATTACAACCCGCTGAATGAAAATGTGATTTTTCTCCTACATGCTCGGAACTGTTAACCTTACTGTTGTAAAATCAAGACGCGAAGTTTTGAGTTCCAGGTACAGGCAAAATTAAAAAAATACATACTCTCAAAGCAAAAATACTCGCCCACCCGTCTTTTGTTCATACAGTTGCTAACAAACCTAACTTCTTAAATCAGAGAGTAACTTCAAACATACTGAACAAATTTCGATGTAGTTTGTAGTTTTTTACAAACATGTTTTTTTAAATGGCGTGTTTCTTTCCCCAGGGCCCCAAAAGATCCATAAATTGGAAAGTCTTACAAAACACAATAATTTACTACGACCATGTAATTTATGGATCTTTTGGGTTCCTTTGGTAAGAGTTGCGTCCTTTAAAAATAATACTATGTAGCCATTTTGGACCTAGGTTAATTAGGAACAAAACACTACAAACTTCATCGAGATTAGTACAGTATTTTTGAAGTTACTCTGTATCTTAAGAAGTTATATTTGTTAGCAGTTGTACGAACAAAAGACGGGTGGGCGAGTATTTTTGTTGGTGAGTGTATTTACCAACGACAGCGGTCGCGAAAATGTATGAAATTTCAATTTAAGTTGGAGAAAAGCAGTATACAAGCCTCAGCCGTTAAGGGCGGTTGCTGGTCTCATTTATGTATAGCGTCTCTAACTCTACTCGTCCCGCACTTCACATAGTTCTCATTGTAATACCGACGCTTAAAGTCTAATTTCGTGAAATAGAACCACTGTACAGATGCAGTGTATAATTGTTTTCCTTCGTATTTTCACGGAAACGTACGAACGTGTCTTGCTATTTCAGTCGGTCACAGTACAAAAACTACTGAGGTTGACTGAAGTAGCATGACCAATACGAATTTTTCCGACAAAATACGAAGGAAAACAATTATGCACTACATCTGTACTCGTAGTGTCCGCACGGCTGTTGCCTAGCAACCGTGGTCGACGCCGTACTGACGTCAATTTAAAAATCGAACTTCTAAAATTGAACTGGCCACGGCAAGCTGCATGGAACACATTTTAAATAAAACAAAAACAAGCGAGGGTTGCAATATGTAAAATGAACTTCATAGCGCTATCACGATGGAGGAGACGGGTGGGCCAAATGATTTAGCAAGAGTAAAAGCTGGTAAAAATGCAAATATTTCTCGCCCACCCTATACAAAGCTCTCGGTTCTTTATATTAGGTACATTAAAATAATATTCAACACAATCTTTCCCTTATATCCTCTATGTTAGCATACTATACGTAACCTTCTATCATCCACTTTCCCACTAAATCGACATTGGCATAATACACCTTGCAGGAGCAAAAGCCATAAAAAAACAGTTGCCAGCAATATTGTCGAGCAATCAACAAACACGCCGAGTAAAACCTTCTTGTCTGGTCGCTAAAGGTGCTGTTTTGTGACCTTCGGGTCATCTTTTGGAAATACCAGGCAGTATTGAGAAAATAATGTGAATGGCGACTTGTCACTTGTCATAAAAGGTGACAATGACGCGGTATCGCGTAATTGCTATTGGCAAATATAGTAGATTGTACAACAAGGGCATAAACAATAGTACATTATTGCCTAGGCACGGAAGTAGGCAATTGCGGGGCGAGGATTGGTTTAAACGGACGAGCTTGCGAGTCCGTTTAAAAATACGAGGCCCGCAATTGCCGTTCCTGCCGAGGCATATATAGTGCTTTTCTCAAAAATCGCAAGAATAAAATTATGTTGGAGTAATAGTACATTATTGCCTAGGCACGGAAGTAGGCAATTGCGGGGCGAGGATTGGTTTAAACGGACGAGCTTGCGAGTCCGTTTAAAAATACGAGGCCCGCAATTGCCGTTCCTGCCGAGGCATATATAGTGCTTTTCTCAAAAATCGCAAGAATAAAATTATGTTGGAGTAAAGTACTTTATTAAGGAAAGAAATACCACACAATCTATACAGACAATATTATTACCTACTCTTTACCGTCTTTTGTTTATGACAAGGAGAAACGCAAGCTTTTTTTTTAAAACTACTCAAGCTATTCGAGATACAGATAAAAAAGTTATATTCCGAACAAAATTTGGATGTAATAAGACTTGTGCCCTCATTTTATTAAGGCCGTTTTCACTTTTTAAAAAGTTAGATACTAGATGGTAATGAAATTTGTATGCAACATTGCGTGCTTGTGTAGCGAGCACGCAATGTTTTTTTTTTTTTATTTGAGATCTGTCAGTAAACTATGTACTTCGCATCCCAATATATAGATAGTAATGTCAACTTTTCCTGTCATTTTTGAGAAAAGTACTTTATTAAGGAAAGAAATACCACACAATCTATACAGACAATATTATTACCTACTCTTTACCGTCTTTTGTTTATGACAAGGAGAAACGCAAGCTTTTTTTTTAAAACTACTCAAGCTATTCGAGATACAGATAAAAAAGTTATATTCCGAACAAAATTTGGATGTAATAAGACTTGTGCCCTCATTTTATTAAGGCCGTTTTCACTTTTTAAAAAGTTAGATACTAGATGGTAATGAAATTTGTATGCAACATTGCGTGCTTGTGTAGCGAGCACGCAATGTTTTTTTTTTTTAATTTGAGATCTGTCAGTAAACTATGTACTTCGCATCCCAATATATAGATAGTAATGTCAACTTTTCCTGTCATTTTTGAGAAATAGTACATTATTGCCTAGGCACGGAAGTAGGCAATTGCGGGGCGAGGATTGGTTTAAACGGACGAGCTTGCGAGTCCGTTTAAAAATACGAGGCCCGCAATTGCCGTTCCTGCCGAGGCATATATAGTGCTTTTCTCAAAAATCGCAAGAATAAAATTATGTTGGAGTAAAGTACTTTATTAAGGAAAGAAATACCACACAATCTATACAGACAATATTATTACCTACTCTTTACCGTCTTTTGTTTATGACAAGGAGAAACGCAAGCTTTTTTTTTAAAACTACTCAAGCTATTCGAGATACAGATAAAAAAGTTATATTCCGAACAAAATTTGGATGTAATAAGACTTGTGCCCTCATTTTATTAAGGCCGTTTTACCTTTTTAAAAAGTTAGATACTAGATGGTAATGAAATTTGTATGCAACATTGCGTGCTTGTGTAGCGAGCACGCAATGTTTTTTTTTTTTAATTTGAGATCTGTCAGTAAACTATGTACTTCGCATCCCAATATATAGATAGTAATGTCAACTTTTCCTGTCATTTTTGAGAAATAGTACATTATTGCCTAGGCACGGAAGTAGGCAATTGCGGGGCGAGGATTGGTTTAAACGGACGAGCTTGCGAGTCCGTTTAAAAATACGAGGCCCGCAATTGCCGTTCCTGCCGAGGCATATATAGTGCTTTTCTCAAAAATCGCAAGAATAAAATTATGTTGGAGTAAAGTACTTTATTAAGGAAAGAAATACCACACAATCTATACAGACAATATTATTACCTACTCTTTACCGTCTTTTGTTTATGACAAGGAGAAACGCAAGCTTTTTTTTTAAAACTACTCAAGCTATTCGAGATACAGATAAAAAAGTTATATTCCGAACAAAATTTGGATGTAATAAGACTTGTGCCCTCATTTTATTAAGGCCGTTTTCACTTTTTAAAAAGTTAGATACTAGATGGTAATGAAATTTGTATGCAACATTGCGTGCTTGTGTAGCGAGCACGCAATGTTTTTTTTTTTTAATTTGAGATCTGTCAGTAAACTATGTACTTCGCATCCCAATATATAGATAGTAATGTCAACTTTTCCTGTCATTTTTGAGAAAAACATTTTATCCAAGACTTGTGGCATATCTTATCCAAGGCGAGTTTGGATAATTAAATCGAGGATAAAATGGGTTTTAAGACTCTGCTTTTCACTTCTATTACGAGGAAATAAAACAGTGATATTGTAAAAAAACTTACATGAATGAGAATGTATTTAACTTGTTTGTCGCTACTCCAGACGTTGAAATTTTCATGTTTTAAAATAAATTTTCTGGCGGCAATGTCTGTTTAATAAGTTCTTTTGCATTTTTGTTATTAAGTACTTCTGTTACGTGTGATCATTATTCCCTCTTCACTAAACCACAAGTTTTGCAAAGAAAACAACTAACTAATTATAATAGTCCATAACTATAGACTCCGATATAACGTCTGTCCCGCCACTGTATTTCGTATTTTCTCTTTAAATATTCTGTATAGGATTTTTGACTTAGTCGAACGCAATACTGCCAAAAGTCATACATTGATTTTGTAATGTTTTTGTTAATATTTTTTTAATAGTTTTAAATTTATTTTTTGTTAGATGCAACATAGAAGGCAAATATTTAAAGTAAATGTATTCAAATCACAAGTTTATTTAATGCGGTCACCTCGTCTGTCTGGCTGTAGGGCTTAATTGTCTTAGTCCAGATAACGACAACATTTTATGCACTAGTGCATAAAATGCAATTTTGTGCAGCCTATACCCAGCATAAAGAAGGACTTTACGAGCATGAGAAGTGAAAAACTAATAATGCCAATGTTTCGATAACCTTACTACACATTGCGATTAAATTACAACCGGGACTGGAAAACCCGCTCCTTTGCCTTTTGAAGGGAAAATGGTTTGATTGGCTAAGCTTTGAATGAATGAATGAATGAATTATTTATTCGCTGTAATTATGGGTTGCAATGGTATTTCATTTATAGGGTTCCGTCCCCAAAGGGTAAAAACGGGACCCTAGATTCCGCTGTCCGTCTATCCCTCTGTCTGCCACCAGGCTGTATATCATGAACCGTGATAGCTAGGCACTTGAAATTTTCACAGAAGATATATTTCTGTTGCCGCTATAACAACAAATACTACAAATAGAATAAAATATATATTATAGGGGGCACCCATACGTCAAACGTGATTGTTTTGACACTTGAAATTTTTACAGAATATTTAGTTGTATATTCACTTTAAAAATGCGCGCGTGTCAGTCATCATGCATTCAATAATAAATCGAATGTACTATCACACTGTTAACTGTACATCTGTAGACCTTATGTAATAACCAAAAACCGGTCAAGTGCGAGTCGGACTTGCGCACCGAGGGAGTGAGTAAAAGAAAATACTCACTTTGTGATGACATTTATTTTCTATGCAATTAGGTCCATTTTGACTAGCCTACATTTAAATATATATTTTCAAAGTTTTTTGTTAGTTCAACACTTTATGTTATTTTTCCCTTAAAATATAAGTAAGTAGGTACCTAATTATCAATACGTCAGGATAGTTTTGTGCTGCTCCTTAGTGCTTTTGATTTACATTACGTTTTATTTTGACACATGTTTACGAAATCAACCCGATTTTATTAAAAAAAAGTTGAACTCACATAAAAGGTTGGTAATATAACACATAAACAGCCGAGTCTAAAGATTCCAACTTTGGTACATAAGTTCCTTATGAGGTCTAGGGGTGCAGTAAGAAAGGGTTTTCCGAAAATCGTCCCCCAACGGGAAGAAGTAGGGAGAGTAGCGGGATACTAACTCTACGCGTGCGAAGTCGCGGGCGTTCTCTAGTATCTGTCTAAAAGGCAAACCTGACTCAGTGACTTATATATCAACGCACAGCCGAAACTACTGTACCTAGCAACATGAAATTTGGTAAAGGGGTTTCTTTTATGATTTAAGTGAGGACTAAGAAAGGATTTTTGCAAATTCACCCTCTAAGGGGTTCAAATAGGGGGAGTAGCGAGAAACTAATTCTACGCGTACGAAGTTGAGGGTGCCTCTACTTGCATACATTTTGAAAGTGTCCTGCTTTGCTGCAGGATTGTTAAGGGGTGTTTAACTAATTGAATAGCTATCAAAGTCAAAGTCAAAGTCAAAGTTCTTTATTCTTCAATTTAGGCATAATATAATGCACCTATGAATGTCATTAGAGTTGGGACTTTTAGTGGCATATCGTGGTTCTAGAATCCATGGAGTTGCTATTTACTTATCATTATTATTATAATACATGGCCACATTGATTTTCACCTTCACCATTTTAATTTTTAGGGTTCCGCACCTCAAAAGCAAAAAACTGAAACCTTATAGGATCACTTTGTTGTCTGTCTGTCTGTCTGTCTGTCTGTCCGTCCGTCTGTCTGTTTAACTGTCAAGACGCTTTTTCTCGGGAATGCGTGGAGATATCGAATTGAAATTTAAATCATATACTTATACTCCGGTCTACGGTCTCTTGAAGCTGCGAAAAATCAAGCTTCTACATTAATGTAAAAAAAGATACGGCCGTTTATGCCGAAAAAAAAGTGTATTTCGACACTCGAGGGAATCAAAATGTATAGCGTATTTCCCGTTGACCGAGAACTATGAAATTTGGTGACTAACACCGTCTCATACTACAAGTATAGGGAAAAAATTGAAATTAAATCACACAAAACAGGGTATTTATGCGAGGAACGGCGTTCCAAATTTTGAATTGAGTTATCCGTGTCATGTGCTTGGTGGGTGGGTTTTTTTACTTATAATATATATTAGTACTTAAACCAATTTAAAAGGAATGTTCTGGGGGATATGTTCACTGTGAAAGTGTTACAAAGTAACAAATACTAGTAACTAGGTATGGATAAACCGAACTAAAAATATATTAAGTTCATTTTGAAATAACCATGACAATACTAAAAGTGGTTTGTATAGGTATTATTAACCGACTTCGAAAAAGTATACTTTGTCCTTCGCACTCTATAAGAATACCACGAGGGCTACGAGGGACAGAGCATTCGACTCGCTAGCGAGTACGGTAATTGCAACTCATGGTAGTGGTACTGTACCCTTACCATGAGTTACATTTACTGTATTCGCTAGCGAGTCGAACGCTCTGTCCCTCGCAGGCCTAACAGTATTCTTATAGAGTGCGAGAGACAGAGCATCCGACTCGCTAGCGAGTACGGTAATTGGGTGGGTACTGTACCCTTACCATGAGTTACAATTACCGTACACGCCAGCGAGTCGAATGCTCTGTCCCTTGCAAAGTCGCAGTGTTCTTATAGAGTGCGAGGGACAGAGCGTTCGACTCGCTAGCCAGTACGGTAATTGGTAATTATAACTCAGGGTAAGGGTTTGTCTTGTGATGAAGTTGGAAGTCGGCGACAGAATCTGCGTTATACTCAACGTAGACCTACAGCTCTGGAAATTGATGAGAGATAATGACTTTACAAAAAAAACACAGAATGCAACTAAAGCCTTCTTTATTGTTTTTTAACACGTGAAGGTTTTTCGTCTCGATACCAATGTTCGACTGACCAACCATAGTCCACTCCACCTCGCTTTGGGGCCCAGAATCTGAAATAACATAACTACGTATTAGGTAGGTAGATAATAAAAAGCAAGCTTAAAGAACCCGACTGTTGCTTACCAACTTTAAACCGTTATAAATTATAAGCGATCATTCAAAAATAAAAGTTTAAAAAAAACAAAAACCCGCCTTCAAAAATGCAAATAATAACTTTTTGTTGGACTGACCTCCCACGATTTTATAAAATGTTTTTTTTGCATTTTTGAAGGCGGGTTTTTGTTGTTTTTAACTTTTATTTTTAACCGACTCTAAAAAAAGAGCAGTTTCTCAATTCGCTGGGCTATATTTATTATTATTATTATTAAAAAATATATTATGGCATAGGGAAGGCAAACGAGCACACAGGCCACCTGATGGTAAGTGGAAACTGTGACCCATACACATTCGCATTCACAAGACTGCAAGCCTAACACTGCAAATGCGTTGCCAACCCTGAGGACTAAGATGGAATGCCTCTATGCTAGTCATTACACCGGCTGTCTTATCCCCAAACTGGAACTCAACAATTTGAACACTGCTGTTTGACGGTAGGTAAATGGATAAGATGAAGATTGATGAAGATTGAAGATAAATGAGAAGATTTGGAAAAAACGGCTTACTGTTGAGTTTCTTGCGGCGCTTCTTCTCAACAGTGGTCTCTTTGGAAGCGCTGGTAGACTCAGACTTGTAAAAGTGCCTACAGGGCCTACTTACAGAATAAATGATTTGAAATTTGATTTGAAATTTGAAATTTGATGGTGGTAGCGATCCGGGCGGACCCTGCACAAGGTCCTACCACCCGCTGTAAGCTTGCTTTTTGTTGTTAAGTTGTTATTCTAAATAGCTCCGTCATTTTTACACAGTACGTAGGCGAGGTAAATTTTATTTGAATAATTATTTTATACAACAATAAAACTTTCAATAATGAAATAAGATCCTTAGAACAGTCCGCTAAGGCTATTCTTTCGAATAAAATTTTAAAAGCAAGCAGTTATTTTTTTGGTGTATCCCAATCAGTACGTGAGCCCACGACACAAAAAACCTAGTTAGATAAGACTAACTAAATATATATATATATAGGTATATGTATATACATTTATTTAGTCTCGTCATTAATGGGGGAATACGAAATAGCAAACCTGGCTATGCTATAAAACATCAAAAATAATAATAAGTACAGCACATATTAAATCAAAACATTTTAAATATTTTATGTTCCAAATTATAAATTAAGGTTCATTAACTCTTTAACCGAGTGTAATGGATTTTCCAATAAAAGGTTTTTCAGCTGGCGTCCAAATGCTTCGTCGGATGGTTCGTTTCTAAGTTCGGAGGGCAGACGTTCGTAAAAGGTGGGACCAATCACGCGCGGATTCTTCCCTGCAAGTGCCATGCGATGGGAACTGTTCTCAAACGCCCCGAGTGGCGGAGCTGCTTGCCGACTGCGTGCACGCGGGCAATAGTAGTTTATCTACGCACATATCGTAAGTCCTCTTTTATGCGTTCAAAACCCGTAGGAAATGACCAGCATTATTGCAACTAATTTTACTATGAAAAGTTTCTTGTCTGTGGTAGTAGGTAAAATTTGTACTGTAATGGTTATAACAGTATAGATTTTGGTAAGGTTATGAGTTTCAAATTTGGAACATGTTCCAAAATTAACACAATTTAAATAGGTCCAATTCTAGGATCAATTGGAACGTCAACTCGTTATATTTTTTAGTACAATATCGTAGGATATTTGAATTTCGAACGACATGAGAATAGGGACTTTATTAGTAGGTATGTCTATCATATGATTTAAAAAAAAAACCATTCATATTCGTGACACATGACAGGTTTCTTTTGCCGCCATTTTTGTTGTCAATTCGTCGTATCGTAAGTCGTAATTTGATTTCATTTAGTTCATTTCTTTGTTGAGTTTATTGTGCCACTTATGAAAATTCTGCTTATCCAAGTAGACAACAATTGATTAACATTGATTAAATTTAACATCGTTTGGTGAAATTGGTAGGTACTTAGATATGTTACAGGTAGCGCTGGTAGCAATGCAGGTCATTTGCCTTTCGGCTTCTGAACCCATCTTAGAGTACTTATAATATGTGTGTAGATAAAGTATTACAACACTCGTGTCATCTATCATGAAACTCGCCTTGCGGCTCGTTTCATAAACCACACTCATTTTGTAATGCCTGCCATTACGCAACCGTCACGTAAACTACTATTACGTGAATATTATTAAATTGCAACACATTGTTATGCGACAGAGTACACATAGGTGCGACGACGAGCGAAGCGAGGAGGAGTGTGTTAGGTGAACTGCGACCTAACAGCGCGCGAAGCCAAGCGAGCGAAGCCGAGCGAGCGAAGCGAGCGTGCCGCGGCAGCGGCCGGCGAGCGTCAGAACCGATTTGTTTTATTTCTAAATAATATATTGGATAATAAAGTATGAAATAAAAATCTGTCCCTTAAAGTATATATTTAATAATATTTATAAACATTAAAAATCGGTGTTTGAAAAATACATCATTTAATTGTTCGATGTAAAGAATATTCGATCAAATGAAAATAAGCGAAAAGTTGACTTTGAACTGAAATTCGATTAAACGTTTGTCGATATTTCAAGGGTAAACCCGCATATAGGCACGCTCGGAGCAACAGCCAGACGGCGGCCCGAAAATAACATAACGTTTGATTTCGGAAACCTAGTTCGAGAAGACTACCGGTTGATATAATATTATATTTAGTCCTTAATATTTTGGAAAAAAATTTTTTTGTTTCAATATGTACTGTTGTTTTTATTATTTCTGATGTTTTGTCTTGTTTTTTTTTTCAAGCCGTAGCATGTATTTTATAGGCGATACTTAACGGTGATAACTCCTTAGTTCCGTTTTGTCATTGTTATCCTGACTTGTCATTTTCATTTTTGATTATATTAAAATTTGTGTGTAATTTTTGACGATTCCAATGTAATTTCTTGTACGTTTGACATAACATGCAATGTATTCTGTGACTTACTTTGGAAAATAAATATCATTCATTCATTCATTCATTAGTGTCATGGGCTCTTAGAATAAATTGCGCGTGACTTTATTTAGAAGACCATTATGATCACAACCATTATGAGGATATTCAATATTATCACCTGGCTGGCCGGGGGGAGCGCGTCGTGACGTCCCGGTGCAGCAGCTTCTGTCTCTTTTGGTTGTCTCTGAAGTTTTTGGCCTCATGCAGATTTATGTACTTCAAGTATGATTCTAACTGTTCTTGGTGCTTCGCTATCACTCCTTTTTGTTTTTTTTCGGAAAGCTGTACTGTAAACACAATAAATGTTAGAAAAATCAAAAAACCGTGTTTAAAAACACAAAATAGTACATTATGATACAAGTGTGCTAAGTTGACCATTGTTTATAAGGAGCTATTGTGTGCGCACGAGCGAAAGCGAGTGCGCCACAAGAAAGCCGCGTATATTATGGTCACAGGCACACGTGTTACATACGACGTTTTTCAACACACTTGCGAAAAAAAAACAAGACTCTTCATTCAGTCAAATTTTAATTAATTATTAAAACAGTTGGTAAAATTACAATTTCTTCATTTTCTTTACTTAAAGAAGACATTTTCGTTAATATTAAACTTCACAATAATTAATCCAAACTATCTTCGTCACAGCCGTCAATTATTTACGAAAAATGGCGGCAGGCGCGTTGTTTTATTTTCTTGCCGCGATAGTGTAGATAATGTTATTTGCCGCATAAAAACTGTTTGTTGCTAAGAAAAAAAAAGGTATAACCCGACTAAATTATATCGCTTCTTCTTCGTACTTACAACTTGGTACTAGGCTACAAATGTAAATTGTTTGGGTTAATAAACTAAAGGCACTTGTGCGTAATATACTGAAAAAGCACGCGTGTTTAATATCTAGGTTTATGAGCCAAAAATCGGTGGAATAAAAAGGTCGTTTTGAGCAAGTGTGTTGAAAAAATAATTTCTTTTGAAATGGTAGTAGTGGTTGAAATGGCCAGTAACGTGCAAATGAACTTGGCGTTTGGTTTATACTTCACTACATAGTACAAAACAAAGTCGCTTCCTGTCTGTCTGTCTGTCTGTCCCTATGTATGTTTAGATCTTTTAAGCTACGCAACGAATTTTGATACGGTTTTTTTAATAGATAGAGTGATTCAAGAGAAAGGTTTTTATGTATAAAATCTGGATTATGTACGGGTTTTTCAGAAACTCACATAAACCGAAATAAAGCGAGGGCGGGTCACTAGTAATATTATAAAGAGGTAAAGTTTGTGACGTTGTAAGGGGTAATCTCTGGATCTACTGAACCGATTTTGAAGTACCTAGTACGTACGAGTAGGTACGGTATCTCAGAGAGCCTAATAATGAATTGAAGTGAAAAATTAAATATTTATTTAAAAAAATCCAAGTCGGATTTGCACCAAAGAAAGAAAGCTAATAATAATTTTTTTCAAAAACCTTCTGCAATCCGAGGCCGATCCGTACCAAATGTATATGGGACCACTTGGGTGGTCCAGCCTTTCAAATAAAAAATATATTTTCGTAATCGTTTCAAAAACACGGCGGAGTTGTGAGGTAAATGCATAAATAAATCAACATCAAATATTATTATACTCGTAGGTATCGAGTATAATAATATTATACATTTGTGTGTGCACCACTCCAATCTACCATAATTATGGTGTACAATAATGAATGTAAGTCAATTACCAATACGTATAATTAAAAAAAAAAAATTTTTTATAAGGAAATAATTCCAGAGAAAAATGTAACCAACATCAAAAAAAAACAACATTTCTGCAGCACCTAACTATACTCGTAACTACTGCTTACATACTAAACCATAAACCACATTTTTTTCCTTTGTATTTTCTTTATTTGTCTTATATAATAATATAATTTTCATCTCTCCTGTTTGGAAAGTTAAAATTTGAATGGGTGGATAGCCGGGTGGAAAATTGCGTTTTCATCTTTAGGGTGGAAAGTATTTTTTTTTAATAGTTACGATTGGCCACGGAGTCTAAGATAATTGAGCTACGTCATATTATTAAAATAAAAGATTTTCATATATCTAAACTCGGCTATACGTTAAACGATGTATTTATTACGGCCTATAGGTTCATATGAAAATCATTTTAAGACTGGTCTATTTTTTTCGCAATTACAGAAAATCGACATTTAAAATTATTCCTCTATTCTGCTGCCCGCCATAATGCCGTGATAGCATAGCATGACACTTTTTCTTTCACGTATCGGCATGGCCATCTAGAAAATACACTACTGCCAACATTAGAAAAGTTTAATCGAGACCAAGGAGCTTATTATACAACAAGGAGGTTGAACACCGAACATCCGTTCGAAACAAGAAATTTGACCTTTATTACGTCACGAATATATTCCATCTCTTTCTTTAGGGTAAGAATGAGATGGAAGTCATGCTCCTTGGCCGTGACCAACTCGATTTAACTTTTCTAATGTTGGCAGCATGTGTATTTTAACTTTTTTATGAATCTAGAAAAAAAAAAACAATAGATAAAGCGGGAAACGAGATTAAAAATATTTAGGTACACCGTGTCTTTTTTCCTCACAGTCGAAATGAAAAGTAGAGTGTCTAACTCGGGTGAAATTACCCATTTCCCCTCGAACTATTGGCGCTCTCTCTTCGTTCGAGCGCCAGAAATATCTCGGGTGAAATGGGTCACTTTCAACCCTTGGTTATCAATCTACTATTTAATTATTGGAGTTTTTATTTACATTAAAATATCTAATCACTACAAATATGATTAATTGCTAATCTAATTAGGTAGGTAAAGTAATAAAGTTAAAGTCAATAGTAATAATAATAGTAGGTAATAGTCTATAGGCATCCGCTGTTTTCAAAGAAGCCTTTTAAAAGGTAAAATGGTTTTTTAAAAGGCATTTCATCAAACAATTTTTCATCATCATCATCATGTCAGCCGAAAGACGTCCACTGCTGGACATAGGCCTCCCCCAAGGCTTTCCACTCAGACCGGTCTTGTGCTTTTCGCATCCACCGCGGTCCCGCGATCCTGACGAGGTCGTCACTTCATCTTGTTGGCCTACCTACAGCTCATCTTCCGGTCCGCGGACGCTACTCCAGAACCTTCTGACCCCATCGGCCATCAGTCCCACTGCCACTTCAGTTTAGCTATTATTCGGGCTATGTCGTTAACCTTAGTTCTACTGCAGATATCATCATTTCTGATTCTATCACGCAAAGAAACCCCGAGCATAGCCTTCTCCATAGCCCTCTGAGCGACTTTTAAATTTATACAATTCATACGAATTAGTTCTACTGCGGATATCAGTAGAACTAAGGTTACCGACATAGCCCTAAGAATAGCTAAACTGAAGTGGCAGTGGGCGGGGCACATTGCTCGCAGGACTGATGGCCGATGGGGTCAGAAGGTTCTGGAGTGGCGTCCGCGGACCGGAAGACGAGCTGTAGGTAGGCCTCCAACAAGATGGAGTGACGACCTCGTCAGGATCGCGGGACCGCGGTGGATGCGAAAAGCACAAGACCGGTCTGAGTGGAAAGCCTTGGGGGAGGCCTATGTCCAGCAGTGGACGTCTTTCGGCTGACATGATGATGATGATGATGATACGATTTAAAACTATCTGGAATGTTATTAAAAATTTGGATGGACATGTAGTACATGCTTTCCGAATAAAGCGTGGTGCGGTGACTAGAACCGTAAACTAACTTATGTTTGTTACGGAGGTTGATGTTATGAGTAGCTATTTCAAATAGTAACGGGTGTTTGAAACGAACATTACAACTTCTTTGATGTACAGACACGAAAGAGGAGGAATTTGATAACGCTTAAAAAGAGGCTTACATGACTCCCTTTGGGATATGCCACCGAGAGCTCTTACACAGCGCTTCTGCGTTTTAAACGCTTTCAATAAATCTATAGAATTTCCCCAGAACACTAGATCGTAGCTTAATTTAGATTGAACAAATCCATAGTATATCCAAGCCATCAATCCTGCATTTTCTGTGTTTTTAATAATTCGTCTTAGCGGAAATACATATCTTGATAATTTATTACAAAGATCTTCAATATGTGGTTTCCAGTTGCAATTTTTTACTATCCAGAGTAAGACCTAAATTTTTTGTGTGTTTAGCTTCTTCTCCGTTGTTCTCATTTTGGTATATATTTAATGGTACGAGAAATCTATGGGGAGTATGAAACTATATTATATTTGTTTTTGATAGATTTTATTTAAATCATTGAGTTCTAACCATTGTATAATATTGGTAAGATATTTTTCTAAGTGATTACATTTTATTATAGAAGTACTGTCGTCAGCAAATAGGGCTATGTGGTACTCGATATGATTCGGTAGATTATTAATATAAAAGAGAAAAAGTAGTGGTCCTAATATACTTCCCTTTGGCACTCCTCTATTGTTTGTTCTGAATTCGGATCTATATGATTTAATTTCCTTACTAAGTATGCGTAAGCTATTTAGTTCTGTATATTGCTCTCGATTTAGTAGGTATGATTTTTGCCAGTCGATTGCTATGCTTCTTACACCATAAAGTTCAAGTTTGTTGATGAGTGTGTTATGATTGATACAGTCAAAAGCTTTTGACATATCGGTTAGGACTGCTGATACGTAAACTCTATTATCTATGCAACTGTATATATAGTGAAGAAGTTGATAGATTGCTAAATTAGTAGAACGATTTTGCGGAAGCCATTTTGTTCATTCACTATAATAGAATGCTTGTTGGAAAGGTTTTAAAGTCGTTTGAACATAATACGGCAACTTTGAGAAAATGGGAATTAAAGTTACCGGTCTATAGTTCTTTTCATCTTTCTTGTAAAGAGGCTTAACATCGGATTTTTTTTAAATTTCTGGGAGTACACCATTCTGTAGCGATAAGTTAATAATATGTGTCAGAGTTAGAGTTAGTTCGACAGCCGTTTAAAGAAACAGTTACAGAATTATATATAAAATAATTAAAGAATTATTTTATTTTGGATAGCGGTAGAGTCAATGAAAATATTGTTGAACTTAGTTGCTATTTCAGTCGGATTTGTAGTAACTTGGGTAATTGTCTATTACATTTTTAATTGTTTTTGGTACTTTATTTGTTCCCGTATTTTTGTTTATAATTTTCCAAACTGATTTACTTTATTAGTATCATTAAAAAATCATAAAATGACAAATTTTGAATGCAAATCTTTACACTTTTTAAGGTTTTCTTTAGGGTTTTTTCTAAAGAAAACCTTAAAAAGTGTAAAGATTTGCATTCAAAATTTGTTTGTTTGATTTAATAAAGTAAATCAGTTTGGAAAATTATATATATACCAGTCGTTTACAGTGTGTTTGTTTTTAACTTTAATATGCAGTGTTTGTGATGGGTGGTCTGAAAGGTTTTTTCTTTATGGCGTAGAGAAGGCAAATGAGCACACATGCCACCTGATGGTAAGTGGAAACTGTGACCCATAGACATTCGCATTCACTAGACTGCAAGCCTAAGACTGCAAATGCGTTGCCAACCCTGAGGACTAAGATGGAATGCGTCTACGCTAGTCATTACACCGGCTGTCTTATCCCCAAACCGGAACACAACAATGCGAACACTGCTGTTTGGCGGTAGGTTAATGGATACGATGGTGGTAGCGATCCAGACGGACCCTGCACCGGACCTGGCCGATCCATCTTTAAAATTGCTTGACTGTAATTTGTTTCTGATTCTAGTTGGCTGAAAAAAATTGATGCATATTGTGGGATGCTAGCAATGATTTAAAACTATTTGCAATTGGTAACTCAAACTTGTTTGATGTTATGAGGTTAATATTGAAATCTCCACAAATTATTATTTTTCTTTTGGAATTTTTCATTAAACGAATTAAAATATCATCAACTTTATTAAAAAAAATGACAATTTGTTTTAAATAGAAATATAAATAGTAACATTTATTCGAAGAACACAGATAAATAAAAAATAAAATATATAACAGTTAAAAACATCATGAACAAAGGATGGCAACACAGAAATCGAAACAAAGAAAATAAAGAAGGAAAGAAAATAAAAATTAGGATAATGTTGCCATGGGTGATTCTGTAACGTCGAAATTGACACCACTCAGCACTATGTCACGGCATAGACCGCGACGCTGGTTTTCAGTGGCGCCAACGTGACACACGAACGAAGAGACAGCGTTTAATTAAAGGATATAATAAATAGTAGTTGATTAACAAGTAAGATTATAAGAATAAATTAAACTAAATTAGAACTATTAAAACGGAGTAAAATAGGTACAAAAATCGGACATTATAATCCAAACAAAAAAAAAAGGGAAGGCAACTGAACACAGATGAAGGAAGAAGAGATTGAAAAAATGCAATGGTGTAAAAAAGCGGTACCTCCAACATAAACCCGCAGTGCTCGGCGGTGGTCGGCAGCGGAATAACCGGTACCTACCCGCATTTACCTCTTCTCACTTTTGGGTGTGACTGGATCACGAAACTAATTTTCACTTATGTCATTGAATGTTTAAAGCTTAGTGGGTGAAATAAATTGTGATTTAATGGTGTTATATGTATATGTGCAGCGGAACAATGGTTTACTACAACTTTATATCAGTCCAATAAGGTAAACATTACAACGTTACAAAAATGGAATTTAATATATTCATTGCTTGTAATTATAAGTCAGGTTTTGTAGTTTTGTTAGGTACACTATAAATGCAAATGAAGGTTAAGTTTTCATTTGTTAACAAAATACCACAGCACTCAAAGATTTGATTATATTCGATATAACTTTTTAACAATATGCAACTACCTACCACCCTTTTTACTATTTTCCTTAAAGTTAATATTTTTTCTTAGAAATGAATTTGCTAACTTGTAACCATCTACTATGATGTTACTTTCACCTCCTTTCTCTACAAAATGTTCTGTTAAGCAAATCACATCTGGATATAAGTCTTTTTTCTTTTTCAATTTCGTTGATTGCTAAATTTAATCTATCTATTTTTCTTTTTACCGTCCGTATATTTGATGGAAAATACATAGCTTCATATTAACGAAAAATCTACTTTTTCGTTAATATGAAGATGGGTGGGTGTAGGGGTGTAGATGGGTGAGTATTGGTTGTTCGATTCTTCTATGTCAAAGTAATTATTGGGAGTATTAGTTTCCTCAAAGTTTTTATTATGTGGTATTGTTTTATTACCTTGCGTACTTTCTGAATTTGAAGTGTCCGCACGGTCCATAAGATTAATTTCATTTGTTAGCATTAAAACTAAATTAATCTTATCACTTCGTGTGTAATCTGTTGACTTTTGTCTACAAATACACTATTCGGGTAACGTTCTACAATTTTTTTCATGTCATCATTTAATTTATTACGTCCCCTTTCTCACGTCCAGTCAACCCGTAATCGGGCCGGTGCAGCAGCTGAACAGGCCCAAACCATCAAGCGCCGCAAATATTCATCATTATTAAATAATTACGAATTTGTGGCGCTTGCGGTGGAAACAATGGGACCTTGGTCAGCTGACATGAAAAGTTTTATTAAGGCCCTGTCATCCCGGCTCATCGACACCTCCGGAGACCCTAGAGCTGGCGCTTACCTTTCCCAAAGGATTGGGCTAGCCATCCAGAGAGGTAATGCAGCCAGTGTCTTAGGGACCATGCCGCGAGCGGACCTGCTAGAGGGGGTGTTCTTTTTATAGTGGTGTTTATGTTTAATTTTTAATATTTGAGTAGCTTAGTTTTATTTTATTTTATTTTAAATAAGTTTAGTTTTAACTTTATCTTTTAAATGTAAAGTCCGTATTTATAGTTGAATGTTATTATTTATCATGTGGTTTTGTTTTATTGCGAATACACCATTTATTAATATCTAATTATGAACTTCTATTAACACCTAATACAATGAGATCTTTAACTTTACCACTTAATTTATTTATAACTAATGATAACATACCAAAAACTCTTGTTGGATTAGAGTCATTAGCCCTATACACAGTATTAGTTTGTCCTTTTCGCACATTTCCTTAACTAAATTTTCACGTTGTCATTTTCATTTTGTCGACGCATTTATCTTACATAAGCCTGATATGTCATAATGAGTCACGCTACCCTGGCGACGTCGTGCTTTTATAAGTCTCTGTGTAAGTCCTGAGGCTTGCTGGTCTCCTAAAATAAATAGTTTTCTTTGTTTGCTGATGTCATGTGAACTTTTAACATGTATTAAATCTTTTGGGCTGCCAGGCCTGCCAGTAATCACCTTTGTTTCTTTGTTAATAGTAGGCTCCTCCTGGTCAGTCGAAAGTCGTTCAATTGTTTCATTTAGTATTCTAATTTCCTTTTTAGGAATTGCAAGCTCGACTCTTAAACATGTTATGCCGATTTCAGTTGTAAATATAGAAGTGCGGTCCGACCAACACAAACTCTCTTTACTATTGTCATTGAAGCTTGAAGATGGTGTAACGTAGCTTATATTGCAATCTGATGAACGTCGCAAGCTGGTGCTTAATAGCATTGGTTTTTTACAAATATCTTTCAGTTTGTTAATTTTCTTTGTCAACTTATCTATTTGTTAATGTAGGCTATCGTTTTCCTGCAATATTTTGTTTTGTAGGACGTATTTAAGGAGCTCCAGCATCTAGTACTTCCGATGATAAAGACCGGGGAATGTTACTTCTATGTACAGAAAGAGTATCATTAAATTTTACTTAGTCGTTATTCCCGTTAACTTCTAGCGATCGTGACATGTTCTCATTACTACTCGTATTGGGTGTAAATGTTTTGTCGGCTCAGGGCGACTTCGTCTACAGTGCTAATTCGTCACGTTCTGAACCCGTCCACAATGCCATATGGCCCACTATTCCAATTCGTCGGCATTCCTATATTGTCACCTTCCTAACTCGTCCACATTCCTATATAGTCCACAGTGCTAACTCGTCCACATTTCTATTCTGTGGTCAACCAAATTGTTCAATATTAATGTGTTGTGTGGCTAACTTCAGTTTGCGCTATGGACGATATAGGAATGTGGACGACTTAGCACAAGTCCAATATAGGAATGTGGTCAAGATGGGAAATTGAAGATATAAAAAGTGTCCGAGTTAGGAAGGTGGCAATTTAGGAATTACATGCTGACGACATGGCATTGTGGAGGAGTTAGGAAAGTGACGAAACAGAACTGTAGACAAAGTGGCCCTGAGCCGTTTTGTCATACCATTTAATTGAATTTGTCGTAACAGCAGTGGCAGACGTTACAGACTGAGCCTTAGTTTCACTTGGTGTCATTAAACATTTCTTAGTGGCCTTTTTTGAAACAAGCGGAGTTTTCGAAGTCGATAAAGCAGTGTCTATTTTCTTATTCAAACGTTCAACTTTATTTGTATTCACGCGGCAATGTTTATTTCCAAGCACCTTTAGTTTCTTTATAGACCTTGCACACTTGATGTCGTAATTGTTTTCGCAATTTGAACATTTTAGAAATTCTCTTCTCTTCGTTAGAAGAAAGATGCCAGATACACGAAATAAGTCCAAGTCGTCAGAAATCAGTAAAAAAACTTTGAACACCTAAATAATACTAAACTAAAACAAATTACACATCCGCCATCTTTCAACGTTGCAAATGGCCTCCTTTTTGGAATTGTCTTGAACGTGTTTTCTCGGCCGCCATTACTGTCAACTAAATAAAAGCTAACAAAAAATCGTCAATACGATAACATGTCAAACCATAAACCATGTTGCTTTTGAGTGAGTTAAAGTCGCAGGCGTCGCAACGGCTCGTCAGGAAATCCCCCTTTTTCCGTGCCTCTACAATAATCTACAATACGTACATGTAGCGGTTTTGATTTCGTTATCTTCTTCGTCATCTACGCCGGTCCAATGAGTTTCTTCTCCAGCTTCCTCGTATCTGAACTCTAACTCATGGAGCATGTTGCAGTAATGTATGATGGTTTTGCTGTACTCCACGATATTGACGTATATGAAAAACATGTACCTAGGTGGCATCTTCAACCGCGGGGGAGGGTCTGCGGAAATAAATAAATAGGAATGTGCAATGTGTACTAGACAACGATACCACACCAAAAACATACATGTAAATAAATTTCTGTCAACCGTTTCATTTTTGGGATAAGCTTTTGTTGCTAACTGTATTTTTTTTTGCACACTCGTCATCTACTCGTCGAGACGATTCTAACGAGCCCTAACATGACGGACTTATCATGTGTAATTTAGGAGTTCCCATGCCCTTACGTCTCCATCATCAGACCAGCTCGATTGTGCTATATTATTCTATTGTCATCAAAAGGCGAATGCAAATTTTCAGCTTCATCGGAAACCGGGAAGTTTGTCAGATTTAACTTGCAATATTTGACTCATACCTACATACATACATAGCAAGTTAAATAAAAGCTTGTAGTAAATAAGTTTCTGTGAAAAAAACATTTTTGTACTTTTTTTTTTCTAAATAATTATCTATTACTTATTAAGACCACACTTTTGAGCCCTAACACGGTGGGTAAACGTTAGAGTAGCGGAGATCCTGTCGCCACCTTCCGACTGCATCATCAGATCACCTCTAAAATACCATAATATGCATGTGGTCCAAATGTCAGCCCTTTCCATTAACGGAAAGTGGGTCAAAAGTTGCAAAATTTGCCCGATACATATATACATACAATGCAAGTTAAATAGAAGCTTGTAAAACAAGCCATGTTCTCTTATACAACCAAAAGTAGTGGTGGCTGAAACGGTGCCAGCCAAATTTGGCACTTCATCGATATTTTTTATTTTATTCAATTGCATTATTTCACTTAGATGAGTTGTGCCTGAAAGCTGTCTTGTTGGGCACTGGATTGTTGATAGTCAAACCAATTAATAGTCTCACTATTGCCTTTTGAGCTCTAACTTGGCAGTTTTCTTAAATAGCTGGGCCTATATTCAACACGTTAAAAACAATATCGTTTCGCCCTATCTGTTATCGTATTGTCAACGTTTTGATCGATCTTATTCACTTGACAGTAATGGCGACTGACGTCAGAATAATACCATAACAGATCAAAGATAATAATCTTCTTACACGGCTGCCTACAAAATAGTAGTTTACGTGACGGTTGCGTAATGACAGGCATTACAACATGAGTGTAGTTTATGAAACGAGCCGCAAGGCGAGTTTCATAATAGATGACACGAGTGTTGTAATGCCAATTACGCAGAGTCGCGTACAATACTTTATCTACACACATATTATAAGTACTCTAAGATGGGTTCAGAAGCCGAAAGGCAAATGACCTGCATTGCTACCAGCGCTACCTGTAACATATCTAAGTACCTACCAATTTCACCAAACGATGTTAAATTTAATCAATGTTAATCAATTGTTGTCTACTTGGATAAGCAGAATTTTCATAAGTGGCACAATCAACTCAACAAAGAAATTAACTAAATGAAATCAAATTACGACTTACGATACGACGAATTGACAACAAAAATGGCGGCAAAAGAAACCTGTCATGTGTCACGAATATGAATGGTTTTTTTTTTAAATCATATGATAAAGTCCCTATTCTCATGTCGTTCGAAATTCAAATATCCTACGATATTGTACTAAAAAATATAACGAGTTGACGTTCCAATTGATCCTAGAATTGGACCTATTTAAATTGTGTTAATTTTGGAACATGTTCCAAATTTGAAACTCATAACCTTACCAAAATCTATACTGTTATAACCATTACAGTACAAATTTTACCTACTACCACAGACAAGAAACTTTTCATAGTAAAATTAGTTGCAATAATGCTGGTCATTTCCTACGGGTTTTGAACGCATAAAAGAGGACTTACGATATGTACGTAGATAAAGGAGTGTAACTCACAAGTTTAACACAAATCGATTGACATAAGAATCATCAATAACGGTCACCGCGTTTAATTTTTTAGCGCCACAATAGTAGATTGATAACGAAGGGTTGAAAGTACACTCGATATATTTACCCGAGTTAGACACTCTACTTTTCATTTCGACTGTGAGGAAAGTAAAATACTACACGCACATTTTATAAAAGATGTTCGGCGTTCAACCTCCAGTGTTGTATACAAGTTCCTTGATCATGACCGTTAAACCTTTCTAATGTTGGCAGTAGGTGTATTTTCTAGATGGCCATGCCGAAACGTGGAAAAAAAGTGTCATGCATGCTGCAGACCAGTCGTAAAATGATTTTAATATGAACCTATAGATCGTAATAAATTCGTCTTTTAACGTATAGCTGAGTTTAGATACATGAAAAGCTTTTATTTTAAAAATATGACGTAGCTCTAGTTTAGTCTAAACTCCGTAACTATAAAAAAAAACTACTTTCCACCCTAAAGGCGAAAACGAAATTTTCCACCCGGCTATCTACCCATTCAAATTAAACTTTCCGAACAGGAGACATGAAAAGGAACAAACGTACATACAAACATTACAAACGTACATAAACTGATAAACACATTACTCTCCTTTGCGTCGCGCTGTCGTGTAAAAAGATGATACTACAGTAGTGTAATACTTACTGTTTACAAAGCGGTACATCACGATTTCGTAAAGTTCCAACATGTTCATATACTTCTCAATAATAACGTGGCATAAGTATCCGACCTAGAACGAAACGAAGTTACTTACTTAAATATGAAATTGGCGAGATAAATAGTTACTTATGAGACGAGCATAATGAGAGGCTAATAAAAATAATTAATACACGACTGTGGTGTTATGAAACGACCCGAAAGGCGAGTCTCATAATAAGATCGCACGAGTTTTTTAATGCCTAATTAAGCGTACAGTCGCATACAAAAAAAAACTACATGCATATTATAAGTTTTTTGTACTCGTCGATTAAAATCTGTGTATTAAGATTTCATAGAGAATACTGCAACGTCACTCTTTTCATCGTTGACACTTCCGAAACAACCGAAATAACCATTTCGATACGCTCAAGACAACTGAAAAAAAATTGAAAATAGAACTTCGTATTTCAATAATATGTGTCCTTGTTTAAGGAGACTCGATCCGATACAAAATTGCCAATCTATGGCGTTTCGGAACGTAGCAGCGTCGCGTCATCTGTCAAAAATCTATTTAAACCTGCTTCTGTATCCAGGGCATAAAAAAAATAAAAAAACTACGGTTTGTGATTGGCTAGTTTTTAGCCAACAGAACAGCACAGTACTGCAACAATTACGGACGCCGTGGTTTGATACAAATGTCGATGTGGTGGTGATTGTATTAATGACTTAAATTATTATTTTTAATGAACTCGTACAAAAAGTATTGTTCACAATAGTGTCATAATCAAGCTTTTTAATCTCGTACCTTACTTAGGCCACTCAGCAAGCTTCGTGGCCTAAACACGGTACTCGACTAAAAAGCTCTCTATTATAACACGATTATGAAAATAACTATTCTACAACATGTACCCCAACATACATACATACATTTATTATACATTTCTTCAACATTTTTCGTTTTTCATTTTTCGTCGCACCACCTTTGCTCAGAGTGGACGTGCGTTTTGTAGATTGTTAGAATTCATATTTTAAATTGTTTTTATTTTATTCTAATATTTTGGAAGCTCGGTACCTTCTTGTCTTTCTTGGGACATCTCCCATATCACCCGTCGGCCATATTAGTTTGGGTCGGACCTTTCACTCAAGTTTCGTGTAGTGTTGGTGACGTCAGTGTGTTTGAAGTGTGGTGTGTCGGTGTGTCACTGGAGGGATTTTTGTGCTTGATCTTTTTGCTTGTTTTGTGGCGTCTGGCTGGATTTGAACTCACGGTCGCTGCGTCGGAGGCGCGCGCTTTACGGCTGAGCTACGGATCGGTGAGCGTTTGCGGCCGAATTAGCTCATTACGTTTGGCTTCACCCAGACTGTACTTGGATATTGAACCTTAACTTAATTACTTAAGGTATATCATATTCAAGATGCTTTGCGTTGCTTGTAATCAAGTAATCGACACTGACGATTTGTTGACCTGTACAGTATGCGATGGTTCATATCACTTGCACTGTTTAAATCTTACCTCCGAAATGTCAAAAGGAAATATCGCAATATTGGCCAAATCATGGCTATGCGCGTTCTGTGCGTCCGTGAACAGTCGCCGTCGTAGAAACGACTTCACGCCGGTACGGAGCTCGGTGTCTGGAGTATTGCTGGATGACTCAGTCATGTCATGTGATGTTACTTTGAATGAATCAAGTGTGGCCGGAGACACGCACCGCCCGGGCGAGCTCGAAGGTGGCGCTGCGCAATGCACTCCTCCTAATACCTACCAGATTTCGAGCAACACTTCCTTCCAAGGCACCCATCCCGCTGAGCTGCTAAATACTATTCTTCTCAAAGTATCTGAGCTACAAACACAATTTGCAGCCATCCAAGCAATACAGGCCGATATGAACCAAGTTAAGTCAGATGTTGCGGAAATGAGACATTGCCTTGACTCAAAACTAGGCGAGATGGCTGGGCGTATTGAAGCCATTGAGACTAGAGTGTCCGGATTGGAACAGTGTAGGACTGAGGTCGACGACGTAAAGGTTGCAGTTAAGGATATTTTGTCAAACATGCGGAGTAACGAACAGTGGGTCAGGAGGTCCAATATCCAGATAAACGGTGTGCCCGAAACAAACGGCGAAAACCTATATACGATTGTGAACTCGTTGGCGGGATTAAGTGGATACCCTCTTAATGTCGCGACTGATATAGACTTTGTGACCCGTGTAGCCGTGAAGAACGACAGGGACAATAAAAAGCCGAAGCCTATTATAGTCAAACTACAAGCTCGCTACAAAAAAGATGATTTTATCTCGTCATTGCGAAAATTAAAAAATCTAAAAGCGTCCGATTTGGGTTTTTCTAAAAACGAGAGTCGAATTTACGTAAATGATCATCTTTCCAGCTATAACAAATTCTTGTTGAAAGAGGCTCAACTCAGAAAAAACCAAAACCAGTATAAGTATTGCTGGGTCCGAAATTGTACTGTTAAGGTTCGCAAGTCAGATAATTCTCCTATTCTGTACATTACTTCTGAAGAGTCGTTAAACAAAATAACATAAGAATGAGCTCAGCTGTGTCTTCTTATTATTATCCATTGTTGCATAAAACTACTTATTATCTACCGGTTAATACACTTCAACATTGCAGAAACAAACCATCTATTTCTCGTTTTGATATACTTTATTATAAACACTTCATTTATATATTTCCTCGTAAAGTATTATATTGTTGCCATGCTCACATTTATTTAGTGATCCATTTAAATTTCCTTAGTAATCTTCTATTCATAAAAATTTATAACGTAACATTATTATCTAATCATTATGTTTAACATTTACTATCAGAATACTCGTGGACTCCGTACTAAGACTATCGAGTTCCAGAGAAACGTTCTAAAATCCAATTACGATATTATATGCATAACTGAAACGTGGTTAACCCCTGGAATTTTTGACTCCGAGTTATTCGATGCGCGGTATAATGTGTATAGAACTGATCGTGATTGTCAGAGATTAGGGGTAACTAGGGGAGGAGGCACGCTTATAGCAGTGCGCCGCGAGCTCAGGGTCGACGCGCGCGCCGCGCGGCCTGCGCCCGCGCTGCCTGACGCCGATATCACTTGTGTCGATATTCCTATTACTCAAGGCCCTTTAATAACAAAACTAAGGTTATTTACCTGCTACTTCCCCCACGGTAGAGAACAAAATGACTCCCAGTTGCTATTCTTTGAATACTTATCTGATTTACATACTGACTTTCCCGATGATGAATTTATTGTCCTAGGTGATTTTAATATAGGAGATGCCAGCTGGATCCGTGTTGATCAATCTTTACAAGGCTTGAAGCTAGTTAATCCTAATGTTAATTCTATGACTATGCAGTTGTCAGCACTCTTGAACTTTACCAATTGGCAACAATTCAATCATATTCCCAATAAAAATGGTAGGCAGTTGGATCTAGTGCTATCCAACCGCAGTTGTGAGGTTTCTAGCGCGGACCCTTTAGTACCGATCGACACTCATCACCCAGTCTTTTGCGTAACGACTGTTATCGGTTCGACTGAGTGTCACCTAAAACCTGCCCAACGTATGGTTCGCCGTTTCTTTGCAGCCGACTATGACGTTATTAATTCGAAGCTAAGGCAAATCGATTGGGAGTCTCATTTGGATACAAACAACATTGACGTTGCTGTTGATAGTTTTTATTCTATAGTTAATAAAATAGTTGATGAGTTCGTTCCATCTAAAATTATCAAAACTAACAATAGCAAATACCCTGCATGGTACTCCCATTCACTTATAAATTTAATTAAGAAAAAAAATAAAAAACATAAAAAGTGGAAAATCTATGCCAGGTCGGCCGACTATGATGCTTTCTCTAATCTACGTTTCAAAATTAAAATCATGGAAATCTCTTGTTATAATTTATTTATATCTAGGGCCGAAAATAATATAAAATTTAACTCAAAATCTTTTTGGTCTTTTATTAAGTCTAGAACTAACAATAGTGGTATACCTGAAACTCTATTTTTGGAAAACAAGACAGCAACTGAAGGGCTAGGTATAGCCAACTTATTTAATGACTTCTTCCACTCAGTTTTTGAGCCGACTGGTGCAGCTAATAATATCCAGCCTGACCATAATTCTGCAGCCTGCGTAATCAATACCGTCCAAATTACGTTAACCTTAGTGGAAAAACATTTGAAGTCATTAAAGGACTCGAAGGGCAGTGGCCCTGATGGCATTCATCCCGTGTTTTTGAAGCGTTGTAGTGGAACCCTGGCGTTACCAGTGTGTATATTGTTTAATTGTTCTTTAAATTCAGGAGTACTACCTAAACTTTGGAAGAAATCACTCGTAGTTCCGGTATTTAAAAGTGGGGATAAACACAACATCAAAAATTATCGTGGTATATCTAAATTATCAGTTCTTCCTAAATTATTGGAAAAAATTATATACGATACCTTATTTCCAACAATACGACCAATGTTAATATCTCAGCAGCACGGTTTCATTAATAAACGCTGTACGGAGTCAAATCTATGCGAATTACTGGATTATGTCCTATGCGCAATGGACAGGAACTGTCAGGTAGATGCTATTTATACCGACTATTCGAAGGCGTTCGATAAAATTTCCCATTTTATTTTAATAAATAAACTAGAACGGGCCGGGATTCACGGCGACCTACTGCGATGGCTTACATCCTACTTGCGGGATAGAACTCAGGCTGTAACTGTTAAGGGGCATACTTCTAGTTTCATTCCAATCACGTCTGGGGTCCCCCAGGGCTCCCATTTAGGTCCACTTCTTTTTAATATTTACATAAATGATGTTATTAGCTGTTTCTTACATTCTAAGGTATTATTGTATGCCGATGACACCAAAATTTTCACTATTATTCGTTCCGAAGCAGACTGTATTAAGATGCAGAAGGATTTAGATAACTTAAATGAATATTGCGTTAAAAATAATATTTTTTTGAATATTGAGAAATGCTCCGTAATAACGTTAACTCGTAAAAAAAACCCTCTAAATTTTTACTATAGTATTGGTAATCAAACTCTGAAACGGGTCAATGAGGTTAGGGATCTGGGGGTATACATTGACAGCGAGGTCCAGCTGACAACTCACATTGATAAGATAACGTCAAAGGCTTACAGAATGCTGGGTTTTATTTTCCGACAAAGTAAAGATTTTAAAGATCCAAATACATTGCTCCTTCTGTATAATGCCTTCGTAAGATCGCATTTAGAAACGGCATCTACTGTGTGGAATCCTTACTTTTTGGTTCATATGAATGCAATCGAGAAAATTCAGAAGAAATTCATTAGTCGTATGAAATATAAGTTCGGGTCTTTCATTCCAGAAAACGTTGAAAGTCTTCAGATGCGAAGAGAGAAGAGGGATGTGACGTTTCTATTTAAATTATTAAACAATATGATTGACTCTCAAAATCTCTTGAGTAAAGTATCATTTAGATGTTCTAACTTCCGTACTCGGTCCACAGAGTTGTTCTCTACATCGTTCAGCCATAAAAAATATGTGAAGAATGGATACCTCGTGAGAGCATGCAATACTTATAATAAGAAATATTCTCATATTGACCTATTCGGACTTAAGTATCATCAATTTGTTTCTGCAATTAAGAAGGTAAATAATTAAATAATTGAATAATTTGTAAACTTTAAAGTATATTGGTACTGTTTGTTTCTTTCACTATTGGATTACTAATTTACTGTCCTAATTTATATCTCAAAATTCAAAATTTAGTTTTAAGTTGTAGTTTTAGTTTATGTTTTCTACTTAATTATATTTACTCATTATAATAATGTTAACTCTTTGAGCAAAATTTAATGTATTAACTATAGGTGGAAACTATTTTGGCTAATGAATTAAGGACATTTGTTAATTTAGTTGTATTATATCTGCTGTATGTTTCCCTTTACAATAAATAAAAAAATAAAAAAAAAAAAAAAAAAACATGCACAATATGGCCTACATTTTCAAGTTATAGATAACTTTATTTTCTGTTCTTCGGAACTATTCGAAAGTTCGAAACAAATGACTGTGCGGCGCAGCAGCGGGCGTGCGGGCGCGCCCGACACAGCGCGGACGACTCACAGGTTACACTGTGGGTTAGGTAGGTACCTACTTCTAATGTTTATGCACTCCTAGTATTAGAAGTTAAAAATTTTGTTTTGTTTGTTTGATTGTGTGAATCGATTGTAATATTAGAGATTCAAAAAAGTGTACTGAACAACAATTTCTCACTAATAGTAGATTGATAACCAAGGGTTGAAAGTGACCCATTTCACCCGAGATATTTCTGGCGCTCGAACGAAGTAAGAGCGCCAATAGTTCGAGGGGAAATGGGTAATTTCACCCGAGTTAGACACTCTACTTTTCATTTCGACTGTGAGGAAAAAAGACACGGTATACCTAAACATATTTAATCTCGTTTCCCGCTTTATCTATTGAAAACTTTTTTTTTCTAGATTAATAAAAATGTTAAAATACACATGCTGCCAACATTAGAAAAGTTAAATCGAGTTGGTCACGGCATATTCCATCTCATTCTTACCCTAACTAAAGAAAGAGATGGAATATATTCGTGACGTAATAAAGGTCAAATTTCTTGTTTCGAACGGATGTTCGGTGTTCAACCTCCTTGTTGTATAATAAGCTCCTTGGTCGTGACCAACTCGATTAAACTTTTCTAATGTTGGCAGTAGTGTATTTTCTAGATGGCCATGCCGAAACGTGAAAGAAAAAGTGTCATGCTATGCTATCACGGCATTATGGCGGGCAGCAGAATAGAGGAATAAATTTAAATGTTGATTTTCTGTAATTGCGAAAAAAATAGACCAGTCTTAAAATGATTTTCATATGAACCTATAGGCCGTAATAAATACATCGTTTAACGTATAGCCGAGTTTAGATATATGAAAATCTTTTATGTTTATAATATGACGTAGCTCAATTATCTTAGACTCCGTGGGCAATCGTAACTATTAAAAAAAAATTACTTTCCACCCTAGAGATGAAAACGCAATTTTCCACCCGGCTATCCACCCATTCAAATTAAACTTTCCGAACAGGAGAGATGAAAAAGAAATTACAAATCGACTAATTCGATAATCACAACCAAATATAATTCCTTTTCTTTGAGATGTTGAATGTGATTAAAGTTCTGGCTACCTATACTGTAATTTAAACATTACGATGCAACCACAGATACAGGTTTACTAATATAGGTCATTTGCTTATCATTTCTGAACATATAATAGAGAACTTAGGCCATGGATGTAGATGATAATGAAAGTTTAAGAATTTTCACACCACCTGCTCGACAATGCCAAATTACATATCATGCAAACCTTACGCAAACCAAGGTATTAAAGCCCTTGGCTTTAGCCGGGGTGTAATGTTGTACTGAATCTCATTATAACCCGCTGGGTTGTAATATTTTCACTTTTCATAGTTCTTATTACAATGGCCTTAAAGTCTAATTTCGTAATAAAAGATCAACTAATACTCGAAGGCCGGGCGCGGCGAACCCCTCACTGCGCTCAGGACTCTTCTTAATTCCCTCGCTTCGCTCGGGAATTAACTCGTAACACCCTCGCTGCGCTCGGGATTTAAATCTGGAGTCCTTCGTTACGTTCAGGATTCAATATCGCGCCCGTGACATAAAACTGTGCTTTATCCCCTCGGTGTATACTCTACTATAAACGCGTTATTTACCCGACAATAATATAGGTATTATAGGTCCCTAACTTCTTTTTTAAATGTTTATGGCCTGGATTCCGGTCGTTTAAGCCATAGGTACCTAACTAATACGAACAGCATGAAACATGAAAAAAAAAACAAAATATGTGTCTAGGGTTAACTTTTTTTAAATTGACGTTTATTTGCCATGTGTTGAATTCTTTGATTTTATGTTGGTAAACACTTATTTTGCTGTAAAGTTTGTGTTTACTTAGCTAGCTTGTCGTTTTGGCTCAAAAAAGGACAAGTTTAGTGCTGTTGTGGGGCATAGACGAGATAGACTTTTCTACGGATTACTCTGCGGACATATTATGCATGTTCTTATATTAGTGTTTGTGACTATACATATAAATGACAGATAAAAGTACAGGAGTAGGAAAAAATATAACAGACCTCGTATTCCAGATTATTTACGTAAAAGTCTCTGAATTTGTAGTACTTGAGAATGTCAACTCTCCTGCAACAAAAATAAGGGGTTAGTAGTCGTCTCGGTCTACGGCAGTAAGCGATCTAAAAAACAACTCGTCTAAACAAGTATTATCAAGGTGTCCAAATTCATTTACTCATGTAAGTATTTTTATTTATTAAAGAAAACAGACTGCTTACATTACATTATACATGAATATTACAACAGAGTTGAGCTACTCATGAGGCAACAAAGTTTTCCCTAATGTATGTCAATTACAAAGGGGTCTAAAACACAGCTGGTCTAAAATTAAGCTGGACTAAAACTAAGCTGGATTAAGTAGCATTAAGTCTAAATTAATTACAAGAGGCCCGATGTGCGGCTCAATACACGACACACATTTATTGTAGTTAGTTTAGGCTCTTTAGGTTGCTTCAGATCCCCGAAGGGCGAACTGCCTAGAAATAGCAGCCCGCACAGCGGGGCTCGTCAAGCTGTTGAATAAGAGAATTTTGAAAATACATAGGGCAGTTGCAAACTTAGACCACTTGCTTGATAAGAACAGCTGCGTTTTAGACCACTTGCTACTTAGACCAGTTGGCCTAGTATGGTTGAGTTTATCGCGTCACAAATGTATGTGGATAAAGCATCAGTCACTCGTGCTTATAAGTCAGAAAGAGACGGATGTTATATCCACATTTTGTCACGCGAGGTCCCCAGCTACATTTTTGACCACTTACTGCTTAGGCTAGCTACATTTTAGACGTCACTATACTCAGGGGCGCCGACTCCGTGGGTGCTCGGGGGCTCCAGCACCCATGACTATCATTTTTACTAGACGAGTAAAGTGTAATTTTCCTTGTATTTTTAAGGTTCCGTAGCTCAAAAGGAAAAAACGGAATTATCCGTCAGTCTGTCTCACTGTTAAGACCCTTTATCTCGGGAATGCGTGAAGGTGTTGAGTTGAAATTAAAACTATATACTCCGGTCTACAGTCTCTTAAAGCTGTGAAAAAAATCAAACTTCTACATAAACTTAAAAAAACACACGGCCGTTTATGCTACAAAAAACGTGTTTCAACACTTCCGAGGGAGTCAAAATGTGCAGGGTATTTTCCGTTGACCTAGAACTACGAAACTTGGCAAGCAACACCGTCTTATACTACAAGAATAGGGAAAAGTCTGAAAACTGTACTTTTTAATTAAATCACAATAAAAGGGTCTTTATGCAAGGAACGGCGGTCCAAATTTTGAATTTAGTTAACCGTGTCAAGTACGGAAACTTAAATTCGGTGGGCGAGTCTGACTCGCACCTGTCCGGTTTTTTTGCGCTGTATTGAATGAGACCATAACATTCCCAGTGTTGGAAAAAAATATAATAACGAAAAGCAAGTTTAAAAAACCCAACTTTTGTTTGGATAATGTCGTCAAAGTAATGTTACTTATAAAGTATTTATTTTTTATTTCGCCAATTACACATTTAAATATTTTTTTGTACTCGTCTATAAAATCTGTGTATTAAGATTTAATAGAGAATACTGCAACGTCACTCTTTTCATCGTTGAATAGTCTATGTTACTTCCGAAACAACCGAAATAACTGTTTCGATAAGCTCTAGACACCGAAAAAAAATTGAAAATAGAACTTTGAATATCAATAATGTCCTTGTTTAAGGAGACTCGATTCGGTACAAAATTGCCAATCTATGGCGTTTCTGAAGGTAGTAGCGTCGCGACATGAGTCAAAAATGTACTTAAACTTGCTGCTGTATCCAGGGCATAAAAACAATAAAAAAGCTACGCTTTGTGATTGTCTAGTATAGTTGCCGTCAAACTTCTTGAACATTAGGCGAGGTAGTGGGGGAAAGTTCGCGCATCGTACACATACGTGCAAAAAAAGTACCTAATTTTTGTTACAGAATATTTTCAAATCTTAGGATAAATGAAACACAAGTGAAAAAAAAAAGTTTATATTATTATTAGAATAACACTAAAAAATACAGGAAACTATTTAAAATAGATTAGTCTTGAACTAAAAAGGATATTCCTTCCATTAAGTCAATACCAGCGCTGGTACTAGGTCTTGGTTCAGGGGAGCTGGAGGTAGGTAGTCATTGTTTCTTGACTATACTAGTCAACAAAGTTACTTTAAAACAATCAACAAAAACTCAACAAAAAATTATAACAAGAAAATTAATGATAACAATCGGCTTTATCAGTGCACGCAAGTGTACTCGGGAGGCAGAGGGACGGACGCGGTGCGGGACGCAAACGTCAACTGATTGACCAATGGTGCGAACGACGCGTGCTCCCCCGCCGCCCGCGGCCCCCCCTCCCAACGAAACCTAAAAATCGTTTCTGCGCAAGCAAGGTTACTTACGTGTCCAAGAAGTTTGCCGGCAACTATATTTAGCCAATCACAGCACACTACTGCAACATTACCGACGCCGGTGGAAAAGAAGTCAGATAGTAGAACTAGACAACATAGTACTCACGATATTTAGTTTTCTTATATCCTTGTATTAATGACTTAAATTATTGATTTTAATGAACTCGTACAAAAAGTATTGTTCACATTAGTGTCATAATAGGGAGCATTTTGGTCGAGTACCGTGTTTAGGCCACGAAGCTTGCTGAGTGGCCTAAGTAAGGTACGAGATTAAAAAGCTTGATTATGACACTATTGTGAACAATACTTTTTGTACGAGTTCATTAAAATTAATAATTTAAGTCATTAATACAATCACCACCACATCGACATTTGTATCAAACCACGGCGTCCGTCATTGTTGCAGTACTGTGCTGTTCTGTTGGCTAAAATCTAGCCAATCACAAACCGTAGTTTTTTCATTTTTTTAATGCCCTGGATACAGAAGCAGGTTTAAATAGATTTTTGACAGATGACGCGACGCTGCTACGTTCCGAAACGCCATAGATTGGCAATTTTGTATCGGATCGAGTCTCCTTAAACAAGGACACATATTATTGAAATACGAAGTTCTATTTTCAAAATTTTTTCATTTGTCTTGAGCGTATCGAAATGGTTATTTCGGTTGTTTCGGAAGTGTCAACGATGAAAAGAGTGACGTTGCAGTATTCTCTATGAAATCTTAATACACAGATTTAAATCGACGAGTACAAAAATACTATTAATATTGCCATTTACAAGCGGACCTTAGTCGGACATATATAGAACCCAAACATATAACCCTCCTTTTGGGCTTTGCAGCAGTCGCGTAATAAAAAGAAAACATTTCAAGTCAAAAGTAGGATTTAATCAGCAAAAAGATTTGCTGCAAAAGCAGTGTAAAAACACTGATTTTTTTTCCAGCAAAAACCTTTATATCTCGAAAAATATTGATCCGATGAATAAGTATGGTTTTTGTCTTATTCGATTCAGCGCAAAAAAATACATGAATAATGACACTTCACTCGCCGAGTCAAATTTCCCACCTGCCCGTTAAAACCGCCCGATGGGGGGATCCCTAACTTTGGTAGGACTCGGCAGATCCTTATTTCTAGTTTCAAGATAAAGTTATAAACCAAGTTTCATTGATGTACAGTACCGTAATGAAAATGTTAAGCACTTTAGCGCTCTGTCATATTAAACTTCAATCGAAACATCAAATGACAAGTATGACAATAACAATGGCAGTTACAATGACAAGGTTCTAAGTATGCTCAACATTATTATTGGGTGATTGTACAGTCGGACCGTGAAATGAAAATGTTGGACACTTTATTACTCGATTAAAATAAACCAAATTAAAGGCCGAACCCTATATTCAAACCGCGGATAGATAAGGCTTACTTCGGGTTTTTTTTTTCTTTGCCCCGCAGCGACTTGAACAGCTACTACCGCGGGAATATGGCGTTTCCACAATGAAGTGATTTCGCCAGTGTCAAGTATATATAAGTATGAATCAATATAGCAATAAAACACAATCCAATCTTCTCTAGGAAGATTGGGGGCAACGTTGTACGGTGATATGTAGGACAGAGGCCAAGATAATTTTAACCTCTGTACCACTGCGAGTCCACTTGAAACGAGAAGTAAGATGCCAGATACACGAAATAAGTCCAAGTCTTCTATCACTGTGCAACACAAAGGCATTAAAAGTACAAATCACTAACAGCTAAAAGAACTTGAACACCTAAATACACAAAAATAAAAACTAAAATAAATTACACATCCGCCATCTTTTGACGTTGCAAATGGCCTCCTTACTTCGGGTTAAAATTTGACATTTGCCCATACAAAATGTGTCAAATTTTAAGCCTATCTGTCCGCGCTTTGAATATAGGGTTCGGCCATACGGCAGTTCGCGTGATGAACAACGCGGTTGTTAACTATTTAAAATTAACACGGATGTTTATGCCATTTATCGAGAAGAGTGTATATTTGTCAATGTGACATTGCATATTTTTGTCTTTCTTACACGTTTTTGATAGATTTCTCATAATCAAATTAGAAAGAAATATTAAGGCACTACTACTACGACCACTACTACTACGACCATAAGGAACCTGTGGCGTTACTGGTAATCGCTTGATTTCTAATATGAGGTCCAGTCCAAACATCTCGCGTCGTTACGGCTTGTTTTAGTGCGTTGTTAAACAATCTACTATTTTCAAAATTACTTTGCGCCCTAGGGATTTTCAACCCGCTAATGAGAAATAGAAAACCTTATCTACTTTCCGAACCGGAGATTTGACAAAGAATTCACTTACGCGCGTTGATAGATACTAGATAAAAGAAAACAGGTCTTCGTGAGACTATTTGAGCCCGGGTTCTGCTGAATATACTGCTTAAAATGCTCTGATTGCCATGAGTCTTCATTAGCAAATCTTTCACTTATATGCTCCCACTCCCAATCTCTTCCACGAAGTAAGGAACTAGGTTGGAACTGCTCATATGCTAGAAGCAGAAGAAAAGTAACATGCTTTTAGGGATCCGTGTCCGTCTGTCACATTCACTTTTCCACAGAAAGTACTGGTCACAAAGATAAAATTTTGTACAGATTGGCATGTCCTACTGCAAGTAAAAACTGATGAGAAGCTTAATAGTAGATTATACACCGAGGGGATAAAGCACAGTTTTATGTCACGGGCGCGATATTGAATCCTGAACGTAACGAAGGACTCCAGATTTAACTCCCGAGCGTAGCGAGGGTGTTACGAGTTAATTCCCGAGCGAAGCGAGGGAATTAAGAAGAGTCCTGAGCGCAGTGAGGGGTTCAAGCGCGCCCAAGACGAACAGCTTTATCCCCGAGGAGTGTACTCCACTTTTCTCACCTTTTGCGAGACAATAAAAAAGCGAGTCTACTAAAAACAGCGTTTTATTATAGTAAATTAAAATTAAAAGTGAAAATTGATTGTATGTACCAATGTATTTTTCATCACACTTGCTCGTAAATGGTGTTATTCCATGCCTGTATACAGAAGGACAATGGCCTAAATTGTTCCCGCGGGAATTATGGCGAGTTTGTCATCCCTAGGGAGTAATGACTTTCTTTTTAAAATTTGCAACTCTTTCGTACATCATTTCTGACTAAGGAGGTTTAATTTTCAGCCAAAAATTAAATCGGTTTCTAATTTCATCTTTAAAAATTAGCTATAGACTAACTTACATTACACAAAACCTATACGCTTCATTAAAGTTCATTATTTTTATACGTATTTCAAGTTTATATCAACATTTATCATTAATTTTAGTAATTATAAATTTTTATCAAATTGGCTAAATCTGAAAACCATTGTGTGTATCACAGGCAGTAAGGGGATTACTAACTCGAGTCATTAAAAGCCCTCCGCCTTCGGCGTCGGGCTTCTAACACTCTCGTTAGTAATTCCCTTCATACTACCCTTGATGCACAATGTACTATTATTGCAGCGTCTTACAATACTCGCGGCTTTTGTTTAATTTCAAATGTATTCCATTCAGCTTGCCGTGGCCAGCTCGATTTTAGAAAATGTTCGATTTTCAAATTAGGTTCGACGCGGCGGTGGCGGCGGCGCCGCGCCCGGCCTTCGAGTATCAGTTGATCTTTTATTACGAAATTAGACTTTAAGGCCATTGTAATAAGAACTATGAAAAGTGAAAATATTACAACCCAGCGGGTTATAATGAGATTCAGTACAACATTACACCCCGGCTAAAGCCAAGGGCTATTAATGACTTGGTTTGCGTAAGGTTTGCATGATATGTAATTTGGCATTGTCGAGCAGGTGGTGTGAAATAGTACATTGTTGCCTAGGCGCGGAAAGTAAGGGTTTTCCTGGCGAGGTGGTTAGCAGGCCGAGCAATAGCGAGGCCTGCTAAAATACGAGTCAGGAAATCCTCGTTTCCGCCGAGGCATACATAATGCTTTTCTCAAGCATGTGAGGAAATAATACAAATATATTTTTAAAAAGCAGAAATGCAGAATGAACGAATGTTACCGACTGTCAATTGTTTTTAAATACTAACCATAGAAATTGGAATGCAAACTCAAAAAGAAACACACGCACTGTGCTAAAGAAGCGAGCAGTTACCTTGGCTGTTTGGAAGTTTTGTCTTGGTCCTTTTGATTTTGTATGCAAATTGACAGCATTTTTAAGAAAAATATAGACTTGGACGGAAAGTGTTTTCATATGGTTTTTTTACTCCTAGGAGTAAAATGAGGCTCTTTCCGTCCTTGTCTTTCAATCGGAAAACCGTTTTTTCCGAGCATGTTTGAGAAAACATTATATTTACGCGTATTACTACGCGTTCCGATTGCTGTTCCGTGTATCACAATGCTGGATCCACGGAAGAACAGCGTCGTGACACTCCCGAGTGCCGCGACACCATGCTTCAGTTTTCGCAAATTGTTACTTTACATAAATAATAAAATAGCTTTAAGAAAAATGTATCATTGTGCAGAAATAAAAACATTTTCTTTCTTTCTTTCTTTATATTACCGCAGAGGCCGGGAAATTGACTGTTGCGGGACGAGTATCAGTTAGCGTGGCCGAGACGCAATCGAGGCCGCGCTATATACGAGTCCAGCAACCGCCCTTCTCGGCTGCGGCTTGTATAGTGCATTTGCGATGCGGGAATATATAATACAATTGTTAATAATATTAAACACAGTCCCAAAATTCATCATCATCATCATCATCATGTCAGCCGAAAGACGTCCACTGCTGGACATAGGCCTCCCCCAAAGCTTTCCACTCAGACCGGTCTTGTGCTTTTCGCATCCACCGCGGTCCCGCGATCCTGACGAGGTCGTCACTCCATCTTGTTGGAGGCCTACCTACAGCTCGCCAAAATTATCTTGCAAATATTACTTACTCACAATTTTATTTACGTAAGAAACAGGTACGATTTAGTACGAAACTGAAATAAATCATTAAATAAAAACATAATTTGAAACGTAATAAAAACAATTTGAATAAAATATAGGTCATTATAATATTTATTACGCGTTTACGTTGGGTATTTCGGCAATTTATTTTGTTTATGAACGCAATTTCGTTAAAAAGACAGTCAAACTATTTATATGCACTTTTAAATACCCTGTAAACCTGCTTGTAATAGGTTTACATTTTTAGTCTATGATATTAAAAAAGTAAAAGTACTTAACTTGGAAGAGTTTTGATCGTACGAGTGTTTGCCTGTATCGAGTTAGTTATCCTAGTCCAAACATGGTTTTAAAAAGTAAAACACCGTGTACGTAATGAAATTCAATACATTTTCGCGGCAGCTGCTGTTGGGAAATGGTAACTTCTTTATTTTTACTTTGCCTGGAACTCAGAACTTCGCGTTCTGATTCTACAATAGTAAGGTTAACATTTCCGAGCATGTGGGATAAATAGTACATGGTTGCCTAGGCGCGGAAAGTAAGGGTTTTCCTGACGAGGTGGTTAGCAGGCCGAGCAATAGCGAGGCCTGCTAAAATACGAGTCAGGAAATCCTCGTTTCCGCCGAGGCATACATAATGCTTTTCTCAAACATGTGAGGAAATAATACAAATAGTTTCACATTCGGTTTCACAATTATATTATGCAGAATGAACGAATGTTACCGACTGTCAATTGTTTTTAAATACTAACCATAGAAATTGGAATGCAAATTCAAAAAGAAACACACGCACTGTGCTAAAAATGCGAGCAGTTACCTTGGCTGTTTGGAATTTTTGTCTTGGTCCTTTTGATTTTGTATGCAAATTGACAGCATTTTTAAGAAAAATATAGACATGGACGAAAAGAGTTTTCATATGGTTTTTTTACTCCTAGGAGTAAAATGAGGCTCTATCCGTCCTTGTCTTTCAATCGGAAAACCGTTTTTTCCGAGCATGTTTGAGAAATAGTACATTTCTGCAAAGACCAGTAGAGCCTTCCTAGACGAGTATGAGTTAATAGTAGTTTACGTGACGGTTGCGTAATGACAGGCATTACAACATGAGTGTGGTTTATGAAACGAGCCGCAAGGCGAGTTTCATAATAGATGACACGAGTGTTGTAATGCCAATTACGCAGAGTCGCGTACAATACTTTATCTACACACATATTATAAGTACTCTAAGATGGGTTCAGAAGCCGAAAGGCAAATGACCTGCATTGCTACCAGCGCTACCTGTAACATATCTAAGTACCTACCAATTTCACCAAACGATGTTAAATTTAATCAATGTTAATCAATTGTTGTCTACTTGGATAAGCAGAATTTTCATAAGTGGCACAATAAACTCAACAAAGATACGACGAATTGACAACAAAAATGGCGGCAAAAGAAACCTGTCATGTGTCACGAATATGAATGGCTTTTTTTTTTAATCATATGATAGACATACCTACTAATAAAGTCCCTATTCTCATGTCGTTCGAAATTCAAATATCCTACGATATTGTACTAAAAAATATAACGAGTTGACGTTCCAATTGATCCTAGAATTGGACCTATTTAAATTGTGTTAATTTTGGAACATGTTCCAAATTTGAAACTCATAACCTTACCAAAATCTATACTGTTATAACTATTACAGTACAAATTTTACCTACTACCACAGACAAGAAACTTTTCATAGTAAAATTAGTTGCAATAATGCTGGTCATTTCCTACGGGTTTTGAACGCATAAAAGAGGACTTACGATATGTGCGTAGATAAATACACAAACATGTTTAGTCAGATTCGGTAAGGATATCAGGGAAGCTTAAGTTATGACGCAAGGCAACTTCGACCTACTTTGTAAGTGGGCTCACGATGTGGGCCTGGCCATAAACGCGAGTATAACGAAAATCTTACACATACGGTCTCCGTACATGCAAATATGTAGTGACCCTCAAATCAAAGCACATTTATTTATTTATTTATAAAAACAAATTTGCACCTTAACAGCTGAGGCTAAAACGGCACAAACTTACAATTACCTAGTCTAACTAAACTTACATCATTCTATCGTTCTCTTGGGCATTGTTTTGTGTCATGTGACCTTTTCTTGTTTACCTCTGTAGTCTTTTTGAAGGCTGTCATATTGCTGTCACAGGTCTGTACCGATAGTTCCAAATTCAAATAACATGATATGTTATGGAATTTCATACTTACTTACTGGACACTTTTTCGTTCCGAATTCAAAACCTCTCTACTTACCGGACGCTTTTGATAATTGTCTGGTATGCTTAAAATTCTGGTGACTTTTTAAAGATGTAATGGCGACTTTACGTATAATTTTTGAGAAAAGCACTATATATGCTTATACACTCGTTTGTATAAAAGCCTTACTCAATACTCGTCCAGAAAGGCTCATTTACTGGTCTTTGCAGTAATGTACTATTTCTATGTACCTGGACCCGGATGTCAGAACTTCGCGGGCTGATTTAACAACAGTAAGGTTAACATTTCCGAGCATGTGGGAGAATAGTACATTTTGATGCAAGTGCGGAAAGTACGTCATTTTAGACGAGTCCTGATGCAGCTCGGGCCAAGACTCGGGGCGAGTGAAAATGACAGTTCCGTACATGTATCCAACGACGTTTTTTAATACATTTGCGAAAATGTCCTCTTGCCCCCAGATCTCTGAAGTGAACGTGTGCACACACTCTATCCGAAATTACTTAAATTTGCTGGTAATAAGTGATTTAGGTATAACATTCGTTGCTCCATGCCGTGTGGTTGCCGGCCTATAATAATTAGTGCCACTCCATGCCTTCCTGTGGAAGTCGTAAGAGGCGAGTAAGGGATTAAAGGCTTGTGTATTGTTAGGCGATGGGCTTGCAACCTGTCACTAATATACACTGGTAAACATCTTGGCCTGTATGTGCAAAATGTGGTTATAGAATTAACAACCAGTTGTTTGAGTTGTTGGTAATTGTGTAGCCCTACCTACCCCACTCTGGGATGAAGGCGCGACAGCATGTATGTATTCGTTGCTCAGTCGCGAATATCAGGTGGCGACTCCGAAATATCTATATTACCATCTTGTTCGCTCACTTTTCACGAAAGCGGTGCGATATTTAATTTATAAACAACAAAACAAACTAATTTTTGCGACAAGACAAACCGAACGGCAAAAATGGCCGTAAATGAAAACTTTTCTCACGCATGGTCATGACATGATGTCATGAAACCGTAGGTTTTTTAAATTCAGAGACAAACTAGAGCCGGCATCTACTATCGTATCGTTCGTAAAGTACTATATGGTGAAGTGGAACTCCTCGGAGGTACCGATTTCAAGGGTGGTGACGAGATGTCCCGATTGAGAGAGTTGTTATTTGTATTTTTAAACAGATATTTTAATTCAGAGACCCAACTAGAGCAGGCCTCTACTTACTATCATATCGTTCGATAGCAAGTAACATGCGAGTAACATGTTTATCAGAGTTTTTGAACGCATCATAGAGGGTTTATGATATAAGTATGAGTAGATAGAGTTATGTATGCGACTGTACACATAATTAGGCATTAAAACACTCGTGCGATGTTATTATTAATACACATAAACTATTAAGTTCCAACCGAGCGACGCTCGTTATTCCACTGTAACTACATAATTTCGGCCTTGTAACTTTTACAGCTTCTGGGAAAAGTGAGTATGACATACAGACATATAGTGCAGATAAGCATACGTACCAGGTGAAACTATTATGGGTTCCTAGTTTGACTACGGAACCTTTATAAAACCGTGGCCTCATAGGTATATTCGCTTCAGAGCTGAGCTGAGAGTGGTGGTAGGACCTTGTGCACGGTCCGTCCGGATCGCTACCACCATCTTATCAATTAACCAACCGCCAAGCAGCAGTGTTCCTCATTGCTGTGTTCCGGTATGGGGATAAGACAACCGGTGAAATTACTAGCATAGAGGCATTCCATCTTAGTCCTCACGGTTGGCAACGCATTTGAAGTCTTAGGATTGCAGTTTTGAGATTGTAGTCTTTAGATTTCAAATGTCTTTGGGTCTCAGTTCCCACTTACCATCAGGTGGCCTGAGTGCTCGCGTGCCATAAATACTATTGCCATACCGTGCCACAGAGACACAAATAAAAGTGGGGGAGTAATTAGAAAAGTAACGTTACGTCGTTTTGGTGGGTGGTGGGCCGTAAAGTTCTTGATGTAAGCTTCGTACTCAGGATTCACAAAGGCGGCCTGATTTTGGTCAGAGAGCCCTCCAACCAACTCCTTGATATCCAGTTCTGGGTCACTAGTGACATTATTGATTTCGCCTCCATTTGCTGTCACTGAAAAAGAACTTTTTTAGCGTTCCGTGCCCGGAGGGACCCTAATAGTATGCCTACGCTGTCCGTCCGTCCGTCCGTCCGTCCGTCCGTCCGTCCGTCCGTCCGTCCACCCGTCCTTACTTTAAAGTTCTTTTGAACCGTAATAGACTAGGTTGTCATATTATTCAGCACATGTGTTACGGCTAATTTATTAACATTTTTTAGGGTTCCGTACTGAAATGATGAATAAGGAACCTTGTATATTGTCTAGGAGAGATTTCTGTAGAAGAATTTATCGAAACTTTTTGTGTGGTTGTTTTGCACTTTCATAGGTAAGTATAAATTTTATATATATATTTTTATTACTATTTCATTAGTCCTTTTGAAAATTCAGAGTTTTGACACATTCTCCTGCTCAACTACGCATGAATATATTTATTTTAAGTATATTTTATGTTTGATTCATTGTTTTATTTATTCAGCAAGTAGGCCGCTCGGGCACTTTTACACGTCAATAATCTACCAGCGCTTCCCAAGATGAGACCATTGCTGAGAAGTAACGCCGCAAGAAACTCAGCAGTCAGTCATTTTTTAAACATATTTCATATTTCATATTACAATGGTACTACTTAGTCTAGCATTATATAAAGCTACAAGTAAGTATTACATTAAATATAATATCAAATAACAGTAGTTCAGCAGGAAAACATGCCAAAAATCTTACGGGAGAAAAAGATAGAAAAGAAAAAAAAAAAAATTCAAGGGATATCAACTCTGAAAGAAAGAGCCGCTTTTATTTCAATAGTTAATAATAATATTATTAACTATGTACAAATAGCTTCAACTGTATAACGGCTAACGTGCTATAGTACATTGTGCATCAAGGGTAGTATGAAGGGAATTACTAACGAGAGTGTTAGAAGTTTTAATGACTCGAGTTAGTAATCCCCTTACTGCCTGTGATACACACAATGGTTTTCATCACATTTGCGAGGAAAAAAAACAAAGAGAAAACACACTCTGCAAAATATAAAGAAATAACTTTTGACGAACGGGAACGTAAATGGAAACGATATTTTTTTTGTGACCTCTATACCACAGATAATAACTGCGTTTAGTTTCGACCTGGATTCGAGCCAGATTTAGCCAATTTGATAAAAATGTATAATTACTAAAATTAATGATAAATGTTGATATAAACTTGAAATAGGTATAAAAATAATGAAGTTTAATGAAGCGTATAGGTTTTGTGTAATGTAAGTTAGTCTATAGCTAATTTTTAAAGATGAAATTAGAAACCGATTTAATTTTTGGCTGAAAATTAAACCTCCTTAGTCAGAAATGATGTACGAAAGAGTTGCAAATTTTAAAAAGAAAGTCATTACTCCCTAGGGATGACAAACTCGCCATAATTCCCGCGGGAACAATTTAGGCCATTGTCCTTCTGTATACAGGCATGGAATAACACCATTTACGAGCAAGTGTGATGAAAAAAAACTGTTCAGATCGCTTTGTAACCCGGTTTCTTAGACGTAGAAAAAAACCCTATTCTAACGATATACGTAAGTCAATAATTATACCCCAAAATGTCCCGTTAGTCAACTTATCTTTCCAGCGTCGATATGCAATATACAGGGTGGTACAGTCAACAGCGTATATAAGTGATCATTTATGTACCTTGTCGCTTTCAATCGTTTCACAATTTTATATGACATTTCAAACACGACGTTAAAGTGACAAGGTACATAAATAATCACTTATTTATGCTGTTGACTGTACTCGATAAAGTGTACATATTGAAAGGGATGAAATTTTAGGTTAGCTTTTTTTCTTTTTTTTGCCTCTGGGTTTTTTTACACGTTCTTAATAGTACATTATGATACTATTGTGTGCGCACGAGCGGAAGCGAGTGCGCCACAAGAAAGCCGCGTATATTATGGTCACAGGCACACGCGTTACATACAACGTTTTTCAACACACTTGCGAAAAAAAAACAAGACTCTTCATTTAGTCAAATTTTAATTAATTATTAAAACAGTTGGTAAAATTACAATTTCTTCATTTTCTTTACTTAAAGAAGACGTTTTCGTTAATATTAAACTTCACAATAATTAATCCAAACTATCTTCGTCACAGCCGTCAATTATTTACGAAAAATGGCGGCTGGCGCGTTGTTTTTTTTTCTTGCCGCGATACCGATGCGCGCGCAAGGCTAAGGCGCGAACGAGATCGGCCAACAGCCAAAATAAAATGTAATAATTCATGTTTAAAAAACAAATTACAGAAAAAATTAAATGATTTTAATGAAATTGAGTTATTTTTTAGTAATAAAGCTGATTTCACCAATTTATTGAAATAAATATGTAGATAATGTTATTTGCCGCATAAAAACTGTTTGTTGCTAAGAAAAAAAAGGTATAACCCGACTAAATTATATCGCTTCTTCTTCGTACTTACAACTTGGTACTAGGCTACAAATGTAAATTGTTTGGGTTAATAAACTAAAGGCACTTGTGCGTAATATACTGAAAAAGCACGCGTGTTTAATATCTAGGTTTATGAGCCAAAAATCGGTGGAATAAAAAGGTCGTTTTGAGCAAGTGTGTTGAAATAGTACATTATGATACAAGTGTGCTAAGTTGACCATTGTATACAAGGCGCTATTGTGTGCGCACGAGCGATAAGCGAGTGCGCCACAAGAAAGCCGCGTATATTATGGTCACAGGCACACGTGTTACATACGACGTTTTTCAACACACTTGCGAAAAAAAAACAAGACTCTTCATTTTCTTTACTTAAAGAAGACATTTTTGTTAATATTAAACTTCACAATAATTAATCCAAACTATCTTCGTCACAGCCGTCAATTATTTACGAAAAATGGCGGCTGGCGCGTTGTTTTTTTTTCTTGCAGAGATACCGATGCGCGCGCAAGGCTAAGGCGCGAACGAGATCGGCCAACAGCCAAATTTAAAATGTAATAATTCATGTTTAAAATACAAATTACAGAAAAATTTAAATGATTTTAATGAAATTGAGTTATTTTTTAGTAATAAAGCTGATTTCACCAATTTATTGAAATAAATATGTAGATAATGTTATTTGCCGCATAAAAACTGTTTGTTGCTAAGAAAAAAAAAGGTATAACCCGACTAAATTATATCGCTTCTTCTTCGTACTTACAACTTGGTACTAGGCTACAAATGTAAATTGTTTGGGTTAATAAACTAAAGGCACTTGTGCGTAATATACTGAAAAAGCACGCGTGTTTAATATCTAGGTTTATGAGCCAAAAATCGGTGGAATAAAAAGGTCGTTTTGAGCAAGTGTGTTGAAAACTTTTTTAATGAAGTTTGGGTAGTAAACTTTACTTGTGACGGCGTAATTTTTGATCAAATAGCCCAAAAATATAAAATAAAATTCATAGTATTGACATTAGTTAGAGTTACAATAATTGATAACAATATTTTAGGAAAAATTAAACATAATAACTGAGTAACTGCTACTTTTGTGGAAAATTACTGCGAAAATATCATTTTGTTTTCATCACAACACGATTTTCTCAAAAATGTGCATATCTGCACTTTTACATTTTTTTAACGTTTTTAGATATATGACATTAAACTAGGAATAATAATAACCAAAAAAAATGTGAAATATATGCAAAATATTGATAAAATCGTGTTTTTATGAACAAAAAATGACAAAAATGACATTTATGCAGTGCAAGTTCAAGAATCTGTAAAAAAAATGTGGTAAAAAAAATAATGTTTTACTGATAAATTAACCTACAATTTCATCCCTTTCAATATGTACAGTTTATCGAGTAAGACCCTGTATGTCACAATAGTGTTTAAAGTACAGTCGCAAACAAAGTGTGTTATAAATATAAAACATTAAATTAAAAACCTATTTTGCTTACTTAGCACAACAGTTGAGAGGACGACTTCCAACCACATCTTTACACGTTTCTTAATTAAGTAATTTAATAATTCATTATTTTAGCACGCTTATCGTTATCGGACTATTAAAACATTACTAAATAAATTACAGCTATTTTACGCCAAGGCAGGCAAAGGCGTACCGCAACGTAGCATTATTTTCCAGTATCATTAAAACTCTTTCAATTCTCATGCTCTTAAAATGTTACTTTAGTCTCTGCACATCGGGACTAAAGCTCCTTATTAATCTCTAGGAATTAAAGTATATTTTTTTTACGTCGAAAACCTCTGAACAACTAACCACGGTGTTTGTGAATGGAGGATTATCGCCATTTTCAGTGATTGTGAAGAGACAATTTTTAGGGCGTGGCAAAACCTCAGAATGACAACTGGGTTTTTTATAAAAAACCAGCCGAGTGAGAGTTGAGCTCGCGTGAAGGGGCCGGTCGTACATATGTAATTTCTTAAATATGTTTTATGATAGAATTCCTATAGGTTTTCCTGTAATCTACAAGTAATTAACTAAAGTTTGTTCTTTTTCAAATTTTTTGGCTCAATAGTTTCGGAGATCAGGGGGGAACGTTCAATTTTCGTCTTTTTTAATGAATAAAATCAAAATTATTAATTTTACAATATTAACAAATATATATTTAAAATCCTCATTACGAGCCCTTTCATTTAATATACCACACTGTTAGGTTTGCAAAAAAATGTTTTTTTCACTTCTCATGCTCGTAAAGTCCTTCTTTATGCTGGATATAGGCTGCATAAAATCGCATTTTATGCACTAGTGCATAAAGTAATTTCTTCTTTTAAGACTAAGGCAATCAGGCCTTACAGCCTTCACACAATACACCTTCATTTAATTGATATATTTTTATGAGATTTTGGTTACATCTTAATTTAATTACGACATTTGTATAACTATCTAAATACAAATTTACGAATAATACCTACGGCGTGCATTTACGGTAAAAAATACAACGCAAATATTTATAATAACTTGGCATTAAGCATCAGACCATAGTCAAACCCGTCAAACGTCACATAGTCGAAAATTAAAAAAAAAAGTTAAGAAGGTAATCAGGCCTTACAGCCATGCGCAAACATAACATTTTAATTACTTACATCAAATATAAAAATTTAATAAATTATCCTGTAAGTATGTGCTTCTTGTTTTATTTCCTTGCAATCGAAGTGAAAAGCGGAGTGTAAAATTCGAGCATAAAACCCATTTTACCCTCGACGTGACTATCCACACTCGCCGTTCCGGCTCGTGTGGCTATATGCACATCTTGGGTAAAATGGTTCGTTTTATGCACTTGTTGTACAATCTACTATATTTTCCTAATTTGTCACACAAAAATGACGCTTATATAAAAAAAAAACTTCGCATATCTGTGTTTGGATCATCAATTTACATAATGTGTACCAAATTTCAACTCAATAATTAGCAGTTTCGGAACAAATTGGCCGTGACAGACGGACGGGC
>OV281312.1:1657112-1662112 GCA_923062465.1 Acleris sparsana | reverse complement strand
TTTTTTTTTTTTTTTTTTTTTTATTTCGTTTTTTTTCTGAATGATTTATAAGTAAGCAAGCTGGTAGGTAGGTAGGTAGGTAGGTAGGTAGGTGTAAGTAAGTAAGTAAATAAAAGTCACGTGAAATTAGTATTCAGTTATTATGCCAAACCAAAAGCATATATATATATATATATATATATATATATATATATATATATATATATAATTATTTCGCATCAATCAAAATAGATACGAAACAGCAGCACCATACCGCGATGCAGTGTGTGAAAAAATAAAATGACATAAAATAAAACAACAACACCAACAACAACAACAACAATTACAGATATAAAATCACGTTAAAACGTATGTGCGCGACCTAACTGTTATTATTATATTACCCTTTCCCTACCGATTTCTTAATACAATATTAATTAACAATATATATTTAAAAAACAAATAATGTGTCTTTTTCTGTTACTGGTATTGTGCCACTGATATTTGATGAATAATAAAAACTTAACAAAAACAAAACAAAAATCCCCGATCCGACCCCGAAAATGTCATATTTTATATATACAAGGTGTATACGTAGATGATAGAAAGATTTTTTGGTTTTTTTTTAATCGTTACATTTGTATGATATAAAGTTAGGTACCAAAACAGAAATAATCCATCACGATCTCCCAGACCAGTCGTCCCGCGGCCACTCCCCCCGCCCTTTTTGTATATAATTGCATCATGTTATGTACTATATAAAATATATGTGGATGATATAATGTTTTTATTGTTATTTATAACAGTTTCATACGATCGATAACGATTTGCCATATATATAATATTAGTTTAGAATAAGCTAAATAAAAATAGACTAGACCCCTCCCCTCCCCGTCTCCGAGCCGTCCCACGGCCACTCCCCCCGCCCCTTTTATGTATATACGTGTAAATGTGTGTTCGCAGTGTGTGCATATATGTAGACGATTTAATTTATTTATTCTTTAATCGTAACCGCTCGCCACAGTTAACGATCGTGCAAATAAGCGGTTAGCCCCCGCTCCCGTCTCCCCCCCCCCCCCTCCCCCTCCCCCCCTCCCCCCTTATCAACTCTAACCCTAAAACAAACAAAAAACCGAGTACCCGTAACGATCGAACTTACGGACCGTAGAGTCCCGTTTTACGAGGAGGAGGAAGCGGGGGGGGGGGGGGGGCATAATAAAAAATGCAAATAGCTCCCCCCCCCCCCCCTCTTCCTGCATGCATGCATACATACATACATACTCACACACACACACACACACACACACACACACACACACACACACACACACACACACACACACACACATATATATATATATTTAGACATATACAAATTTCCCATTTTCCGACTTGGGTATGTACACAATCATCTATATATATTGAAATGTTTATTTTTTATTTTTTATTTCACATATATAATACGCTAACGGTGCCCAACCCATTGCGCACGCGCTCGGCATGTACGCAGCCGGGTGATGGGACGGCGGCGGCGAGATGATACTCGAACCAACAGTGAGCGCTCCGCTAGCTGTTCGCGTTTTAAGATCGTCTCGCTGCGCGTGCGCCTGCGCCGGGTTGTGAGTGAGAAGAATGTGTGACGGGTGAGGTTTGTAAAATGAACATTTATGTTATATTATTTTATTATATGACATAGAGAGTGGTGGGGGGTAGCGTGCGGTAATATTGACAATAGGAGTGTGTTCTCGTTATGAATTGTGTTCGCAACAGAGTTGCGTGTGATGCGTGATTTCTGTGCTACCACGGTTCGTGATGGCGCGCTCATTCATTCATTCATGTTGCTGCGCGCGACCATATTCATTTTACACACTTGCCTGTTGCAGCAGAGCAGCAGCAGCAGCAGCAGCACCAAGCAGCAGCGACGACGGAACTTTACATTTTGTAGCCTGAGACGTAGTTATGTTTAGTAATTACGTGACAGACATCCATCTGGAATATTCAAACGACGGTCCGCCCGCGTTCATAATCAACTTAACACGATCGCTAAGCCGATGTCACTTGCGTGTCGTCGTTTAGACTGTCGGTTGGTGATTTAACAAAGGCGCGCGCCGGGTTGATACACTCACCGAGTGTTCGACTGTAATGCGAACAAGATCATTTGCGCGCCCGTTATCGAGACCGACGCCACCGAAGCGCGTGCCCGCCGAAATTATTTTTTTGGCGGCGCCGCTAGGGGTGCAATCTCATTACGGGCGACTGTGTGGGTTCTCTGAACGAGCTCTCTATCACCGAGCGATTGACCAATTCTTACGATCGTGTCAAACGTGTTTATAACATCTTTGCGGATGTGTAGTGAGTATGTTGTGCCTGGTTCATAAAGAACGTTCAAAATGGGCGCGCTACGGATTTTATCCGGCACGCGCTCTACTAAAAGTTTACGCTCATCTCCATGTAAAAGTGGTGTGTTGGCGTAAATTTTTTTTCATCACACTTGCTCGTAAATGGTGTTATTCCATGCCTGTATACAGAAGGACAATGGCCTAAATTGTTCCCGCGGGAATTATGGCGAGTTTGTCATCCCTAGGGAGTAATGACTTTCTTTTTAAAATTTGCAACTCTTTCGTACATCATTTCTGACTAAGGAGGTTTAATTTTCAGCCAAAAATTAAATCGGTTTCTAATTTCATCTTTAAAAATTAGCTATAGACTAACTTACATTACACAAAACCTATATGCTTCATTAAACTTCATTATTTTTATACCTATTTCAAGTTTATATCAACATTTATCATTAATTTTAGTAATTATACATTTTTATCAAATTGGCTAAATCTGGCTCGAATCCAGGTCGAAACTAAACGCAGTGTCTGTGGTCACAAAAAAAAATCGTTTCCATTGACGTTCCCGTCCGTCAAAAGTTATTTCTTTATATTTTGCAGAGTTAAAGTGTTTTCTCTTTGTTTTTTTCCTCGCAAATGTGATGAAAACCATTGTGTGTATCACAGGCAGTAAGGGGATTACTAACTCGAGTCATTAAAAGCCCTCCGCCTTCGGCGTCGGGCTTCTAACACTCTCGTTAGTAATTCCCTTCATACTACCCTTGATGCACAATGTACTATTAAACGAAAAACGGCACGCCGCGCGCTCTCGGTACAACCGCGAGTCGCGCGGCGTCGTGCTCGTCGTCGTCGCCCACCCTGGCGGGGGGCGACAGAGAGCGTGTTCGCAATTAATTTTGTAAAACAGCTCCCTGGTTGATCCTGCCAGTAGTTATATGCTTGTCTCAAAGATTAAGCCATGCATGTCTCAGTGCAAGCCGTATTAAGGCGATACCGCGAATGGCTCAATATATCAGTTTTGGTTCCTTAGATCTTACTCAGTTACTTGGATAACTGTGGTAATTCTAGAGCTAATACATGCAATCAGAACTCTGACCAGCGATGGGATGAGTGCTTTTATTAGATCAAAACCAATCGGCGGAGGGCCTCGCGTCCGAAGTCGTATCATTTTGATGAATCTGGATAACTTTTGCAGATCGCACGGTCCAGTACCGGCGACGCATCTTTCAAATGTCTGCCTTATCAACTTTCGATGGTAGTTTCTGCGACTACCATGGTTGTCACGGGTAACGGGGAATCAGGGTTCGATTCCGGAGAGGGAGCCTGAGAAACGGCTACCACATCCAAGGAAGGCAGCAGGCGCGCAAATTACCCACTCCCGGCACGGGGAGGTAGTGACGAAAAATAACGATACGGGACTCTTACGAGGCCTCGTAATCGGAATGAGTACACTTTAAATATTTTAACGAGGAACAATTGGAGGGCAAGTCTGGTGCCAGCAGCCGCGGTAACTCCAGCTCCAATAGCGTATACTAAAATTGTTGCGGTTAAAAAGCTCGTAGTTGCATTTGTGCTGCGCGCTGTCGGTGCACCGCATCCGCGGTGATACTGACACGTTTGCGGAGCATATCGTCGGTGAGCCGGCGGTAAAACGCCGGTTCAATATCAAAATCCTATCGCGATGCTCTTCAGTGAGTGTCGAGGTGGGCCGACAATTTTACTTTGAACAAATTAGAGTGCTCAAAGCGGGCTCAAAATGCTGCTTGAATATTTCGTGCATGGAATAATAGAATATGATCTCGGTTCTATTTTGTTGGTTTTCAGAACTCCGAGGTAATGATTAATAGGGATAACTGGGGGCATTCGTATTGCGACGTTAGAGGTGAAATTCTTGGATCGTCGCAAGACGAACATCAGCGAAAGCATTTGCCAAAGGTGTTTTCATCAATCAAGAACGAAAGTTAGAGGTTCGAAGGCGATTAGATACCGCCCTAGTTCTAACCGTAAATATGTCATCTAGCGATCCGCCGACGTTACTACAATGGCTCGGCGGGCAGCTTCCGGGAAACCAAAGATTTTGGACTCCGGGGGGAGTATGGTTGCAAAGCTGAAACTTAAAGGAATTGACGGAAGGGCACCACCAGGAGTGGAGCCTGCGGCTTAATTTGACTCAACACGGGAAATCTCACCAGGCCCGGACACCGGAAGGATTGACAGATTAACAGCTCTTTCTTGATTCGGTGGGTGGTGGTGCATGGCCGTTCTTAGTTGGTGGAGCGATTTGTCTGGTTAATTCCGGTAACGAACGAGACTCTAGCCTGCTAAATAGGCGTCGTCATTTAGGTGCGCGCGGCCGTTCGCGGTCGTGCAACTCACTGGCGACGTATTAAAATTCTTCTTAGAGGGACCGGCGGTTTCGAGCCGCACGAGATTGAGCAATAACAGGTCTGTGATGCCCTTAGATGTCCTGGGCCGCACGCGCGCTACACTGAAGGAATCAGCATGTTCTCCTTGGCCTAGAGGCCCGGGCAACCCGTTGAAACTCCTTCGTGCTGGGGATTGGGGTTTGCAATTATCCCCCATAAACGAGGAATTCCTAGTAAGCGCGAGTCATAAGCTCGCGTTGATTACGTCCCTGCCCTTTGTACACACCGCCCGTCGCTACTACCGATTGAATGATTT
>OV281312.1:1644612-1649612 GCA_923062465.1 Acleris sparsana | reverse complement strand
TTTTTTTTCTGAATGATTTATAAGTAAGCAAGCTGGTAGGTAGGTAGGTAGGTAGGTAGGTAGGTGTAAGTAAGTAAGTAAATAAAAGTCACGTGAAATTAGTATTCAGTTATTATGCCAAACCAAAAGCATATATATATATATATATATATATATATATATATATATATATATATATAATTATTTCGCATCAATCAAAATAGATACGAAACAGCAGCACCATACCGCGATGCAGTGTGTGAAAAAATAAAATGACATAAAATAAAACAACAAAACCAACAACAACAACAACAATTACAGATATAAAATCACGTTAAAACGTATGTGCGCGACCTAACTGTTATTATTATATTACCCTTTCCCTACCGATTTCTTAATACAATATTAATTAACAATATATATTTAAAAAACAAATAATGTGTCTTTTTCTGTTACTGGTATTGTGCCACTGATATTTGATGAATAATAAAAACTTAACAAAAACAAAACAAAAATCCCCGATCCGACCCCGAAAATGTCATATTTTATATATACAAGGTGTATACGTAGATGATAGAAAGATTTTTTGGTTTTTTTTTAATCGTTACATTTGTATGATATAAAGTTAGGTACCAAAACAGAAATAATCCATCACGATCTCCCAGACCAGTCGTCCCGCGGCCACTCCCCCCGCCCTTTTTGTATATAATTGCATCATGTTATGTACTATATAAAATATATGTGGATGATATAATGTTTTTATTGTTATTTATAACAGTTTCATACGATCGATAACGATTTGCCATATATATAATATTAGTTTAGAATAAGCTAAATAAAAATAGACTAGACCCCTCCCCTCCCCGTCTCCGAGCCGTCCCACGGCCACTCCCCCCGCCCCTTTTATGTATATACGTGTAAATGTGTGTTCGCAGTGTGTGCATATATGTAGACGATTTAATTTATTTATTCTTTAATCGTAACCGCTCGCCACAGTTAACGATCGTGCAAATAAGCGGTTAGCCCCCGCTCCCGTCTCCCCCCCCCCCCCTCCCCCTCCCCCCTCCCCCCTTATCAACTCTAACCCTAAAACAAACAAAAAACCGAGTACCCGTAACGATCGAACTTACGGACCGTAGAGTCCCGTTTTACGAGGAGGAGGAAGCGGGGGGGGGGGGGGGGCATAATAAAAAATGCAAATAGCTCCCCCCCCCCCCCTCTTCCTGCATGCATGCATACATACATACATACTCACACACACACACACACACACACACACACACACACACACACACACACACACACACACACACACACACACACACACACACATATATATATATATTTAGACATATACAAATTTCCCATTTTCCGACTTGGGTATGTACACAATCATCTATATATATTGAAATGTTTATTTTTTATTTTTTATTTCACATATATAATACGCTAACGGTGCCCAACCCATTGCGCACGCGCTCGGCATGTACGCAGCCGGGTGATGGGACGGCGGCGGCGAGATGATACTCGAACCAACAGTGAGCGCTCCGCTAACTGTTCGCGTTTTAAGATCGTCTCGCTGCGCGTGCGCCTGCGCCGGGTTGTGAGTGAGAAGAATGTGTGACGGGTGAGGTTTGTAAAATGAACATTTATGTTATATTATTTTATTATATGACATAGAGAGTGGTGGGGGGTAGCGTGCGGTAATATTGACAATAGGAGTGTGTTCTCGTTATGAATTGTGTTCGCAACAGAGTTGCGTGTGATGCGTGATTTCTGTGCTACCACGGTTCGTGATGGCGCGCTCATTCATTCATTCATGTTGCTGCGCGCGACCATATTCATTTTACACACTTGCCTGTTGCAGCAGAGCAGCAGCAGCAGCAGCAGCAGCAGCACCAAGCAGCAGCGACGACGGAACTTTACATTTTGTAGCCTGAGACGTAGTTATGTTTAGTAATTACGTGACAGACATCCATCTGGAATATTCAAACGACGGTCCGCCCGCGTTCATAATCAACTTAACACGATCGCTAAGCCGATGTCACTTGCGTGTCGTCGTTTAGACTGTCGGTTGGTGATTTAACAAAGGCGCGCGCCGGGTTGATACACTCACCGAGTGTTCGACTGTAATGCGAACAAGATCATTTGCGCGCCCGTTATCGAGACCGACGCCACCGAAGCGCGTGCCCGCCGAAATTATTTTTTTGGCGGCGCCGCTAGGGGTGCAATCTCATTACGGGCGACTGTGTGGGTTCTCTGAACGAGCTCTCTATCACCGAGCGATTGACCAATTCTTACGATCGTGTCAAACGTGTTTATAACATCTTTGCGGATGTGTAGTGAGTATGTTGTGCCTGGTTCATAAAGAACGTTCAAAATGGGCGCGCTACGGATTTTATCCGGCACGCGCTCTACTAAAAGTTTACGCTCATCTCCATGTAAAAGTGGTGTGTTGGCGTAAATTTTTTTAAACGAAAAACGGCACGCCGCGCGCTCTCGGTACAACCGCGAGTCGCGCGGCGTCGTGCTCGTCGTCGTCGCCCACCCTGGCGGGGGGCGACAGAGAGCGTGTTCGCAATTAATTTTGTAAAACAGCTCCCTGGTTGATCCTGCCAGTAGTTATATGCTTGTCTCAAAGATTAAGCCATGCATGTCTCAGTGCAAGCCGTATTAAGGCGATACCGCGAATGGCTCAATATATCAGTTTTGGTTCCTTAGATCTTACTCAGTTACTTGGATAACTGTGGTAATTCTAGAGCTAATACATGCAATCAGAACTCTGACCAGCGATGGGATGAGTGCTTTTATTAGATCAAAACCAATCGGCGGAGGGCCTCGCGTCCGAAGTCGTATCATTTTGATGAATCTGGATAACTTTTGCAGATCGCACGGTCCAGTACCGGCGACGCATCTTTCAAATGTCTGCCTTATCAACTTTCGATGGTAGTTTCTGCGACTACCATGGTTGTCACGGGTAACGGGGAATCAGGGTTCGATTCCGGAGAGGGAGCCTGAGAAACGGCTACCACATCCAAGGAAGGCAGCAGGCGCGCAAATTACCCACTCCCGGCACGGGGAGGTAGTGACGAAAAATAACGATACGGGACTCTTACGAGGCCTCGTAATCGGAATGAGTACACTTTAAATATTTTAACGAGGAACAATTGGAGGGCAAGTCTGGTGCCAGCAGCCGCGGTAACTCCAGCTCCAATAGCGTATACTAAAATTGTTGCGGTTAAAAAGCTCGTAGTTGCATTTGTGCTGCGCGCTGTCGGTGCACCGCATCCGCGGTGATACTGACACGTTTGCGGAGCATATCGTCGGTGAGCCGGCGGTAAAACGCCGGTTCAATATCAAAATCCTATCGCGATGCTCTTCAGTGAGTGTCGAGGTGGGCCGACAATTTTACTTTGAACAAATTAGAGTGCTCAAAGCGGGCTCAAAATGCTGCTTGAATATTTCGTGCATGGAATAATAGAATATGATCTCGGTTCTATTTTGTTGGTTTTCAGAACTCCGAGGTAATGATTAATAGGGATAACTGGGGGCATTCGTATTGCGACGTTAGAGGTGAAATTCTTGGATCGTCGCAAGACGAACATCAGCGAAAGCATTTGCCAAAGGTGTTTTCATCAATCAAGAACGAAAGTTAGAGGTTCGAAGGCGATTAGATACCGCCCTAGTTCTAACCGTAAATATGTCATCTAGCGATCCGCCGACGTTACTACAATGGCTCGGCGGGCAGCTTCCGGGAAACCAAAGATTTTGGACTCCGGGGGGAGTATGGTTGCAAAGCTGAAACTTAAAGGAATTGACGGAAGGGCACCACCAGGAGTGGAGCCTGCGGCTTAATTTGACTCAACACGGGAAATCTCACCAGGCCCGGACACCGGAAGGATTGACAGATTAACAGCTCTTTCTTGATTCGGTGGGTGGTGGTGCATGGCCGTTCTTAGTTGGTGGAGCGATTTGTCTGGTTAATTCCGGTAACGAACGAGACTCTAGCCTGCTAAATAGGCGTCGTCATTTAGGTGCGCGCGGCCGTTCGCGGTCGTGCAACTCACTGGCGACGTATTAAAATTCTTCTTAGAGGGACCGGCGGTTTCGAGCCGCACGAGATTGAGCAATAACAGGTCTGTGATGCCCTTAGATGTCCTGGGCCGCACGCGCGCTACACTGAAGGAATCAGCATGTTCTCCTTGGCCTAGAGGCCCGGGCAACCCGTTGAAACTCCTTCGTGCTGGGGATTGGGGTTTGCAATTATCCCCCATAAACGAGGAATTCCTAGTAAGCGCGAGTCATAAGCTCGCGTTGATTACGTCCCTGCCCTTTGTACACACCGCCCGTCGCTACTACCGATTGAATGATTTAGTGAGGTCTTCGGACCGACACGCGGTGGCTTCACGGCCGTCGGCGTTGCTGGGAAGTTGACCAAACTTGATCATTTAGAGGAAGTAAAAGTCGTAACAAGGTTTCCGTAGGGGAACCTGCGGAAGGATCATTAACGTATTACGTATACCGTCTGCTCTGGTAGTAGTATGTGTATGTGTATATGTAAAAATAATCCGTCAACTATATATATAATAACGCATCGTCTCACAGGAGGAGGAAGCAGCAACGCATCATCCGCGCCGTCTGACTACGAGCCGCTACGAATGGGCATGAATCCGCGCCCGCAGCGTCTCTCGTCGTCGTGACGGACGTCAACTGTGATCAAAGACGATTCGTACAATTATATTATAAAAGATAATGCGGTAATTTTTTTTTTCTATATGAAAAAAATTTTTTTTTTTTTTGTTCTCGGTGTAATTGTCATTAACAAACAATTACCCTGGACGGTGGATCACTTGGCTCGCGGGTCGATGAAGAACGCAGTTAACTGCGCGTCATAGTGTGAACTGCAGGACACATTTGAACATCGACATTTCGAACGCACATTGCGGTCCGTGGAGACACATCCAGGACCACTCCTGTCTGAGGGCCGGCTGCATAAATAAAATTATTATTGTCACATTGCG
>OV281312.1:1632112-1639612 GCA_923062465.1 Acleris sparsana | reverse complement strand
CACTTCGAATGCGAGAAAAAAAAAACTCTTTTTGTTTATTTCATTTTTTATTAAAAAATAAATCTAATTTAGTCTATCTTGGTTGCGCGGCTTTTTTCTTTTTATTTTATTTTTTACATTTTATCCCGAAACGAAAGGCAAAGGACATTGGTCAAAACAGCCAAGTTTATTTAAAATTAGTTCTCAATGACGACGAACGCTTTAGATGTAACCTAAACTAACGCATAAAGGTGGGCAAAATAGAGTTTATATTAGTAATCATTAATCGTGTTTCACGAAATTAAATCTTTTTGTAATAATTTTGCACCGTTGGCATTTTGAGGTTATTTCCACGGCCTAAAAATGGTCCATACACAATCTCTGAAAATGGCGATAATCCTCCATTCATTAACAACGTGATGTTTAAATGCTTGCATATTTAGCCAACAGATACAAACATGAAAATTATTTGGACCATGCCTAATAAAATAGAACTATCCCTAATATATTTAAATATATTTATATTAGTAATCATTAATCGTGTTTCACGAAATTAAATCTTTTTTTTAATAATTTTGCACAGTTGGCATTTTGAGGTTATTTCCACGGCCTAAAAATGGTCCATACACAATCTCTGAAAATGGCGATAATCCTCCATTCATTAACACCGTGATGTTTAAATGCTTGCATATTTAGCCAACAGATACAAACTTGAAAACTATTTGGACCATGCCTAATAAAATAGATTTTATCCCTTATATATTTAAATAGATTCATATTTCTAATCATTAATCGTGAAATTAAATCGATTAATTTATATTTTTTGCAAGAAAAATGATCCATATACAATCACTGAAAAAGGCGATGATTGGCAGTTTAAGGGTTTCCAAAGTAAATTAAAAAGAAAAAGTACTTTAGTCCCTAGGGAGTAAAGTGTAGTTTTATTCCCTAGAGATTAAATACATCACTTTAGTCCGGCTATACAAGCCAATTGTGAGTCATTTTAGAGCCTGAGAAGTGAAAAAGCTATTTTTATATAAAATTTCCTACTCCTGCACTTTTATCTGTCATTTATATAGTCACGAACACACTAATATATAAGAATATAGATAACATGTCCGCAGAACATTCCGTAGAAAAGTCCATCTAGTCTATTCCCCTTGACAGCACTTGTGCTTTTTTGAGCCAAAACGATATGCCTAGCTGCCAAAGCTACACACCTAGGTTAATTTGACCAATCAAAATACTTCACCAAATTAAACCACCAATCACAATACACATTGACTGTCAATCGGAACGTTAGGTTCTTTTTGGTATGTAAACTCTTTTACTAATTTAACTCTTTAAAAAAAACATTTTATTTGGTATCAACCAACCAGAACGCACCTATATTAAAATCGACCAATCAGGTAAAAGAATTCATTTCTCAAATCATTAGGTGGTTTTTAGTCCCTATTTCACAAGTTAAAACGATTGTGCAACTTTTAAAAAAAATATGAAACCTGGCAATGGCACATCAATTTAAAAACAAAGTTAACCATAGACACATATTTTGTTGTTTTCGAATGTTTCTCGCTCGTTTGTTGTTTGTTCTGTGCTTCGTTCGTTCGTATTCTAACCTAGGTATATTAATAAAAAAAAAATGTTAATTTAATTTTGCATTTCATTTGAAACCTAGTCGTAGAAAAAGTATTGTATGCAACGGGTGTATAAATAAGTCAAAAAATACTCGTGGCGTCTTGCTTTACGATAACCACACCACTCGTCTTTTTTGACCTCTCTTATACAACTGTTGCATAAACTACTATTACCGCCGCGGCGGTATTATTATTAGATATTAGTTTTTTTTTTTTTTTTTTTTTTTTATTTCGTTTTTTTTCTGAATGATTTATAAGTAAGCAAGCTGGTAGGTAGGTAGGTAGGTAGGTAGGTAGGTGTAAGTAAGTAAGTAAATAAAAGTCACGTGAAATTAGTATTCAGTTATTATGCCAAACCAAAAGCATATATATATATATATATATATATATATATATATATATATATATATATAATTATTTCGCATCAATCAAAATAGATACGAAACAGCAGCACCATACCGCGATGCAGTGTGTGAAAAAATAAAATGACATAAAATAAAACAACAACACCAACAACAACAACAACAATTACAGATATAAAATCACGTTAAAACGTATGTGCGCGACCTAACTGTTATTATTATATTACCCTTTCCCTACCGATTTCTTAATACAATATTAATTAACAATATATATTTAAAAAACAAATAATGTGTCTTTTTCTGTTACTGGTATTGTGCCACTGATATTTGATGAATAATAAAAACTTAACAAAAACAAAACAAAAATCCCCGATCCGACCCCGAAAATGTCATATTTTATATATACAAGGTGTATACGTAGATGATAGAAAGATTTTTTGGTTTTTTTTTAATCGTTACATTTGTATGATATAAAGTTAGGTACCAAAACAGAAATAATCCATCACGATCTCCCAGACCAGTCGTCCCGCGGCCACTCCCCCCGCCCTTTTTGTATATAATTGCATCATGTTATGTACTATATAAAATATATGTGGATGATATAATGTTTTTATTGTTATTTATAACAGTTTCATACGATCGATAACGATTTGCCATATATATAATATTAGTTTAGAATAAGCTAAATAAAAATAGACTAGACCCCTCCCCTCCCCGTCTCCGAGCCGTCCCACGGCCACTCCCCCCGCCCCTTTTATGTATATACGTGTAAATGTGTGTTCGCAGTGTGTGCATATATGTAGACGATTTAATTTATTTATTCTTTAATCGTAACCGCTCGCCACAGTTAACGATCGTGCAAATAAGCGGTTAGCCCCCGCTCCCGTCTCCCCCCCCCCCCCCCCCCCCCCCCCTCCCCCCTTATCAACTCTAACCCTAAAACAAACAAAAAACCGAGTACCCGTAACGATCGAACTTACGGACCGTAGAGTCCCGTTTTACGAGGAGGAGGAAGCGGGGGGGGGGGGGGGGCATAATAAAAAATGCAAATAGCTCCCCCCCCCCCCCTCTTCCTGCATGCATGCATACATACATACATACTCACACACACACACACACACACACACACACACACACACACACACACACACACACATATATATATATATATATATATATATATATAATATATAATATGGAAATTATTTAGACATATACAAATTTCCCATTTTCCGACTTGGGTATGTACACAATCATCTATATATATTGAAATGTTTATTTTTTATTTTTTATTTCACATATATAATACGCTAACGGTGCCCAACCCATTGCGCACGCGCTCGGCATGTACGCAGCCGGGTGATGGGACGGCGGCGGCGAGATGATACTCGAACCAACAGTGAGCGCTCCGCTAGCTGTTCGCGTTTTAAGATCGTCTCGCTGCGCGTGCGCCTGCGCCGGGTTGTGAGTGAGAAGAATGTGTGACGGGTGAGGTTTGTAAAATGAACATTTATGTTATATTATTTTATTATATGACATAGAGAGTGGTGGGGGGTAGCGTGCGGTAATATTGACAATAGGAGTGTGTTCTCGTTATGAATTGTGTTCGCAACAGAGTTGCGTGTGATGCGTGATTTCTGTGCTACCACGGTTCGTGATGGCGCGCTCATTCATTCATTCATGTTGCTGCGCGCGACCATATTCATTTTACACACTTGCCTGTTGCAGCAGAGCAGCAGCAGCAGCAGCAGCACCAAGCAGCAGCGACGACGGAACTTTACATTTTGTAGCCTGAGACGTAGTTATGTTTAGTAATTACGTGACAGACATCCATCTGGAATATTCAAACGACGGTCCGCCCGCGTTCATAATCAACTTAACACGATCGCTAAGCCGATGTCACTTGCGTGTCGTCGTTTAGACTGTCGGTTGGTGATTTAACAAAGGCGCGCGCCGGGTTGATACACTCACCGAGTGTTCGACTGTAATGCGAACAAGATCATTTGCGCGCCCGTTATCGAGACCGACGCCACCGAAGCGCGTGCCCGCCGAAATTATTTTTTTGGCGGCGCCGCTAGGGGTGCAATCTCATTACGGGCGACTGTGTGGGTTCTCTGAACGAGCTCTCTATCACCGAGCGATTGACCAATTCTTACGATCGTGTCAAACGTGTTTATAACATCTTTGCGGATGTGTAGTGAGTATGTTGTGCCTGGTTCATAAAGAACGTTCAAAATGGGCGCGCTACGGATTTTATCCGGCACGCGCTCTACTAAAAGTTTACGCTCATCTCCATGTAAAAGTGGTGTGTTGGCGTAAATTTTTTTAAACGAAAAACGGCACGCCGCGCGCTCTCGGTACAACCGCGAGTCGCGCGGCGTCGTGCTCGTCGTCGTCGCCCACCCTGGCGGGGGGCGACAGAGAGCGTGTTCGCAATTAATTTTGTAAAACAGCTCCCTGGTTGATCCTGCCAGTAGTTATATGCTTGTCTCAAAGATTAAGCCATGCATGTCTCAGTGCAAGCCGTATTAAGGCGATACCGCGAATGGCTCAATATATCAGTTTTGGTTCCTTAGATCTTACTCAGTTACTTGGATAACTGTGGTAATTCTAGAGCTAATACATGCAATCAGAACTCTGACCAGCGATGGGATGAGTGCTTTTATTAGATCAAAACCAATCGGCGGAGGGCCTCGCGTCCGAAGTCGTATCATTTTGATGAATCTGGATAACTTTTGCAGATCGCACGGTCCAGTACCGGCGACGCATCTTTCAAATGTCTGCCTTATCAACTTTCGATGGTAGTTTCAGCGACTACCATGGTTGTCACGGGTAACGGGGAATCAGGGTTCGATTCCGGAGAGGGAGCCTGAGAAACGGCTACCACATCCAAGGAAGGCAGCAGGCGCGCAAATTACCCACTCCCGGCACGGGGAGGTAGTGACGAAAAATAACGATACGGGACTCTTACGAGGCCTCGTAATCGGAATGAGTACACTTTAAATATTTTAACGAGGAACAATTGGAGGGCAAGTCTGGTGCCAGCAGCCGCGGTAACTCCAGCTCCAATAGCGTATACTAAAATTGTTGCGGTTAAAAAGCTCGTAGTTGCATTTGTGCTGCGCGCTGTCGGTGCACCGCATCCGCGGTGATACTGACACGTTTGCGGAGCATATCGTCGGTGAGCCGGCGGTAAAACGCCGGTTCAATATCAAAATCCTATCGCGATGCTCTTCAGTGAGTGTCGAGGTGGGCCGACAATTTTACTTTGAACAAATTAGAGTGCTCAAAGCGGGCTCAAAATGCTGCTTGAATATTTCGTGCATGGAATAATAGAATATGATCTCGGTTCTATTTTGTTGGTTTTCAGAACTCCGAGGTAATGATTAATAGGGATAACTGGGGGCATTCGTATTGCGACGTTAGAGGTGAAATTCTTGGATCGTCGCAAGACGAACATCAGCGAAAGCATTTGCCAAAGGTGTTTTCATCAATCAAGAACGAAAGTTAGAGGTTCGAAGGCGATTAGATACCGCCCTAGTTCTAACCGTAAATATGTCATCTAGCGATCCGCCGACGTTACTACAATGGCTCGGCGGGCAGCTTCCGGGAAACCAAAGATTTTGGACTCCGGGGGGAGTATGGTTGCAAAGCTGAAACTTAAAGGAATTGACGGAAGGGCACCACCAGGAGTGGAGCCTGCGGCTTAATTTGACTCAACACGGGAAATCTCACCAGGCCCGGACACCGGAAGGATTGACAGATTAACAGCTCTTTCTTGATTCGGTGGGTGGTGGTGCATGGCCGTTCTTAGTTGGTGGAGCGATTTGTCTGGTTAATTCCGGTAACGAACGAGACTCTAGCCTGCTAAATAGGCGTCGTCATTTAGGTGCGCGCGGCCGTTCGCGGTCGTGCAACTCACTGGCGACGTATTAAAATTCTTCTTAGAGGGACCGGCGGTTTCGAGCCGCACGAGATTGAGCAATAACAGGTCTGTGATGCCCTTAGATGTCCTGGGCCGCACGCGCGCTACACTGAAGGAATCAGCATGTTCTCCTTGGCCTAGAGGCCCGGGCAACCCGTTGAAACTCCTTCGTGCTGGGGATTGGGGTTTGCAATTATCCCCCATAAACGAGGAATTCCTAGTAAGCGCGAGTCATAAGCTCGCGTTGATTACGTCCCTGCCCTTTGTACACACCGCCCGTCGCTACTACCGATTGAATGATTTAGTGAGGTCTTCGGACCGACACGCGGTGGCTTCACGGCCGTCGGCGTTGCTGGGAAGTTGACCAAACTTGATCATTTAGAGGAAGTAAAAGTCGTAACAAGGTTTCCGTAGGGGAACCTGCGGAAGGATCATTAACGTATTACGTATACCGTCTGCTCTGGTAGTAGTATGTGTATGTGTATATGTAAAAATAATCCGTCAACTATATATATAATAACGCATCGTCTCACAGGAGGAGGAAGCAGCAACGCATCATCCGCGCCGTCTGACTACGAGCCGCTACGAATGGGCATGAATCCGCGCCCGCAGCGTCTCTCGTCGTCGTGACGGACGTCAACTGTGATCAAAGACGATTCGTACAATTATATTATAAAAGATAATGCGGTAATTTTTTTTTTCTATATGAAAAAAATTTTTTTTTTTTTTGTTCTCGGTGTAATTGTCATTAACAAACAATTACCCTGGACGGTGGATCACTTGGCTCGCGGGTCGATGAAGAACGCAGTTAACTGCGCGTCATAGTGTGAACTGCAGGACACATTTGAACATCGACATTTCGAACGCACATTGCGGTCCGTGGAGACACATCCAGGACCACTCCTGTCTGAGGGCCGGCTGCATAAATAAAATTATTATTGTCACATTGCGCTCTCTCTCTCTCTCTCTGCGAGAGGGGACGCTGTTGGCGGTTCGTTTCGTACGTTCGTTTCGCGACGAGCGCACGTTGAAGTCCGTTTAAATATTATTCATATGATGATATATGTATGGCGCGCCGCGTGTTATGTTAACGATAGACAATATCGTGCACGCGCGCTCACACTGTGACACTAACCGGCGCCGCGCTCGCGCGCGGTTGCCATGGTTTAAATGGTGTGCGCGCGCAGTATGCACATATATATGATATGACATATCGGTGACGCGCTACCGCCGCTTTACACGTAGGCGGACTCGACGTCCGAAGAGCGCATCGACGCCGTCGCCGCCGCATTGCGCGCCGTCGCCGTCGTCGTAGCGCTGACCGGATATCGTGTCTGCCTCCATTTTTTATCGTTGGCCTCAGATCAGGGAGGATCACCCGCCGAATTTAAGCATATTAGTAAGCGGAGGAAAAGAAACTAACCAGGATTTCCTTAGTAGCGGCGAGCGAACAGGAATATGCCCAGCACTGAATCCCGCGGTTGTTACTGATCGCGGGAGATGTGGTGTTCGGGAGGTTCCGCTTTCTCGTCGTCGCGACTCCTGTCCAAGTTCGTCTTGAACGGGGCCGTTTTCCCGTAGAGGGTGCCAGGCCCGT
>OV281312.1:1624612-1627112 GCA_923062465.1 Acleris sparsana | reverse complement strand
TAACACCGTGATGTTTAAATGCTTGCATATTTAGCCAACAGATACAAACTTGAAAACTATTTGGACCATGCCTAATAAAATAGATTTTATCCCTTATATATTTAAATAGATTCATATTTCTAATCATTAATCGTGAAATTAAATCGATTAATTTATATTTTTTGCAAGAAAAATGATCCATATACAATCACTGAAAAAGGCGATGATTGGCAGTTTAAGGGTTTCCAAAGTAAATTAAAAAGAAAAAGTACTTTAGTCCCTAGGGAGTAAAGTGTAGTTTTATTCCCTAGAGATTAAATACATCACTTTAGTCCGGCTATACAAGCCAATTGTGAGTCATTTTAGAGCCTGAGAAGTGAAAAAGCTATTTTTATATAAAATTTCCTACTCCTGCACTTTTATCTGTCATTTATATAGTCACGAACACACTAATATATAAGAATATAGATAACATGTCCGCAGAACATTCCGTAGAAAAGTCCATCTAGTCTATTCCCCTTGACAGCACTTGTGCTTTTTTGAGCCAAAACGATATGCCTAGCTGCCAAAGCTACACACCTAGGTTAATTTGACCAATCAAAATACTTCACCAAATTAAACCACCAATCACAATACACATTGACTGTCAATCGGAACGTTAGGTTCTTTTTGGTATGTAAACTCTTTTACTAATTTAACTCTTAAAAAAAAACATTTTATTTGGTATCAACCAACCAGAACGCACCTATATTAAAATCGACCAATCAGGTAAAAGAATTCATTACTCAAATCATTAGGTGGTTTTTAGTCCCTATTTCACAAGTTAAAACGATTGTGCAACTTTTAAAAAAAATATGAAACCTGGCAATGGCACATCAATTTAAAAACAAAGTTAACCATAGACACATATTTTGTTGTTTTCGAATGTTTCTCGCTCGTTTGTTGTTTGTTCTGTGCTTCGTTCGTTCGTATTCTAACCTAGGTATATTAATAAAAAAAAAATGTTAATTTAATTTTGCATTTCATTTGAAACCTAGTCGTAGAAAAAGTATTGTATGCAACGGGTGTATAAATAAGTCAAAAAATACTCGTGGCGTCTTGCTTTACGATAACCACACCACTCGTCTTTTTTGACCTCTCTTATACAACTGTTGCATAAACTACTATTACCGCCGCGGCGGTATTATTATTAGATATTAGTTTTTTTTTTTTTTTTTTTTTTTATTTCGTTTTTTTTCTGAATGATTTATAAGTAAGCAAGCTGGTAGGTAGGTAGGTAGGTAGGTAGGTAGGTGTAAGTAAGTAAGTAAATAAAAGTCACGTGAAATTAGTATTCAGTTATTATGCCAAACCAAAAGCATATATATATATATATATATATATATATATATATATATATATATAATTATTTCGCATCAATCAAAATAGATACGAAACAGCAGCACCATACCGCGATGCAGTGTGTGAAAAAATAAAATGACATAAAATAAAACAACAACACCAACAACAACAACAACAATTACAGATATAAAATCACGTTAAAACGTATGTGCGCGACCTAACTGTTATTATTATATTACCCTTTCCCTACCGATTTCTTAATACAATATTAATTAACAATATATATTTAAAAAACAAATAATGTGTCTTTTTCTGTTACTGGTATTGTGCCACTGATATTTGATGAATAATAAAAACTTAACAAAAACAAAACAAAAATCCCCGATCCGACCCCGAAAATGTCATATTTTATATATACAAGGTGTATACGTAGATGATAGAAAGATTTTTTGGTTTTTTTTTAATCGTTACATTTGTATGATATAAAGTTAGGTACCAAAACAGAAATAATCCATCACGATCTCCCAGACCAGTCGTCCCGCGGCCACTCCCCCCGCCCTTTTTGTATATAATTGCATCATGTTATGTACTATATAAAATATATGTGGATGATATAATGTTTTTATTGTTATTTATAACAGTTTCATACGATCGATAACGATTTGCCATATATATAATATTAGTTTAGAATAAGCTAAATAAAAATAGACTAGACCCCTCCCCTCCCCGTCTCCGAGCCGTCCCACGGCCACTCCCCCCGCCCCTTTTATGTATATACGTGTAAATGTGTGTTCGCAGTGTGTGCATATATGTAGACGATTTAATTTATTTATTCTTTAATCGTAACCGCTCGCCACAGTTAACGATCGTGCAAATAAGCGGTTAGCCCCCGCTCCCGTCTCCCCCCCCCCCCCCCCCCTCCCCCCTCCCCCCTTATCAACTCTAACCCTAAAACAAACAAAAAACCGAGTACCCGTAACGATCGAACTTACGGACCGTAGAGTCCCGTTTTACGAGGAGGAGGAAGCGGGGGGGGGGGGGGGCATAATAAAAAATGCAAATATCTCCCCCCCCCCCTCTTCCTGCATGCATGCATACATACATACATACTCACACACACACACACACACACACACACACACACACACACACACACACACACACATATATATATATATAT
>OV281312.1:1620000-1624112 GCA_923062465.1 Acleris sparsana | reverse complement strand
CACGTTTGACACGATCGTAAGAATTGGTCAATCGCTCGGTGATAGAGAGCTCGTTCAGAGAACCCACACAGTCGCCCGTAATGAGATTGCACCCCTAGCGGCGCCGCCAAAAAAATAATTTCGGCGGGCACGCGCTTCGGTGGCGTCGGTCTCGATAACGGGCGCGCAAATGATCTTGTTCGCATTACAGTCGAACACTCGGTGAGTGTATCAACCCGGCGCGCGCCTTTGTTAAATCACCAACCGACAGTCTAAACGACGACACGCAAGTGACATCGGCTTAGCGATCGTGTTAAGTTGATTATGAACGCGGGCGGACCGTCGTTTGAATATTCCAGATGGATGTCTGTCACGTAATTACTAAACATAACTACGTCTCAGGCTACAAAATGTAAAGTTCCGTCGTCGCTGCTGCTTGGTGCTGCTGCTGCTGCTGCTGCTGCTGCTCTGCTGCAACAGGCAAGTGTGTAAAATGAATATGGTCGCGCGCAGCAACATGAATGAATGAATGAGCGCGCCATCACGAACCGTGGTAGCACAGAAATCACGCATCACACGCAACTCTGTTGCGAACACAATTCATAACGAGAACACACTCCTATTGTCAATATTACCGCACGCTACCCCCCACCACTCTCTATGTCATATAATAAAATAATATAACATAAATGTTCATTTTACAAACCTCACCCGTCACACATTCTTCTCACTCACAACCCGGCGCAGGCGCACGCGCAGCGAGACGATCTTAAAACGCGAACAGCTAGCGGAGCGCTCACTGTTGGTTCGAGTATCATCTCGCCGCCGCCGTCCCATCACCCGGCTGCGTACATGCCGAGCGCGTGCGCAATGGGTTGGGCACCGTTAGCGTATTATATATGTGAAATAAAAAATAAAAAATAAACATTTCAATATATATAGATGATTGTGTACATACCCAAGTCGGAAAATGGGAAATTTGTATATGTCTAAATATATATATATGTGTGTGTGTGTGTGTGTGTGTGTGTGTGTGTGTGTGTGTGTGTGTGTGAGTATGTATGTATGTATGCATGCATGCAGGAAGAGGGGGGGGGGGGAGCTATTTGCATTTTTTATTATGCCCCCCCCCCCCCCGCTTCCTCCTCCTCGTAAAACGGGACTCTACGGTCCGTAAGTTCGATCGTTACGGGTACTCGGTTTTTTGTTTGTTTTAGGGTTAGAGTTGATAAGGGGGGAGGGGGGAGGGGGAGGGGGGGGGGGGGAGACGGGAGCGGGGGCTAACCGCTTATTTGCACGATCGTTAACTGTGGCGAGCGGTTACGATTAAAGAATAAATAAATTAAATCGTCTACATATATGCACACACTGCGAACACACATTTACACGTATATACATAAAAGGGGCGGGGGGAGTGGCCGTGGGACGGCTCGGAGACGGGGAGGGGAGGGGTCTAGTCTATTTTTATTTAGCTTATTCTAAACTAATATTATATATATGGCAAATCGTTATCGATCGTATGAAACTGTTATAAATAACAATAAAAACATTATATCATCCACATATATTTTATATAGTACATAACATGATGCAATTATATACAAAAAGGGCGGGGGGAGTGGCCGCGGGACGACTGGTCTGGGAGATCGTGATGGATTATTTCTGTTTTGGTACCTAACTTTATATCATACAAATGTAACGATTAAAAAAAAACCAAAAAATCTTTCTATCATCTACGTATACACCTTGTATATATAAAATATGACATTTTCGGGGTCGGATCGGGGATTTTTGTTTTGTTTTTGTTAAGTTTTTATTATTCATCAAATATCAGTGGCACAATACCAGTAACAGAAAAAGACACATTATTTGTTTTTTAAATATATATTGTTAATTAATATTGTATTAAGAAATCGGTAGGGAAAGGGTAATATAATAATAACAGTTAGGTCGCGCACATACGTTTTAACGTGATTTTATATCTGTAATTGTTGTTGTTGTTGTTGGTGTTGTTGTTTTATTTTATGTCATTTTATTTTTTCACACACTGCATCGCGGTATGGTGCTGCTGTTTCGTATCTATTTTGATTGATGCGAAATAATTATATATATATATATATATATATATATATATATATATATATATATGCTTTTGGTTTGGCATAATAACTGAATACTAATTTCACGTGACTTTTATTTACTTACTTACTTACACCTACCTACCTACCTACCTACCTACCTACCAGCTTGCTTACTTATAAATCATTCAGAAAAAAAACGAAATAAAAAAAAAAAAAAAAAAAAAAACTAATATCTAATAATAATACCGCCGCGGCGGTAATAGTAGTTTATGCAACAGTTGTATAAGAGAGGTCAAAAAAGACGAGTGGTGTGGTTATCGTAAAGCAAGACGCCACGAGTATTTTTTGACTTATTTATACACCCGTTGCATACAATACTTTTTCTACGACTAGGTTTCAAATGAAATGCAAAATTAAATTAACATTTTTTTTTTATTAATATACCTAGGTTAGAATACGAACGAACGAAGCACAGAACAAACAACAAACGAGCGAGAAACATTCGAAAACAACAAAATATGTGTCTATGGTTAACTTTGTTTTTAAATTGATGTGCCATTGCCAGGTTTCATATTTTTTTTAAAAGTTGCACAATCGTTTTAACTTGTGAAATAGGGACTAAAAACCACCTAATGATTTGAGAAATGAATTCTTTTACCTGATTGGTCGATTTTAATATAGGTGCGTTCTGGTTGGTTGATACCAAATAAAATGTTTTTTTTAAAGAGTTAAATTAGTAAAAGAGTTTACATACCAAAAAGAACCTAACGTTCCGATTGACAGTCAATGTGTATTGTGATTGGTGGTTTAATTTGGTGAAGTATTTTGATTGGTCAAATTAACCTAGGTGTGTAGCTTTGGCAGCTAGGCATATCGTTTTGGCTCAAAAAAGCACAAGTGCTGTCAAGGGGAATAGACTAGATGGACTTTTCTACGGAATGTTCTGCGGACATGTTATCTATATTCTTATATATTAGTGTGTTCGTGACTATATAAATGACAGATAAAAGTGCAGGAGTAGGAAATTTTATATAAAAATAGCTTTTTCACTTCTCAGGCTCTAAAATGACTCACAATTGGCTTGTATAGCCGGACTAAAGTGATGTATTTAATCTCTAGGGAATAAAACTACACTTTACTCCCTAGGGACTAAAGTACTTTTTCTTTTTAATTTACTTTGGAAACCCTTAAACTGCCAATCATCGCCTTTTTCAGTGATTGTATATGGATCATTTTTCTTGCAAAAAATATAAATTAATCGATTTAATTTCACGATTAATGATTAGAAATATGAATCTATTTAAATATATAAGGGATAAAATCTATTTTATTAGGCATGGTCCAAATAGTTTTCAAGTTTGTATCTGTTGGCTAAATATGCAAGCATTTAAACATCACGGTGTTAATGAATGGAGGATTATCGCCATTTTCAGAGATTGTGTATGGACCATTTTTAGGCCGTGGAAATAACCTCAAAATGCCAACTGTGCAAAATTATTAAAAAAAAGATTTAATTTCGTGAAACACGATTAATGATTACTAATATAAATATATTTAAATATATTAGGGATAGTTCTATTTTATTAGGCATGGTCCAAATAATTTTCATGTTTGTATCTGTTGGCTAAATATGCAAGCATTTAAACATCACGTTGTTAATGAATGGAGGATTATCGCCATTTTCAGAGATTGTGTATGGACCATTTTTAGGCCGTGGAAATAACCTCAAAATGCCAACGGTGCAAAATTATTACAAAAAGATTTAATTTCGTGAAACACGATTAATGATTACTAATATAAACTCTATTTTGCCCACCTTTATGCGTTAGTTTAGGTTACATCTAAAGCGTTCGTCGTCATTGAGAACTAATTTTAAATAAACTTGGCTGTTTTGACCAATGTCCTTTGCCTTTCGTTTCGGGATAAAATGTAAAAAATAAAATAAAAAGAAAAAAGCCGCGCAACCAAGATAGACTAAATTAGATTTATTTTTTAATAAAAAATGAAATAAACAAAAAGAGTTTTTTTTTTCTCGCATTCGAAGTGAAAAGT
>OV281312.1:1610000-1615000 GCA_923062465.1 Acleris sparsana | reverse complement strand
AATGTGACAATAATAATTTTATTTATGCAGCCGGCCCTCAGACAGGAGTGGTCCTGGATGTGTCTCCACGGACCGCAATGTGCGTTCGAAATGTCGATGTTCAAATGTGTCCTGCAGTTCACACTATGACGCGCAGTTAACTGCGTTCTTCATCGACCCGCGAGCCAAGTGATCCACCGTCCAGGGTAATTGTTTGTTAATGACAATTACACCGAGAACAAAAAAAAAAAAAATTTTTTTCATATAGAAAAAAAAAATTACCGCATTATCTTTTATAATATAATTGTACGAATCGTCTTTGATCACAGTTGACGTCCGTCACGACGACGAGAGACGCTGCGGGCGCGGATTCATGCCCATTCGTAGCGGCTCGTAGTCAGACGGCGCGGATGATGCGTTGCTGCTTCCTCCTCCTGTGAGACGATGCGTTATTATATATATAGTTGACGGATTATTTTTACATATACACATACACATACTACTACCAGAGCAGACGGTATACGTAATACGTTAATGATCCTTCCGCAGGTTCCCCTACGGAAACCTTGTTACGACTTTTACTTCCTCTAAATGATCAAGTTTGGTCAACTTCCCAGCAACGCCGACGGCCGTGAAGCCACCGCGTGTCGGTCCGAAGACCTCACTAAATCATTCAATCGGTAGTAGCGACGGGCGGTGTGTACAAAGGGCAGGGACGTAATCAACGCGAGCTTATGACTCGCGCTTACTAGGAATTCCTCGTTTATGGGGGATAATTGCAAACCCCAATCCCCAGCACGAAGGAGTTTCAACGGGTTGCCCGGGCCTCTAGGCCAAGGAGAACATGCTGATTCCTTCAGTGTAGCGCGCGTGCGGCCCAGGACATCTAAGGGCATCACAGACCTGTTATTGCTCAATCTCGTGCGGCTCGAAACCGCCGGTCCCTCTAAGAAGAATTTTAATACGTCGCCAGTGAGTTGCACGACCGCGAACGGCCGCGCGCACCTAAATGACGACGCCTATTTAGCAGGCTAGAGTCTCGTTCGTTACCGGAATTAACCAGACAAATCGCTCCACCAACTAAGAACGGCCATGCACCACCACCCACCGAATCAAGAAAGAGCTGTTAATCTGTCAATCCTTCCGGTGTCCGGGCCTGGTGAGATTTCCCGTGTTGAGTCAAATTAAGCCGCAGGCTCCACTCCTGGTGGTGCCCTTCCGTCAATTCCTTTAAGTTTCAGCTTTGCAACCATACTCCCCCCGGAGTCCAAAATCTTTGGTTTCCCGGAAGCTGCCCGCCGAGTCATCGGAGGAACGTCGGCGGATCGCTAGCTGGCATCTTTATGGTTAGAACTAGGGCGGTATCTAATCGCCTTCGAACCTCTAACTTTCGTTCTTGATTGATGAAAACACCTTTGGCAAATGCTTTCGCTGATGTTCGTCTTGCGACGATCCAAGAATTTCACCTCTAACGTCGCAATACGAATGCCCCCAGTTATCCCTATTAATCATTACCTCGGAGTTCTGAAAACCAACAAAATAGAACCGAGATCATATTCTATTATTCCATGCACGAAATATTCAAGCAGCATTTTGAGCCCGCTTTGAGCACTCTAATTTGTTCAAAGTAAAATTGTCGGCCCACCTCGACACTCACTGAAGAGCATCGCGATAGGATTTTGATATTGAACCGGCGTTTTACCGCCGGCTCACCGACGATATGCTCCGCAAACGTGTCAGTATCACCGCGGATGCGGTGCACCGACAGCGCGCAGCACAAATGCAACTACGAGCTTTTTAACCGCAACAATTTTAGTATACGCTATTGGAGCTGGAGTTACCGCGGCTGCTGGCACCAGACTTGCCCTCCAATTGTTCCTCGTTAAAATATTTAAAGTGTACTCATTCCGATTACGAGGCCTCGTAAGAGTCCCGTATCGTTATTTTTCGTCACTACCTCCCCGTGCCGGGAGTGGGTAATTTGCGCGCCTGCTGCCTTCCTTGGATGTGGTAGCCGTTTCTCAGGCTCCCTCTCCGGAATCGAACCCTGATTCCCCGTTACCCGTGACAACCATGGTAGTCGCAGAAACTACCATCGAAAGTTGATAAGGCAGACATTTGAAAGATGCGTCGCCGGTACTGGACCGTGCGATCTGCAAAAGTTATCCAGATTCATCAAAATGATACGACTTCGGACGCGAGGCCCTCCGCCGATTGGTTTTGATCTAATAAAAGCACTCATCCCATCGCTGGTCAGAGTTCTGATTGCATGTATTAGCTCTAGAATTACCACAGTTATCCAAGTAACTGAGTAAGATCTAAGGAACCAAAACTGATATATTGAGCCATTCGCGGTATCGCCTTAATACGGCTTGCACTGAGACATGCATGGCTTAATCTTTGAGACAAGCATATAACTACTGGCAGGATCAACCAGGGAGCTGTTTTACAAAATTAATTGCGAACACGCTCTCTGTCGCCCCCCGCCAGGGTGGGCGACGACGACGAGCACGACGCCGCGCGACTCGCGGTTGTACCGAGAGCGCGCGGCGTGCCGTTTTTCGTTTAAAAAAATTTACGCCAACACACCACTTTTACATGGAGATGAGCGTAAACTTTTAGTAGAGCGCGTGCCGGATAAAATCCGTAGCGCGCCCATTTTGAACGTTCTTTATGAACCAGGCACAACATACTCACTACACATCCGCAAAGATGTTATAAACACGTTTGACACGATCGTAAGAATTGGTCAATCGCTCGGTGATAGAGAGCTCGTTCAGAGAACCCACACAGTCGCCCGTAATGAGATTGCACCCCTAGCGGCGCCGCCAAAAAAATAATTTCGGCGGGCACGCGCTTCGGTGGCGTCGGTCTCGATAACGGGCGCGCAAATGATCTTGTTCGCATTACAGTCGAACACTCGGTGAGTGTATCAACCCGGCGCGCGCCTTTGTTAAATCACCAACCGACAGTCTAAACGACGACACGCAAGTGACATCGGCTTAGCGATCGTGTTAAGTTGATTATGAACGCGGGCGGACCGTCGTTTGAATATTCCAGATGGATGTCTGTCACGTAATTACTAAACATAACTACGTCTCAGGCTACAAAATGTAAAGTTCCGTCGTCGCTGCTGCTTGGTGCTGCTGCTGCTGCTGCTGCTCTGCTGCAACAGGCAAGTGTGTAAAATGAATATGGTCGCGCGCAGCAACATGAATGAATGAATGAGCGCGCCATCACGAACCGTGGTAGCACAGAAATCACGCATCACACGCAACTCTGTTGCGAACACAATTCATAACGAGAACACACTCCTATTGTCAATATTACCGCACGCTACCCCCCACCACTCTCTATGTCATATAATAAAATAATATAACATAAATGTTCATTTTACAAACCTCACCCGTCACACATTCTTCTCACTCACAACCCGGCGCAGGCGCACGCGCAGCGAGACGATCTTAAAACGCGAACAGTTAGCGGAGCGCTCACTGTTGGTTCGAGTATCATCTCGCCGCCGCCGTCCCATCACCCGGCTGCGTACATGCCGAGCGCGTGCGCAATGGGTTGGGCACCGTTAGCGTATTATATATGTGAAATAAAAAATAAAAAATAAACATTTCAATATATATAGATGATTGTGTACATACCCAAGTCGGAAAATGGGAAATTTGTATATGTCTAAATATATATATATATATATATATATATATATATATATATATATATATATATATATATATATATATATATATATATATATATATATATATGTGTGTGTGTGTGTGTGTGTGTGTGTGTGTGTGTGTGTGTGTGTGTGTGTGTGTGTGTGAGTATGTATGTATGTATGCATGCATGCAGGAAGAGGGGGGGGGGGGGAGCTATTTGCATTTTTTATTATGCCCCCCCCCCCCCCCGCTTCCTCCTCCTCGTAAAACGGGACTCTACGGTCCGTAAGTTCGATCGTTACGGGTACTCGGTTTTTTGTTTGTTTTAGGGTTAGAGTTGATAAGGGGGGGGGGGGGAGGGGGAGGGGGGGGGGGGAGACGGGAGCGGGGGCTAACCGCTTATTTGCACGATCGTTAACTGTGGCGAGCGGTTACGATTAAAGAATAAATAAATTAAATCGTCTACATATATGCACACACTGCGAACACACATTTACACGTATATACATAAAAGGGGCGGGGGGAGTGGCCGTGGGACGGCTCGGAGACGGGGAGGGGAGGGGTCTAGTCTATTTTTATTTAGCTTATTCTAAACTAATATTATATATATGGCAAATCGTTATCGATCGTATGAAACTGTTATAAATAACAATAAAAACATTATATCATCCACATATATTTTATATAGTACATAACATGATGCAATTATATACAAAAAGGGCGGGGGGAGTGGCCGCGGGACGACTGGTCTGGGAGATCGTGATGGATTATTTCTGTTTTGGTACCTAACTTTATATCATACAAATGTAACGATTAAAAAAAAACCAAAAAATCTTTCTATCATCTACGTATACACCTTGTATATATAAAATATGACATTTTCGGGGTCGGATCGGGGATTTTTGTTTTGTTTTTGTTAAGTTTTTATTATTCATCAAATATCAGTGGCACAATACCAGTAACAGAAAAAGACACATTATTTGTTTTTTAAATATATATTGTTAATTAATATTGTATTAAGAAATCGGTAGGGAAAGGGTAATATAATAATAACAGTTAGGTCGCGCACATACGTTTTAACGTGATTTTATATCTGTAATTGTTGTTGTTGTTGTTGGTGTTGTTGTTTTATTTTATGTCATTTTATTTTTTCACACACTGCATCGCGGTATGGTGCTGCTGTTTCGTATCTATTTTGATTGATGCGAAATAATTATATATATATATATATATATATATATATATATATATATATGCTTTTGGTTTGGCATAATAACTGAATACTAATTTCACGTGACTTTTATTTACTTACTTACTTACACCTACCTACCTACCTACCTACCTACCTAC
>OV281312.1:1597500-1602500 GCA_923062465.1 Acleris sparsana | reverse complement strand
TGAAGCCACCGCGTGTCGGTCCGAAGACCTCACTAAATCATTCAATCGGTAGTAGCGACGGGCGGTGTGTACAAAGGGCAGGGACGTAATCAACGCGAGCTTATGACTCGCGCTTACTAGGAATTCCTCGTTTATGGGGGATAATTGCAAACCCCAATCCCCAGCACGAAGGAGTTTCAACGGGTTGCCCGGGCCTCTAGGCCAAGGAGAACATGCTGATTCCTTCAGTGTAGCGCGCGTGCGGCCCAGGACATCTAAGGGCATCACAGACCTGTTATTGCTCAATCTCGTGCGGCTCGAAACCGCCGGTCCCTCTAAGAAGAATTTTAATACGTCGCCAGTGAGTTGCACGACCGCGAACGGCCGCGCGCACCTAAATGACGACGCCTATTTAGCAGGCTAGAGTCTCGTTCGTTACCGGAATTAACCAGACAAATCGCTCCACCAACTAAGAACGGCCATGCACCACCACCCACCGAATCAAGAAAGAGCTGTTAATCTGTCAATCCTTCCGGTGTCCGGGCCTGGTGAGATTTCCCGTGTTGAGTCAAATTAAGCCGCAGGCTCCACTCCTGGTGGTGCCCTTCCGTCAATCCCTTTAAGTTTCAGCTTTGCAACCATACTCCCCCCGGAGTCCAAAATCTTTGGTTTCCCGGAAGCTGCCCGCCGAGCCATTGTAGTAACGTCGGCGGATCGCTAGATGACATATTTACGGTTAGAACTAGGGCGGTATCTAATCGCCTTCGAACCTCTAACTTTCGTTCTTGATTGATGAAAACACCTTTGGCAAATGCTTTCGCTGATGTTCGTCTTGCGACGATCCAAGAATTTCACCTCTAACGTCGCAATACGAATGCCCCCAGTTATCCCTATTAATCATTACCTCGGAGTTCTGAAAACCAACAAAATAGAACCGAGATCATATTCTATTATTCCATGCACGAAATATTCAAGCAGCATTTTGAGCCCGCTTTGAGCACTCTAATTTGTTCAAAGTAAAATTGTCGGCCCACCTCGACACTCACTGAAGAGCATCGCGATAGGATTTTGATATTGAACCGGCGTTTTACCGCCGGCTCACCGACGATATGCTCCGCAAACGTGTCAGTATCACCGCGGATGCGGTGCACCGACAGCGCGCAGCACAAATGCAACTACGAGCTTTTTAACCGCAACAATTTTAGTATACGCTATTGGAGCTGGAGTTACCGCGGCTGCTGGCACCAGACTTGCCCTCCAATTGTTCCTCGTTAAAATATTTAAAGTGTACTCATTCCGATTACGAGGCCTCGTAAGAGTCCCGTATCGTTATTTTTCGTCACTACCTCCCCGTGCCGGGAGTGGGTAATTTGCGCGCCTGCTGCCTTCCTTGGATGTGGTAGCCGTTTCTCAGGCTCCCTCTCCGGAATCGAACCCTGATTCCCCGTTACCCGTGACAACCATGGTAGTCGCAGAAACTACCATCGAAAGTTGATAAGGCAGACATTTGAAAGATGCGTCGCCGGTACTGGACCGTGCGATCTGCAAAAGTTATCCAGATTCATCAAAATGATACGACTTCGGACGCGAGGCCCTCCGCCGATTGGTTTTGATCTAATAAAAGCACTCATCCCATCGCTGGTCAGAGTTCTGATTGCATGTATTAGCTCTAGAATTACCACAGTTATCCAAGTAACTGAGTAAGATCTAAGGAACCAAAACTGATATATTGAGCCATTCGCGGTATCGCCTTAATACGGCTTGCACTGAGACATGCATGGCTTAATCTTTGAGACAAGCATATAACTACTGGCAGGATCAACCAGGGAGCTGTTTTACAAAATTAATTGCGAACACGCTCTCTGTCGCCCCCCGCCAGGGTGGGCGACGACGACGAGCACGACGCCGCGCGACTCGCGGTTGTACCGAGAGCGCGCGGCGTGCCGTTTTTCGTTTAAAAAAATTTACGCCAACACACCACTTTTACATGGAGATGAGCGTAAACTTTTAGTAGAGCGCGTGCCGGATAAAATCCGTAGCGCGCCCATTTTGAACGTTCTTTATGAACCAGGCACAACATACTCACTACACATCCGCAAAGATGTTATAAACACGTTTGACACGATCGTAAGAATTGGTCAATCGCTCGGTGATAGAGAGCTCGTTCAGAGAACCCACACAGTCGCCCGTAATGAGATTGCACCCCTAGCGGCGCCGCCAAAAAAATAATTTCGGCGGGCACGCGCTTCGGTGGCGTCGGTCTCGATAACGGGCGCGCAAATGATCTTGTTCGCATTACAGTCGAACACTCGGTGAGTGTATCAACCCGGCGCGCGCCTTTGTTAAATCACCAACCGACAGTCTAAACGACGACACGCAAGTGACATCGGCTTAGCGATCGTGTTAAGTTGATTATGAACGCGGGCGGACCGTCGTTTGAATATTCCAGATGGATGTCTGTCACGTAATTACTAAACATAACTACGTCTCAGGCTACAAAATGTAAAGTTCCGTCGTCGCTGCTGCTTGGTGCTGCTGCTGCTGCTGCTGCTGCTGCTCTGCTGCAACAGGCAAGTGTGTAAAATGAATATGGTCGCGCGCAGCAACATGAATGAATGAATGAGCGCGCCATCACGAACCGTGGTAGCACAGAAATCACGCATCACACGCAACTCTGTTGCGAACACAATTCATAACGAGAACACACTCCTATTGTCAATATTACCGCACGCTACCCCCCACCACTCTCTATGTCATATAATAAAATAATATAACATAAATGTTCATTTTACAAACCTCACCCGTCACACATTCTTCTCACTCACAACCCGGCGCAGGCGCACGCGCAGCGAGACGATCTTAAAACGCGAACAGCTAGCGGAGCGCTCACTGTTGGTTCGAGTATCATCTCGCCGCCGCCGTCCCATCACCCGGCTGCGTACATGCCGAGCGCGTGCGCAATGGGTTGGGCACCGTTAGCGTATTATATATGTGAAATAAAAAATAAAAAATAAACATTTCAATATATATAGATGATTGTGTACATACCCAAGTCGGAAAATGGGAAATTTGTATATGTCTAAATATATATATATGTGTGTGTGTGTGTGTGTGTGTGTGTGTGTGTGTGTGTGTGTGTGTGTGTGTGTGAGTATGTATGTATGTATGCATGCATGCAGGAAGAGGGGGGGGGGGGAGCTATTTGCATTTTTTATTATGCCCCCCCCCCCCCCCCTTCCTCCTCCTCGTAAAACGGGACTCTACGGTCCGTAAGTTCGATCGTTACGGGTACTCGGTTTTTTGTTTGTTTTAGGGTTAGAGTTGATAAGGGGGGAGGGGGGAGGGGGAGGGGGGGGGGGGAGACGGGAGCGGGGGCTAACCGCTTATTTGCACGATCGTTAACTGTGGCGAGCGGTTACGATTAAAGAATAAATAAATTAAATCGTCTACATATATGCACACACTGCGAACACACATTTACACGTATATACATAAAAGGGGCGGGGGGAGTGGCCGTGGGACGGCTCGGAGACGGGGAGGGGAGGGGTCTAGTCTATTTTTATTTAGCTTATTCTAAACTAATATTATATATATGGCAAATCGTTATCGATCGTATGAAACTGTTATAAATAACAATAAAAACATTATATCATCCACATATATTTTATATAGTACATAACATGATGCAATTATATACAAAAAGGGCGGGGGGAGTGGCCGCGGGACGACTGGTCTGGGAGATCGTGATGGATTATTTCTGTTTTGGTACCTAACTTTATATCATACAAATGTAACGATTAAAAAAAAACCAAAAAATCTTTCTATCATCTACGTATACACCTTGTATATATAAAATATGACATTTTCGGGGTCGGATCGGGGATTTTTGTTTTGTTTTTGTTAAGTTTTTATTATTCATCAAATATCAGTGGCACAATACCAGTAACAGAAAAAGACACATTATTTGTTTTTTAAATATATATTGTTAATTAATATTGTATTAAGAAATCGGTAGGGAAAGGGTAATATAATAATAACAGTTAGGTCGCGCACATACGTTTTAACGTGATTTTATATCTGTAATTGTTGTTGTTGTTGTTGGTGTTGTTGTTTTATTTTATGTCATTTTATTTTTTCACACACTGCATCGCGGTATGGTGCTGCTGTTTCGTATCTATTTTGATTGATGCGAAATAATTATATATATATATATATATATATATATATATATATATATATATGCTTTTGGTTTGGCATAATAACTGAATACTAATTTCACGTGACTTTTATTTACTTACTTACTTACACCTACCTACCTACCTACCTACCTACCTACCAGCTTGCTTACTTATAAATCATTCAGAAAAAAAACGAAATAAAAAAAAAAAAAAAAAAAAAAACTAATATCTAATAATAATACCGCCGCGGCGGTAATAGTAGTTTATGCAACAGTTGTATAAGAGAGGTCAAAAAAGACGAGTGGTGTGGTTATCGTAAAGCAAGACGCCACGAGTATTTTTTGACTTATTTATACACCCGTTGCATACAATACTTTTTCTACGACTAGGTTTCAAATGAAATGCAAAATTAAATTAACATTTTTTTTTTATTAATATACCTAGGTTAGAATACGAACGAACGAAGCACAGAACAAACAACAAACGAGCGAGAAACATTCGAAAACAACAAAATATGTGTCTATGGTTAACTTTGTTTTTAAATTGATGTGCCATTGCCAGGTTTCATATTTTTTTTAAAAGTTGCACAATCGTTTTAACTTGTGAAATAGGGACTAAAAACCACCTAATGATTTGAGAAATGAATTCTTTTACCTGATTGGTCGATTTTAATATAGGTGCGTTCTGGTTGGTTGATACCAAATAAAATGTTTTTTTTAAAGAGTTAAATTAGTAAAAGAGTTTACATACCAAAAAGAACCTAACGTTCCGATTGACAGTCAATGTGTATTGTGATTGGTGGTTTAATTTGGTGAAGTATTTTGATTGGTCAAATTAACCTAG
>OV281312.1:1585000-1590000 GCA_923062465.1 Acleris sparsana | reverse complement strand
GTCGGCGGATCGCTAGATGACATATTTACGGTTAGAACTAGGGCGGTATCTAATCGCTCGAACCTCTAACTTTCGTTCTTGATTGATGAAAACACCTTTGGCAAATGCTTTCGCTGATGTTCGTCTTGCGACGATCCAAGAATTTCACCTCTAACGTCGCAATACGAATGCCCCCAGTTATCCCTATTAATCATTACCTCGGAGTTCTGAAAACCAACAAAATAGAACCGAGATCATATTCTATTATTCCATGCACGAAATATTCAAGCAGCATTTTGAGCCCGCTTTGAGCACTCTAATTTGTTCAAAGTAAAATTGTCGGCCCACCTCGACACTCACTGAAGAGCATCGCGATAGGATTTTGATATTGAACCGGCGTTTTACCGCCGGCTCACCGACGATATGCTCCGCAAACGTGTCAGTATCACCGCGGATGCGGTGCACCGACAGCGCGCAGCACAAATGCAACTACGAGCTTTTTAACCGCAACAATTTTAGTATACGCTATTGGAGCTGGAGTTACCGCGGCTGCTGGCACCAGACTTGCCCTCCAATTGTTCCTCGTTAAAATATTTAAAGTGTACTCATTCCGATTACGAGGCCTCGTAAGAGTCCCGTATCGTTATTTTTCGTCACTACCTCCCCGTGCCGGGAGTGGGTAATTTGCGCGCCTGCTGCCTTCCTTGGATGTGGTAGCCGTTTCTCAGGCTCCCTCTCCGGAATCGAACCCTGATTCCCCGTTACCCGTGACAACCATGGTAGTCGCAGAAACTACCATCGAAAGTTGATAAGGCAGACATTTGAAAGATGCGTCGCCGGTACTGGACCGTGCGATCTGCAAAAGTTATCCAGATTCATCAAAATGATACGACTTCGGACGCGAGGCCCTCCGCCGATTGGTTTTGATCTAATAAAAGCACTCATCCCATCGCTGGTCAGAGTTCTGATTGCATGTATTAGCTCTAGAATTACCACAGTTATCCAAGTAACTGAGTAAGATCTAAGGAACCAAAACTGATATATTGAGCCATTCGCGGTATCGCCTTAATACGGCTTGCACTGAGACATGCATGGCTTAATCTTTGAGACAAGCATATAACTACTGGCAGGATCAACCAGGGAGCTGTTTTACAAAATTAATTGCGAACACGCTCTCTGTCGCCCCCCGCCAGGGTGGGCGACGACGACGAGCACGACGCCGCGCGACTCGCGGTTGTACCGAGAGCGCGCGGCGTGCCGTTTTTCGTTTAAAAAAATTTACGCCAACACACCACTTTTACATGGAGATGAGCGTAAACTTTTAGTAGAGCGCGTGCCGGATAAAATCCGTAGCGCGCCCATTTTGAACGTTCTTTATGAACCAGGCACAACATACTCACTACACATCCGCAAAGATGTTATAAACACGTTTGACACGATCGTAAGAATTGGTCAATCGCTCGGTGATAGAGAGCTCGTTCAGAGAACCCACACAGTCGCCCGTAATGAGATTGCACCCCTAGCGGCGCCGCCAAAAAAATAATTTCGGCGGGCACGCGCTTCGGTGGCGTCGGTCTCGATAACGGGCGCGCAAATGATCTTGTTCGCATTACAGTCGAACACTCGGTGAGTGTATCAACCCGGCGCGCGCCTTTGTTAAATCACCAACCGACAGTCTAAACGACGACACGCAAGTGACATCGGCTTAGCGATCGTGTTAAGTTGATTATGAACGCGGGCGGACCGTCGTTTGAATATTCCAGATGGATGTCTGTCACGTAATTACTAAACATAACTACGTCTCAGGCTACAAAATGTAAAGTTCCGTCGTCGCTGCTGCTTGGTGCTGCTGCTGCTGCTGCTGCTGCTGCTCTGCTGCAACAGGCAAGTGTGTAAAATGAATATGGTCGCGCGCAGCAACATGAATGAATGAATGAGCGCGCCATCACGAACCGTGGTAGCACAGAAATCACGCATCACACGCAACTCTGTTGCGAACACAATTCATAACGAGAACACACTCCTATTGTCAATATTACCGCACGCTACCCCCCACCACTCTCTATGTCATATAATAAAATAATATAACATAAATGTTCATTTTACAAACCTCACCCGTCACACATTCTTCTCACTCACAACCCGGCGCAGGCGCACGCGCAGCGAGACGATCTTAAAACGCGAACAGCTAGCGGAGCGCTCACTGTTGGTTCGAGTATCATCTCGCCGCCGCCGTCCCATCACCCGGCTGCGTACATGCCGAGCGCGTGCGCAATGGGTTGGGCACCGTTAGCGTATTATATATGTGAAATAAAAAATAAAAAATAAACATTTCAATATATATAGATGATTGTGTACATACCCAAGTCGGAAAATGGGAAATTTGTATATGTCTAAATATATATATATGTGTGTGTGTGTGTGTGTGTGTGTGTGTGTGTGTGTGTGTGTGTGTGTGTGAGTATGTATGTATGTATGCATGCATGCAGGAAGAGGGGGGGGGGGGAGCTATTTGCATTTTTTATTATGCCCCCCCCCCCCCCCGCTTCCTCCTCCTCGTAAAACGGGACTCTACGGTCCGTAAGTTCGATCGTTACGGGTACTCGGTTTTTTGTTTGTTTTAGGGTTAGAGTTGATAAGGGGGGAGGGGGGGGGGGGGGGGGGGGGGGGAGACGGGAGCGGGGGCTAACCGCTTATTTGCACGATCGTTAACTGTGGCGAGCGGTTACGATTAAAGAATAAATAAATTAAATCGTCTACATATATGCACACACTGCGAACACACATTTACACGTATATACATAAAAGGGGCGGGGGGAGTGGCCGTGGGACGGCTCGGAGACGGGGAGGGGAGGGGTCTAGTCTATTTTTATTTAGCTTATTCTAAACTAATATTATATATATGGCAAATCGTTATCGATCGTATGAAACTGTTATAAATAACAATAAAAACATTATATCATCCACATATATTTTATATAGTACATAACATGATGCAATTATATACAAAAAGGGCGGGGGGAGTGGCCGCGGGACGACTGGTCTGGGAGATCGTGATGGATTATTTCTGTTTTGGTACCTAACTTTATATCATACAAATGTAACGATTAAAAAAAAACCAAAAAATCTTTCTATCATCTACGTATACACCTTGTATATATAAAATATGACATTTTCGGGGTCGGATCGGGGATTTTTGTTTTGTTTTTGTTAAGTTTTTATTATTCATCAAATATCAGTGGCACAATACCAGTAACAGAAAAAGACACATTATTTGTTTTTTAAATATATATTGTTAATTAATATTGTATTAAGAAATCGGTAGGGAAAGGGTAATATAATAATAACAGTTAGGTCGCGCACATACGTTTTAACGTGATTTTATATCTGTAATTGTTGTTGTTGTTGTTGGTGTTGTTGTTTTATTTTATGTCATTTTATTTTTTCACACACTGCATCGCGGTATGGTGCTGCTGTTTCGTATCTATTTTGATTGATGCGAAATAATTATATATATATATATATATATATATATATATATATATATATATGCTTTTGGTTTGGCATAATAACTGAATACTAATTTCACGTGACTTTTATTTACTTACTTACTTACACCTACCTACCTACCTACCTACCTACCTACCAGCTTGCTTACTTATAAATCATTCAGAAAAAAAACGAAATAAAAAAAAAAAAAAAAAAAAAACTAATATCTAATAATAATACCGCCGCGGCGGTAATAGTAGTTTATGCAACAGTTGTATAAGAGAGGTCAAAAAAGACGAGTGGTGTGGTTATCGTAAAGCAAGACGCCACGAGTATTTTTTGACTTATTTATACACCCGTTGCATACAATACTTTTTCTACGACTAGGTTTCAAATGAAATGCAAAATTAAATTAACATTTTTTTTTTATTAATATACCTAGGTTAGAATACGAACGAACGAAGCACAGAACAAACAACAAACGAGCGAGAAACATTCGAAAACAACAAAATATGTGTCTATGGTTAACTTTGTTTTTAAATTGATGTGCCATTGCCAGGTTTCATATTTTTTTTAAAAGTTGCACAATCGTTTTAACTTGTGAAATAGGGACTAAAAACCACCTAATGATTTGAGAAATGAATTCTTTTACCTGATTGGTCGATTTTAATATAGGTGCGTTCTGGTTGGTTGATACCAAATAAAATGTTTTTTTTAAAGAGTTAAATTAGTAAAAGAGTTTACATACCAAAAAGAACCTAACGTTCCGATTGACAGTCAATGTGTATTGTGATTGGTGGTTTAATTTGGTGAAGTATTTTGATTGGTCAAATTAACCTAGGTGTGTAGCTTTGGCAGCTAGGCATATCGTTTTGGCTCAAAAAAGCACAAGTGCTGTCAAGGGGAATAGACTAGATGGACTTTTCTACGGAATGTTCTGCGGACATGTTATCTATATTCTTATATATTAGTGTGTTCGTGACTATATAAATGACAGATAAAAGTGCAGGAGTAGGAAATTTTATATAAAAATAGCTTTTTCACTTCTCAGGCTCTAAAATGACTCACAATTGGCTTGTATAGCCGGACTAAAGTGATGTATTTAATCTCTAGGGAATAAAACTACACTTTACTCCCTAGGGACTAAAGTACTTTTTCTTTTTAATTTACTTTGGAAACCCTTAAACTGCCAATCATCGCCTTTTTCAGTGATTGTATATGGATCATTTTTCTTGCAAAAAATATAAATTAATCGATTTAATTTCACGATTAATGATTAGAAATATGAATCTATTTAAATATATAAGGGATAAAATCTATTTTATTAGGCATGGTCCAAATAGTTTTCAAGTTTGTATCTGTTGGCTAAATATGCAAGCATTTAAACATCACGGTGTTAATGAATGGAGGATTATCGCCATTTTCAGAGATTGTGTATGGACCATTTTTAGGCCGTGGAAATAACCTCAAAATGCCAACTGTGCAAAATTATTAAAAAAAAGATTTAATTTCGTGAAACACGATTAATGATT
>OV281312.1:1575000-1580000 GCA_923062465.1 Acleris sparsana | reverse complement strand
GGCATATTCCTGTTCGCTCGCCGCTACTAAGGAAATCCTGGTTAGTTTCTTTTCCTCCGCTTACTAATATGCTTAAATTCGGCGGGTGATCCTCCCTGATCTGAGGCCAACGATAAAAAATGGAGGCAGACACGATATCCGGTCAGCGCTACGACGACGGCGACGGCGCGCAATGCGGCGGCGACGGCGTCGATGCGCTCTTCGGACGTCGAGTCCGCCTACGTGTAAAGCGGCGGTAGCGCGTCACCGATATGTCATATCATATATATGTGCATACTGCGCGCGCACACCATTTAAACCATGGCAACCGCGCGCGAGCGCGGCGCCGGTTAGTGTCACAGTGTGAGCGCGCGTGCACGATATTGTCTATCGTTAACATAACACGCGGCGCGCCATACATATATCATCATATGAATAATATTTAAACGGACGTCAACGTGCGCTCGTCGCGAAACGAACGTACGAAACGAACCGCCAACAGCGTCCCCTCTCGCAGAGAGAGAGAGAGAGCGCAATGTGACAATAATAATTTTATTTATGCAGCCGGCCCTCAGACAGGAGTGGTCCTGGATGTGTCTCCACGGACCGCAATGTGCGTTCGAAATGTCGATGTTCAAATGTGTCCTGCAGTTCACACTATGACGCGCAGTTAACTGCGTTCTTCATCGACCCGCGAGCCAAGTGATCCACCGTCCAGGGTAATTGTTTGTTAATGACAATTACACCGAGAACAAAAAAAAAAAAAATTTTTTTCATATAGAAAAAAAAAATTACCGCATTATCTTTTATAATATAATTGTACGAATCGTCTTTGATCACAGTTGACGTCCGTCACGACGACGAGAGACGCTGCGGGCGCGGATTCATGCCCATTCGTAGCGGCTCGTAGTCAGACGGCGCGGATGATGCGTTGCTGCTTCCTCCTCCTGTGAGACGATGCGTTATTATATATATAGTTGACGGATTATTTTTACATATACACATACACATACTACTACCAGAGCAGACGGTATACGTAATACGTTAATGATCCTTCCGCAGGTTCCCCTACGGAAACCTTGTTACGACTTTTACTTCCTCTAAATGATCAAGTTTGGTCAACTTCCCAGCAACGCCGACGGCCGTGAAGCCACCGCGTGTCGGTCCGAAGACCTCACTAAATCATTCAATCGGTAGTAGCGACGGGCGGTGTGTACAAAGGGCAGGGACGTAATCAACGCGAGCTTATGACTCGCGCTTACTAGGAATTCCTCGTTTATGGGGGATAATTGCAAACCCCAATCCCCAGCACGAAGGAGTTTCAACGGGTTGCCCGGGCCTCTAGGCCAAGGAGAACATGCTGATTCCTTCAGTGTAGCGCGCGTGCGGCCCAGGACATCTAAGGGCATCACAGACCTGTTATTGCTCAATCTCGTGCGGCTCGAAACCGCCGGTCCCTCTAAGAAGAATTTTAATACGTCGCCAGTGAGTTGCACGACCGCGAACGGCCGCGCGCACCTAAATGACGACGCCTATTTAGCAGGCTAGAGTCTCGTTCGTTACCGGAATTAACCAGACAAATCGCTCCACCAACTAAGAACGGCCATGCACCACCACCCACCGAATCAAGAAAGAGCTGTTAATCTGTCAATCCTTCCGGTGTCCGGGCCTGGTGAGATTTCCCGTGTTGAGTCAAATTAAGCCGCAGGCTCCACTCCTGGTGGTGCCCTTCCGTCAATTCCTTTAAGTTTCAGCTTTGCAACCATACTCCCCCCGGAGTCCAAAATCTTTGGTTTCCCGGAAGCTGCCCGCCGAGCCATTGTAGTAACGTCGGCGGATCGCTAGATGACATATTTACGGTTAGAACTAGGGCGGTATCTAATCGCCTTCGAACCTCTAACTTTCGTTCTTGATTGATGAAAACACCTTTGGCAAATGCTTTCGCTGATGTTCGTCTTGCGACGATCCAAGAATTTCACCTCTAACGTCGCAATACGAATGCCCCCAGTTATCCCTATTAATCATTACCTCGGAGTTCTGAAAACCAACAAAATAGAACCGAGATCATATTCTATTATTCCATGCACGAAATATTCAAGCAGCATTTTGAGCCCGCTTTGAGCACTCTAATTTGTTCAAAGTAAAATTGTCGGCCCACCTCGACACTCACTGAAGAGCATCGCGATAGGATTTTGATATTGAACCGGCGTTTTACCGCCGGCTCACCGACGATATGCTCCGCAAACGTGTCAGTATCACCGCGGATGCGGTGCACCGACAGCGCGCAGCACAAATGCAACTACGAGCTTTTTAACCGCAACAATTTTAGTATACGCTATTGGAGCTGGAGTTACCGCGGCTGCTGGCACCAGACTTGCCCTCCAATTGTTCCTCGTTAAAATATTTAAAGTGTACTCATTCCGATTACGAGGCCTCGTAAGAGTCCCGTATCGTTATTTTTCGTCACTACCTCCCCGTGCCGGGAGTGGGTAATTTGCGCGCCTGCTGCCTTCCTTGGATGTGGTAGCCGTTTCTCAGGCTCCCTCTCCGGAATCGAACCCTGATTCCCCGTTACCCGTGACAACCATGGTAGTCGCAGAAACTACCATCGAAAGTTGATAAGGCAGACATTTGAAAGATGCGTCGCCGGTACTGGACCGTGCGATCTGCAAAAGTTATCCAGATTCATCAAAATGATACGACTTCGGACGCGAGGCCCTCCGCCGATTGGTTTTGATCTAATAAAAGCACTCATCCCATCGCTGGTCAGAGTTCTGATTGCATGTATTAGCTCTAGAATTACCACAGTTATCCAAGTAACTGAGTAAGATCTAAGGAACCAAAACTGATATATTGAGCCATTCGCGGTATCGCCTTAATACGGCTTGCACTGAGACATGCATGGCTTAATCTTTGAGACAAGCATATAACTACTGGCAGGATCAACCAGGGAGCTGTTTTACAAAATTAATTGCGAACACGCTCTCTGTCGCCCCCCGCCAGGGTGGGCGACGACGACGAGCACGACGCCGCGCGACTCGCGGTTGTACCGAGAGCGCGCGGCGTGCCGTTTTTCGTTTAAAAAAATTTACGCCAACACACCACTTTTACATGGAGATGAGCGTAAACTTTTAGTAGAGCGCGTGCCGGATAAAATCCGTAGCGCGCCCATTTTGAACGTTCTTTATGAACCAGGCACAACATACTCACTACACATCCGCAAAGATGTTATAAACACGTTTGACACGATCGTAAGAATTGGTCAATCGCTCGGTGATAGAGAGCTCGTTCAGAGAACCCACACAGTCGCCCGTAATGAGATTGCACCCCTAGCGGCGCCGCCAAAAAAATAATTTCGGCGGGCACGCGCTTCGGTGGCGTCGGTCTCGATAACGGGCGCGCAAATGATCTTGTTCGCATTACAGTCGAACACTCGGTGAGTGTATCAACCCGGCGCGCGCCTTTGTTAAATCACCAACCGACAGTCTAAACGACGACACGCAAGTGACATCGGCTTAGCGATCGTGTTAAGTTGATTATGAACGCGGGCGGACCGTCGTTTGAATATTCCAGATGGATGTCTGTCACGTAATTACTAAACATAACTACGTCTCAGGCTACAAAATGTAAAGTTCCGTCGTCGCTGCTGCTTGGTGCTGCTGCTGCTGCTGCTGCTGCTGCTCTGCTGCAACAGGCAAGTGTGTAAAATGAATATGGTCGCGCGCAGCAACATGAATGAATGAATGAGCGCGCCATCACGAACCGTGGTAGCACAGAAATCACGCATCACACGCAACTCTGTTGCGAACACAATTCATAACGAGAACACACTCCTATTGTCAATATTACCGCACGCTACCCCCCACCACTCTCTATGTCATATAATAAAATAATATAACATAAATGTTCATTTTACAAACCTCACCCGTCACACATTCTTCTCACTCACAACCCGGCGCAGGCGCACGCGCAGCGAGACGATCTTAAAACGCGAACAGTTAGCGGAGCGCTCACTGTTGGTTCGAGTATCATCTCGCCGCCGCCGTCCCATCACCCGGCTGCGTACATGCCGAGCGCGTGCGCAATGGGTTGGGCACCGTTAGCGTATTATATATGTGAAATAAAAAATAAAAAATAAACATTTCAATATATATAGATGATTGTGTACATACCCAAGTCGGAAAATGGGAAATTTGTATATGTCTAAATATATATATATATATATATATATATATATATATATATATATATATATATATATATGTGTGTGTGTGTGTGTGTGTGTGTGTGTGTGTGTGTGTGTGTGTGTGTGTGTGAGTATGTATGTATGTATGCATGCATGCAGGAAGAGGGGGGGGGGGGGGGAGCTATTTGCATTTTTTTTTTTGCCCCCCCCCCCCCCCGCTTCCTCCTCCTCGTAAAACGGGACTCTACGGTCCGTAAGTTCGATCGTTACGGGTACTCGGTTTTTTGTTTGTTTTAGGGTTAGAGTTGATAAGGGGGGAGGGGGGAGGGGGAGGGGGGGGGGGAGACGGGAGCGGGGGCTAACCGCTTATTTGCACGATCGTTAACTGTGGCGAGCGGTTACGATTAAAGAATAAATAAATTAAATCGTCTACATATATGCACACACTGCGAACACACATTTACACGTATATACATAAAAGGGGCGGGGGGAGTGGCCGTGGGACGGCTCGGAGACGGGGAGGGGAGGGGTCTAGTCTATTTTTATTTAGCTTATTCTAAACTAATATTATATATATGGCAAATCGTTATCGATCGTATGAAACTGTTATAAATAACAATAAAAACATTATATCATCCACATATATTTTATATAGTACATAACATGATGCAATTATATACAAAAAGGGCGGGGGGAGTGGCCGCGGGACGACTGGTCTGGGAGATCGTGATGGATTATTTCTGTTTTGGTACCTAACTTTATATCATACAAATGTAACGATTAAAAAAAAACCAAAAAATCTTTCTATCATCTACGTATACACCTTGTATATATA
>OV281312.1:1562500-1567500 GCA_923062465.1 Acleris sparsana | reverse complement strand
AACTGCGTTCTTCATCGACCCGCGAGCCAAGTGATCCACCGTCCAGGGTAATTGTTTGTTAATGACAATTACACCGAGAACAAAAAAAAAAAAAATTTTTTTCATATAGAAAAAAAAAATTACCGCATTATCTTTTATAATATAATTGTACGAATCGTCTTTGATCACAGTTGACGTCCGTCACGACGACGAGAGACGCTGCGGGCGCGGATTCATGCCCATTCGTAGCGGCTCGTAGTCAGACGGCGCGGATGATGCGTTGCTGCTTCCTCCTCCTGTGAGACGATGCGTTATTATATATATAGTTGACGGATTATTTTTACATATACACATACACATACTACTACCAGAGCAGACGGTATACGTAATACGTTAATGATCCTTCCGCAGGTTCCCCTACGGAAACCTTGTTACGACTTTTACTTCCTCTAAATGATCAAGTTTGGTCAACTTCCCAGCAACGCCGACGGCCGTGAAGCCACCGCGTGTCGGTCCGAAGACCTCACTAAATCATTCAATCGGTAGTAGCGACGGGCGGTGTGTACAAAGGGCAGGGACGTAATCAACGCGAGCTTATGACTCGCGCTTACTAGGAATTCCTCGTTTATGGGGGATAATTGCAAACCCCAATCCCCAGCACGAAGGAGTTTCAACGGGTTGCCCGGGCCTCTAGGCCAAGGAGAACATGCTGATTCCTTCAGTGTAGCGCGCGTGCGGCCCAGGACATCTAAGGGCATCACAGACCTGTTATTGCTCAATCTCGTGCGGCTCGAAACCGCCGGTCCCTCTAAGAAGAATTTTAATACGTCGCCAGTGAGTTGCGTGACAGAGCCACGCACACCTAAATGACGACGCCTATTTAGCAGGCTAGAGTCTCGTTCGTTACCGGAATTAACCAGACAAATCGCTCCACCAACTAAGAACGGCCATGCACCACCACCCACCGAATCAAGAAAGAGCTGTTAATCTGTCAATCCTTCCGGTGTCCGGGCCTGGTGAGATTTCCCGTGTTGAGTCAAATTAAGCCGCAGGCTCCACTCCTGGTGGTGCCCTTCCGTCAATTCCTTTAAGTTTCAGCTTTGCAACCATACTCCCCCCGGAGTCCAAAATCTTTGGTTTCCCGGAAGCTGCCCGCCGAGCCATTGTAGTAACGTCGGCGGATCGCTAGATGACATATTTACGGTTAGAACTAGGGCGGTATCTAATCGCCTTCGAACCTCTAACTTTCGTTCTTGATTGATGAAAACACCTTTGGCAAATGCTTTCGCTGATGTTCGTCTTGCGACGATCCAAGAATTTCACCTCTAACGTCGCAATACGAATGCCCCCAGTTATCCCTATTAATCATTACCTCGGAGTTCTGAAAACCAACAAAATAGAACCGAGATCATATTCTATTATTCCATGCACGAAATATTCAAGCAGCATTTTGAGCCCGCTTTGAGCACTCTAATTTGTTCAAAGTAAAATTGTCGGCCCACCTCGACACTCACTGAAGAGCATCGCGATAGGATTTTGATATTGAACCGGCGTTTTACCGCCGGCTCACCGACGATATGCTCCGCAAACGTGTCAGTATCACCGCGGATGCGGTGCACCGACAGCGCGCAGCACAAATGCAACTACGAGCTTTTTAACCGCAACAATTTTAGTATACGCTATTGGAGCTGGAGTTACCGCGGCTGCTGGCACCAGACTTGCCCTCCAATTGTTCCTCGTTAAAATATTTAAAGTGTACTCATTCCGATTACGAGGCCTCGTAAGAGTCCCGTATCGTTATTTTTCGTCACTACCTCCCCGTGCCGGGAGTGGGTAATTTGCGCGCCTGCTGCCTTCCTTGGATGTGGTAGCCGTTTCTCAGGCTCCCTCTCCGGAATCGAACCCTGATTCCCCGTTACCCGTGACAACCATGGTAGTCGCAGAAACTACCATCGAAAGTTGATAAGGCAGACATTTGAAAGATGCGTCGCCGGTACTGGACCGTGCGATCTGCAAAAGTTATCCAGATTCATCAAAATGATACGACTTCGGACGCGAGGCCCTCCGCCGATTGGTTTTGATCTAATAAAAGCACTCATCCCATCGCTGGTCAGAGTTCTGATTGCATGTATTAGCTCTAGAATTACCACAGTTATCCAAGTAACTGAGTAAGATCTAAGGAACCAAAACTGATATATTGAGCCATTCGCGGTATCGCCTTAATACGGCTTGCACTGAGACATGCATGGCTTAATCTTTGAGACAAGCATATAACTACTGGCAGGATCAACCAGGGAGCTGTTTTACAAAATTAATTGCGAACACGCTCTCTGTCGCCCCCCGCCAGGGTGGGCGACGACGACGAGCACGACGCCGCGCGACTCGCGGTTGTACCGAGAGCGCGCGGCGTGCCGTTTTTCGTTTAAAAAAATTTACGCCAACACACCACTTTTACATGGAGATGAGCGTAAACTTTTAGTAGAGCGCGTGCCGGATAAAATCCGTAGCGCGCCCATTTTGAACGTTCTTTATGAACCAGGCACAACATACTCACTACACATCCGCAAAGATGTTATAAACACGTTTGACACGATCGTAAGAATTGGTCAATCGCTCGGTGATAGAGAGCTCGTTCAGAGAACCCACACAGTCGCCCGTAATGAGATTGCACCCCTAGCGGCGCCGCCAAAAAAATAATTTCGGCGGGCACGCGCTTCGGTGGCGTCGGTCTCGATAACGGGCGCGCAAATGATCTTGTTCGCATTACAGTCGAACACTCGGTGAGTGTATCAACCCGGCGCGCGCCTTTGTTAAATCACCAACCGACAGTCTAAACGACGACACGCAAGTGACATCGGCTTAGCGATCGTGTTAAGTTGATTATGAACGCGGGCGGACCGTCGTTTGAATATTCCAGATGGATGTCTGTCACGTAATTACTAAACATAACTACGTCTCAGGCTACAAAATGTAAAGTTCCGTCGTCGCTGCTGCTTGGTGCTGCTGCTGCTGCTGCTGCTGCTGCTCTGCTGCAACAGGCAAGTGTGTAAAATGAATATGGTCGCGCGCAGCAACATGAATGAATGAATGAGCGCGCCATCACGAACCGTGGTAGCACAGAAATCACGCATCACACGCAACTCTGTTGCGAACACAATTCATAACGAGAACACACTCCTATTGTCAATATTACCGCACGCTACCCCCCACCACTCTCTATGTCATATAATAAAATAATATAACATAAATGTTCATTTTACAAACCTCACCCGTCACACATTCTTCTCACTCACAACCCGGCGCAGGCGCACGCGCAGCGAGACGATCTTAAAACGCGAACAGCTAGCGGAGCGCTCACTGTTGGTTCGAGTATCATCTCGCCGCCGCCGTCCCATCACCCGGCTGCGTACATGCCGAGCGCGTGCGCAATGGGTTGGGCACCGTTAGCGTATTATATATGTGAAATAAAAAATAAAAAATAAACATTTCAATATATATAGATGATTGTGTACATACCCAAGTCGGAAAATGGGAAATTTGTATATGTCTAAATATATATATGTGTGTGTGTGTGTGTGTGTGTGTGTGTGTGTGTGTGTGTGTGTGTGTGTGTGTGTGAGTATGTATGTATGTATGCATGCATGCAGGAAGAGGGGGGGGGGGGAGCTATTTGCATTTTTTATTATGCCCCCCCCCCCCCCCCTTCCTCCTCCTCGTAAAACGGGACTCTACGGTCCGTAAGTTCGATCGTTACGGGTACTCGGTTTTTTGTTTGTTTTAGGGTTAGAGTTGATAAGGGGGGAGGGGGGGGGGGGGGGGGGGGGGGGGGAGACGGGAGCGGGGGCTAACCGCTTATTTGCACGATCGTTAACTGTGGCGAGCGGTTACGATTAAAGAATAAATAAATTAAATCGTCTACATATATGCACACACTGCGAACACACATTTACACGTATATACATAAAAGGGGCGGGGGGAGTGGCCGTGGGACGGCTCGGAGACGGGGAGGGGAGGGGTCTAGTCTATTTTTATTTAGCTTATTCTAAACTAATATTATATATATGGCAAATCGTTATCGATCGTATGAAACTGTTATAAATAACAATAAAAACATTATATCATCCACATATATTTTATATAGTACATAACATGATGCAATTATATACAAAAAGGGCGGGGGGAGTGGCCGCGGGACGACTGGTCTGGGAGATCGTGATGGATTATTTCTGTTTTGGTACCTAACTTTATATCATACAAATGTAACGATTAAAAAAAAACCAAAAAATCTTTCTATCATCTACGTATACACCTTGTATATATAAAATATGACATTTTCGGGGTCGGATCGGGGATTTTTGTTTTGTTTTTGTTAAGTTTTTATTATTCATCAAATATCAGTGGCACAATACCAGTAACAGAAAAAGACACATTATTTGTTTTTTAAATATATATTGTTAATTAATATTGTATTAAGAAATCGGTAGGGAAAGGGTAATATAATAATAACAGTTAGGTCGCGCACATACGTTTTAACGTGATTTTATATCTGTAATTGTTGTTGTTGTTGTTGGTGTTGTTGTTTTATTTTATGTCATTTTATTTTTTCACACACTGCATCGCGGTATGGTGCTGCTGTTTCGTATCTATTTTGATTGATGCGAAATAATTATATATATATATATATATATATATATCTATATATATATATATGCTTTTGGTTTGGCATAATAACTGAATACTAATTTCACGTGACTTTTATTTACTTACTTACTTACACCTACCTACCTACCTACCTACCTACCTACCAGCTTGCTTACTTATAAATCATTCAGAAAAAAAACGAAATAAAAAAAAAAAAAAAAAAAAAAACTAATATCTAATAATAATACCGCCGCGGCGGTAATAGTAGTTTATGCAACAGTTGTATAAGAGAGGTCAAAAAAGACGAGTGGTGTGGTTATCGTAAAGCAAGACGCCACGAGTATTTTTTGACTTATTTATACACCCGTTGCATACAATAC
>OV281312.1:1550000-1555000 GCA_923062465.1 Acleris sparsana | reverse complement strand
CTGGTATTGTGCCACTGATATTTGATGAATAATAAAAACTTAACAAAAACAAAACAAAAATCCCCGATCCGACCCCGAAAATGTCATATTTTATATATACAAGGTGTATACGTAGATGATAGAAAGATTTTTTGGTTTTTTTTTAATCGTTACATTTGTATGATATAAAGTTAGGTACCAAAACAGAAATAATCCATCACGATCTCCCAGACCAGTCGTCCCGCGGCCACTCCCCCCGCCCTTTTTGTATATAATTGCATCATGTTATGTACTATATAAAATATATGTGGATGATATAATGTTTTTATTGTTATTTATAACAGTTTCATACGATCGATAACGATTTGCCATATATATAATATTAGTTTAGAATAAGCTAAATAAAAATAGACTAGACCCCTCCCCTCCCCGTCTCCGAGCCGTCCCACGGCCACTCCCCCCGCCCCTTTTATGTATATACGTGTAAATGTGTGTTCGCAGTGTGTGCATATATGTAGACGATTTAATTTATTTATTCTTTAATCGTAACCGCTCGCCACAGTTAACGATCGTGCAAATAAGCGGTTAGCCCCCGCTCCCGTCTCCCCCCCCCCCCCCCCCCCCCCCCCCCCCCCCCTTATCAACTCTAACCCTAAAACAAACAAAAAACCGAGTACCCGTAACGATCGAACTTACGGACCGTAGAGTCCCGTTTTACGAGGAGGAGGAAGCGGGGGGGGGGGGGCATAATAAAAAATGCAAATAGCTCCCCCCCCCCTCTTCCTGCATGCATGCATACATACATACATACTCACACACACACACACACACACACACACACACACACACACACACACACACACACACACATATATATATTTAGACATATACAAATTTCCCATTTTCCGACTTGGGTATGTACACAATCATCTATATATATTGAAATGTTTATTTTTTATTTTTTATTTCACATATATAATACGCTAACGGTGCCCAACCCATTGCGCACGCGCTCGGCATGTACGCAGCCGGGTGATGGGACGGCGGCGGCGAGATGATACTCGAACCAACAGTGAGCGCTCCGCTAGCTGTTCGCGTTTTAAGATCGTCTCGCTGCGCGTGCGCCTGCGCCGGGTTGTGAGTGAGAAGAATGTGTGACGGGTGAGGTTTGTAAAATGAACATTTATGTTATATTATTTTATTATATGACATAGAGAGTGGTGGGGGGTAGCGTGCGGTAATATTGACAATAGGAGTGTGTTCTCGTTATGAATTGTGTTCGCAACAGAGTTGCGTGTGATGCGTGATTTCTGTGCTACCACGGTTCGTGATGGCGCGCTCATTCATTCATTCATGTTGCTGCGCGCGACCATATTCATTTTACACACTTGCCTGTTGCAGCAGAGCAGCAGCAGCAGCAGCAGCAGCAGCACCAAGCAGCAGCGACGACGGAACTTTACATTTTGTAGCCTGAGACGTAGTTATGTTTAGTAATTACGTGACAGACATCCATCTGGAATATTCAAACGACGGTCCGCCCGCGTTCATAATCAACTTAACACGATCGCTAAGCCGATGTCACTTGCGTGTCGTCGTTTAGACTGTCGGTTGGTGATTTAACAAAGGCGCGCGCCGGGTTGATACACTCACCGAGTGTTCGACTGTAATGCGAACAAGATCATTTGCGCGCCCGTTATCGAGACCGACGCCACCGAAGCGCGTGCCCGCCGAAATTATTTTTTTGGCGGCGCCGCTAGGGGTGCAATCTCATTACGGGCGACTGTGTGGGTTCTCTGAACGAGCTCTCTATCACCGAGCGATTGACCAATTCTTACGATCGTGTCAAACGTGTTTATAACATCTTTGCGGATGTGTAGTGAGTATGTTGTGCCTGGTTCATAAAGAACGTTCAAAATGGGCGCGCTACGGATTTTATCCGGCACGCGCTCTACTAAAAGTTTACGCTCATCTCCATGTAAAAGTGGTGTGTTGGCGTAAATTTTTTTAAACGAAAAACGGCACGCCGCGCGCTCTCGGTACAACCGCGAGTCGCGCGGCGTCGTGCTCGTCGTCGTCGCCCACCCTGGCGGGGGGCGACAGAGAGCGTGTTCGCAATTAATTTTGTAAAACAGCTCCCTGGTTGATCCTGCCAGTAGTTATATGCTTGTCTCAAAGATTAAGCCATGCATGTCTCAGTGCAAGCCGTATTAAGGCGATACCGCGAATGGCTCAATATATCAGTTTTGGTTCCTTAGATCTTACTCAGTTACTTGGATAACTGTGGTAATTCTAGAGCTAATACATGCAATCAGAACTCTGACCAGCGATGGGATGAGTGCTTTTATTAGATCAAAACCAATCGGCGGAGGGCCTCGCGTCCGAAGTCGTATCATTTTGATGAATCTGGATAACTTTTGCAGATCGCACGGTCCAGTACCGGCGACGCATCTTTCAAATGTCTGCCTTATCAACTTTCGATGGTAGTTTCTGCGACTACCATGGTTGTCACGGGTAACGGGGAATCAGGGTTCGATTCCGGAGAGGGAGCCTGAGAAACGGCTACCACATCCAAGGAAGGCAGCAGGCGCGCAAATTACCCACTCCCGGCACGGGGAGGTAGTGACGAAAAATAACGATACGGGACTCTTACGAGGCCTCGTAATCGGAATGAGTACACTTTAAATATTTTAACGAGGAACAATTGGAGGGCAAGTCTGGTGCCAGCAGCCGCGGTAACTCCAGCTCCAATAGCGTATACTAAAATTGTTGCGGTTAAAAAGCTCGTAGTTGCATTTGTGCTGCGCGCTGTCGGTGCACCGCATCCGCGGTGATACTGACACGTTTGCGGAGCATATCGTCGGTGAGCCGGCGGTAAAACGCCGGTTCAATATCAAAATCCTATCGCGATGCTCTTCAGTGAGTGTCGAGGTGGGCCGACAATTTTACTTTGAACAAATTAGAGTGCTTAAAGCAGGCTAAAATTTCGCCTGAATACTGTGTGCATGGAATAATGGAATAGGACCTCGGTTCTATTTTGTTGGTTTTCAGAACTCCGAGGTAATGATTAATAGGGATAACTGGGGGCATTCGTATTGCGACGTTAGAGGTGAAATTCTTGGATCGTCGCAAGACGAACATCAGCGAAAGCATTTGCCAAAGGTGTTTTCATCAATCAAGAACGAAAGTTAGAGGTTCGAAGGCGATTAGATACCGCCCTAGTTCTAACCGTAAATATGTCATCTAGCGATCCGCCGACGTTACTACAATGGCTCGGCGGGCAGCTTCCGGGAAACCAAAGATTTTGGACTCCGGGGGGAGTATGGTTGCAAAGCTGAAACTTAAAGGAATTGACGGAAGGGCACCACCAGGAGTGGAGCCTGCGGCTTAATTTGACTCAACACGGGAAATCTCACCAGGCCCGGACACCGGAAGGATTGACAGATTAACAGCTCTTTCTTGATTCGGTGGGTGGTGGTGCATGGCCGTTCTTAGTTGGTGGAGCGATTTGTCTGGTTAATTCCGGTAACGAACGAGACTCTAGCCTGCTAAATAGGCGTCGTCATTTAGGTGTGCGTGGCTCTGTCACGCAACTCACTGGCGACGTATTAAAATTCTTCTTAGAGGGACCGGCGGTTTCGAGCCGCACGAGATTGAGCAATAACAGGTCTGTGATGCCCTTAGATGTCCTGGGCCGCACGCGCGCTACACTGAAGGAATCAGCATGTTCTCCTTGGCCTAGAGGCCCGGGCAACCCGTTGAAACTCCTTCGTGCTGGGGATTGGGGTTTGCAATTATCCCCCATAAACGAGGAATTCCTAGTAAGCGCGAGTCATAAGCTCGCGTTGATTACGTCCCTGCCCTTTGTACACACCGCCCGTCGCTACTACCGATTGAATGATTTAGTGAGGTCTTCGGACCGACACGCGGTGGCTTCACGGCCGTCGGCGTTGCTGGGAAGTTGACCAAACTTGATCATTTAGAGGAAGTAAAAGTCGTAACAAGGTTTCCGTAGGGGAACCTGCGGAAGGATCATTAACGTATTACGTATACCGTCTGCTCTGGTAGTAGTATGTGTATGTGTATATGTAAAAATAATCCGTCAACTATATATATAATAACGCATCGTCTCACAGGAGGAGGAAGCAGCAACGCATCATCCGCGCCGTCTGACTACGAGCCGCTACGAATGGGCATGAATCCGCGCCCGCAGCGTCTCTCGTCGTCGTGACGGACGTCAACTGTGATCAAAGACGATTCGTACAATTATATTATAAAAGATAATGCGGTAATTTTTTTTTTCTATATGAAAAAAATTTTTTTTTTTTTTGTTCTCGGTGTAATTGTCATTAACAAACAATTACCCTGGACGGTGGATCACTTGGCTCGCGGGTCGATGAAGAACGCAGTTAACTGCGCGTCATAGTGTGAACTGCAGGACACATTTGAACATCGACATTTCGAACGCACATTGCGGTCCGTGGAGACACATCCAGGACCACTCCTGTCTGAGGGCCGGCTGCATAAATAAAATTATTATTGTCACATTGCGCTCTCTCTCTCTCTCTGCGAGAGGGGACGCTGTTGGCGGTTCGTTTCGTACGTTCGTTTCGCGACGAGCGCACGTTGACGTCCGTTTAAATATTATTCATATGATGATATATGTATGGCGCGCCGCGTGTTATGTTAACGATAGACAATATCGTGCACGCGCGCTCACACTGTGACACTAACCGGCGCCGCGCTCGCGCGCGGTTGCCATGGTTTAAATGGTGTGCGCGCGCAGTATGCACATATATATGATATGACATATCGGTGACGCGCTACCGCCGCTTTACACGTAGGCGGACTCGACGTCCGAAGAGCGCATCGACGCCGTCGCCGCCGCATTGCGCGCCGTCGCCGTCGTCGTAGCGCTGACCGGATATCGTGTCTGCCTCCATTTTTTATCGTTGGCCTCAGATCAGGGAGGATCACCCGCCGAATTTAAGCATATTAGTAAGCGGAGGAAAAGAAACTAACCA
>OV281312.1:1537500-1545000 GCA_923062465.1 Acleris sparsana | reverse complement strand
AATAGAACTATCCCTAATATATTTAAATATATTTATATTAGTAATCATTAATCGTGTTTCACGAAATTAAATCTTTTTTTTAATAATTTTGCACAGTTGGCATTTTGAGGTTATTTCCACGGCCTAAAAATGGTCCATACACAATCTCTGAAAATGGCGATAATCCTCCATTCATTAACACCGTGATGTTTAAATGCTTGCATATTTAGCCAACAGATACAAACTTGAAAACTATTTGGACCATGCCTAATAAAATAGATTTTATCCCTTATATATTTAAATAGATTCATATTTCTAATCATTAATCGTGAAATTAAATCGATTAATTTATATTTTTTGCAAGAAAAATGATCCATATACAATCACTGAAAAAGGCGATGATTGGCAGTTTAAGGGTTTCCAAAGTAAATTAAAAAGAAAAAGTACTTTAGTCCCTAGGGAGTAAAGTGTAGTTTTATTCCCTAGAGATTAAATACATCACTTTAGTCCGGCTATACAAGCCAATTGTGAGTCATTTTAGAGCCTGAGAAGTGAAAAAGCTATTTTTATATAAAATTTCCTACTCCTGCACTTTTATCTGTCATTTATATAGTCACGAACACACTAATATATAAGAATATAGATAACATGTCCGCAGAACATTCCGTAGAAAAGTCCATCTAGTCTATTCCCCTTGACAGCACTTGTGCTTTTTTGAGCCAAAACGATATGCCTAGCTGCCAAAGCTACACACCTAGGTTAATTTGACCAATCAAAATACTTCACCAAATTAAACCACCAATCACAATACACATTGACTGTCAATCGGAACGTTAGGTTCTTTTTGGTATGTAAACTCTTTTACTAATTTAACTCTTTAAAAAAAACATTTTATTTGGTATCAACCAACCAGAACGCACCTATATTAAAATCGACCAATCAGGTAAAAGAATTCATTTCTCAAATCATTAGGTGGTTTTTAGTCCCTATTTCACAAGTTAAAACGATTGTGCAACTTTTAAAAAAAATATGAAACCTGGCAATGGCACATCAATTTAAAAACAAAGTTAACCATAGACACATATTTTGTTGTTTTCGAATGTTTCTCGCTCGTTTGTTGTTTGTTCTGTGCTTCGTTCGTTCGTATTCTAACCTAGGTATATTAATAAAAAAAAAATGTTAATTTAATTTTGCATTTCATTTGAAACCTAGTCGTAGAAAAAGTATTGTATGCAACGGGTGTATAAATAAGTCAAAAAATACTCGTGGCGTCTTGCTTTACGATAACCACACCACTCGTCTTTTTTGACCTCTCTTATACAACTGTTGCATAAACTACTATTACCGCCGCGGCGGTATTATTATTAGATATTAGTTTTTTTTTTTTTTTTTTTTTTTATTTCGTTTTTTTTCTGAATGATTTATAAGTAAGCAAGCTGGTAGGTAGGTAGGTAGGTAGGTAGGTAGGTGTAAGTAAGTAAGTAAATAAAAGTCACGTGAAATTAGTATTCAGTTATTATGCCAAACCAAAAGCATATATATATATATATATATATATATATATATATATATATATAATTATTTCGCATCAATCAAAATAGATACGAAACAGCAGCACCATACCGCGATGCAGTGTGTGAAAAAATAAAATGACATAAAATAAAACAACAACACCAACAACAACAACAACAATTACAGATATAAAATCACGTTAAAACGTATGTGCGCGACCTAACTGTTATTATTATATTACCCTTTCCCTACCGATTTCTTAATACAATATTAATTAACAATATATATTTAAAAAACAAATAATGTGTCTTTTTCTGTTACTGGTATTGTGCCACTGATATTTGATGAATAATAAAAACTTAACAAAAACAAAACAAAAATCCCCGATCCGACCCCGAAAATGTCATATTTTATATATACAAGGTGTATACGTAGATGATAGAAAGATTTTTTGGTTTTTTTTTAATCGTTACATTTGTATGATATAAAGTTAGGTACCAAAACAGAAATAATCCATCACGATCTCCCAGACCAGTCGTCCCGCGGCCACTCCCCCCGCCCTTTTTGTATATAATTGCATCATGTTATGTACTATATAAAATATATGTGGATGATATAATGTTTTTATTGTTATTTATAACAGTTTCATACGATCGATAACGATTTGCCATATATATAATATTAGTTTAGAATAAGCTAAATAAAAATAGACTAGACCCCTCCCCTCCCCGTCTCCGAGCCGTCCCACGGCCACTCCCCCCGCCCCTTTTATGTATATACGTGTAAATGTGTGTTCGCAGTGTGTGCATATATGTAGACGATTTAATTTATTTATTCTTTAATCGTAACCGCTCGCCACAGTTAACGATCGTGCAAATAAGCGGTTAGCCCCCGCTCCCGTCTCCCCCCCCCCCCCTCCCCCTCCCCCCTCCCCCCTTATCAACTCTAACCCTAAAACAAACAAAAAACCGAGTACCCGTAACGATCGAACTTACGGACCGTAGAGTCCCGTTTTACGAGGAGGAGGAAGCGGGGGGGGGGGGGGCATAATAAAAAATGCAAATAGCTCCCCCCCCCCCCTCTTCCTGCATGCATGCATACATACATACATACTCACACACACACACACACACACACACACACACACACACACACACACACACACACACATATATATATATTTAGACATATACAAATTTCCCATTTTCCGACTTGGGTATGTACACAATCATCTATATATATTGAAATGTTTATTTTTTATTTTTTATTTCACATATATAATACGCTAACGGTGCCCAACCCATTGCGCACGCGCTCGGCATGTACGCAGCCGGGTGATGGGACGGCGGCGGCGAGATGATACTCGAACCAACAGTGAGCGCTCCGCTAGCTGTTCGCGTTTTAAGATCGTCTCGCTGCGCGTGCGCCTGCGCCGGGTTGTGAGTGAGAAGAATGTGTGACGGGTGAGGTTTGTAAAATGAACATTTATGTTATATTATTTTATTATATGACATAGAGAGTGGTGGGGGGTAGCGTGCGGTAATATTGACAATAGGAGTGTGTTCTCGTTATGAATTGTGTTCGCAACAGAGTTGCGTGTGATGCGTGATTTCTGTGCTACCACGGTTCGTGATGGCGCGCTCATTCATTCATTCATGTTGCTGCGCGCGACCATATTCATTTTACACACTTGCCTGTTGCAGCAGAGCAGCAGCAGCAGCAGCAGCAGCAGCACCAAGCAGCAGCGACGACGGAACTTTACATTTTGTAGCCTGAGACGTAGTTATGTTTAGTAATTACGTGACAGACATCCATCTGGAATATTCAAACGACGGTCCGCCCGCGTTCATAATCAACTTAACACGATCGCTAAGCCGATGTCACTTGCGTGTCGTCGTTTAGACTGTCGGTTGGTGATTTAACAAAGGCGCGCGCCGGGTTGATACACTCACCGAGTGTTCGACTGTAATGCGAACAAGATCATTTGCGCGCCCGTTATCGAGACCGACGCCACCGAAGCGCGTGCCCGCCGAAATTATTTTTTTGGCGGCGCCGCTAGGGGTGCAATCTCATTACGGGCGACTGTGTGGGTTCTCTGAACGAGCTCTCTATCACCGAGCGATTGACCAATTCTTACGATCGTGTCAAACGTGTTTATAACATCTTTGCGGATGTGTAGTGAGTATGTTGTGCCTGGTTCATAAAGAACGTTCAAAATGGGCGCGCTACGGATTTTATCCGGCACGCGCTCTACTAAAAGTTTACGCTCATCTCCATGTAAAAGTGGTGTGTTGGCGTAAATTTTTTTAAACGAAAAACGGCACGCCGCGCGCTCTCGGTACAACCGCGAGTCGCGCGGCGTCGTGCTCGTCGTCGTCGCCCACCCTGGCGGGGGGCGACAGAGAGCGTGTTCGCAATTAATTTTGTAAAACAGCTCCCTGGTTGATCCTGCCAGTAGTTATATGCTTGTCTCAAAGATTAAGCCATGCATGTCTCAGTGCAAGCCGTATTAAGGCGATACCGCGAATGGCTCAATATATCAGTTTTGGTTCCTTAGATCTTACTCAGTTACTTGGATAACTGTGGTAATTCTAGAGCTAATACATGCAATCAGAACTCTGACCAGCGATGGGATGAGTGCTTTTATTAGATCAAAACCAATCGGCGGAGGGCCTCGCGTCCGAAGTCGTATCATTTTGATGAATCTGGATAACTTTTGCAGATCGCACGGTCCAGTACCGGCGACGCATCTTTCAAATGTCTGCCTTATCAACTTTCGATGGTAGTTTCTGCGACTACCATGGTTGTCACGGGTAACGGGGAATCAGGGTTCGATTCCGGAGAGGGAGCCTGAGAAACGGCTACCACATCCAAGGAAGGCAGCAGGCGCGCAAATTACCCACTCCCGGCACGGGGAGGTAGTGACGAAAAATAACGATACGGGACTCTTACGAGGCCTCGTAATCGGAATGAGTACACTTTAAATATTTTAACGAGGAACAATTGGAGGGCAAGTCTGGTGCCAGCAGCCGCGGTAACTCCAGCTCCAATAGCGTATACTAAAATTGTTGCGGTTAAAAAGCTCGTAGTTGCATTTGTGCTGCGCGCTGTCGGTGCACCGCATCCGCGGTGATACTGACACGTTTGCGGAGCATATCGTCGGTGAGCCGGCGGTAAAACGCCGGTTCAATATCAAAATCCTATCGCGATGCTCTTCAGTGAGTGTCGAGGTGGGCCGACAATTTTACTTTGAACAAATTAGAGTGCTCAAAGCGGGCTCAAAATGCTGCTTGAATATTTCGTGCATGGAATAATAGAATATGATCTCGGTTCTATTTTGTTGGTTTTCAGAACTCCGAGGTAATGATTAATAGGGATAACTGGGGGCATTCGTATTGCGACGTTAGAGGTGAAATTCTTGGATCGTCGCAAGACGAACATCAGCGAAAGCATTTGCCAAAGGTGTTTTCATCAATCAAGAACGAAAGTTAGAGGTTCGAAGGCGATTAGATACCGCCCTAGTTCTAACCGTAAATATGTCATCTAGCGATCCGCCGACGTTACTACAATGGCTCGGCGGGCAGCTTCCGGGAAACCAAAGATTTTGGACTCCGGGGGGAGTATGGTTGCAAAGCTGAAACTTAAAGGAATTGACGGAAGGGCACCACCAGGAGTGGAGCCTGCGGCTTAATTTGACTCAACACGGGAAATCTCACCAGGCCCGGACACCGGAAGGATTGACAGATTAACAGCTCTTTCTTGATTCGGTGGGTGGTGGTGCATGGCCGTTCTTAGTTGGTGGAGCGATTTGTCTGGTTAATTCCGGTAACGAACGAGACTCTAGCCTGCTAAATAGGCGTCGTCATTTAGGTGCGCGCGGCCGTTCGCGGTCGTGCAACTCACTGGCGACGTATTAAAATTCTTCTTAGAGGGACCGGCGGTTTCGAGCCGCACGAGATTGAGCAATAACAGGTCTGTGATGCCCTTAGATGTCCTGGGCCGCACGCGCGCTACACTGAAGGAATCAGCATGTTCTCCTTGGCCTAGAGGCCCGGGCAACCCGTTGAAACTCCTTCGTGCTGGGGATTGGGGTTTGCAATTATCCCCCATAAACGAGGAATTCCTAGTAAGCGCGAGTCATAAGCTCGCGTTGATTACGTCCCTGCCCTTTGTACACACCGCCCGTCGCTACTACCGATTGAATGATTTAGTGAGGTCTTCGGACCGACACGCGGTGGCTTCACGGCCGTCGGCGTTGCTGGGAAGTTGACCAAACTTGATCATTTAGAGGAAGTAAAAGTCGTAACAAGGTTTCCGTAGGGGAACCTGCGGAAGGATCATTAACGTATTACGTATACCGTCTGCTCTGGTAGTAGTATGTGTATGTGTATATGTAAAAATAATCCGTCAACTATATATATAATAACGCATCGTCTCACAGGAGGAGGAAGCAGCAACGCATCATCCGCGCCGTCTGACTACGAGCCGCTACGAATGGGCATGAATCCGCGCCCGCAGCGTCTCTCGTCGTCGTGACGGACGTCAACTGTGATCAAAGACGATTCGTACAATTATATTATAAAAGATAATGCGGTAATTTTTTTTTTCTATATGAAAAAAATTTTTTTTTTTTTTGTTCTCGGTGTAATTGTCATTAACAAACAATTACCCTGGACGGTGGATCACTTGGCTCGCGGGTCGATGAAGAACGCAGTTAACTGCGCGTCATAGTGTGAACTGCAGGACACATTTGAACATCGACATTTCGAACGCACATTGCGGTCCGTGGAGACACATCCAGGACCACTCCTGTCTGAGGGCCGGCTGCATAAATAAAATTATTATTGTCACATTGCGCTCTCTCTCTCTCTCTGCGAGAGGGGACGCTGTTGGCGGTTCGTTTCGTACGTTCGTTTCGCGACGAGCGCACGTTGACGTCCGTTTAAATATTATTCATATGATGATATATGTATGGCGCGCCGCGTGTTATGTTAACGATAGACAATATCGTGCACGCGCGCTCACACTGTGACACTAACCGGCGCCGCGCTCGCGCGCGGTTGCCATGGTTTAAATGGTGTGCGCGCGCAGTATGCACATATATATGATATGACATATCGGTGACGCGCTACCGCCGCTTTACACGTAGGCGGACTCGACGTCCGAAGAGCGCATCGACGCCGTCGCCGCCGCATTGCGCGCCGTCGCCGTCGTCGTAGCGCTGACCGGATATCGTGTCTGCCTCCATTTTTTATCGTTGGCCTCAGATCAGGGAGGATCACCCGCCGAATTTAAGCATATTAGTAAGCGGAGGAAAAGAAACTAACCAGGATTTCCTTAGTAGCGGCGAGCGAACAGGAATATGCCCAGCACTGAATCCCGCGGTTGTTACTGATCGCGGGAGATGTGGTGTTCGGGAGGTTCCGCTTTCTCGTCGTCGCGACTCCTGTCCAAGTTCGTCTTGAACGGGGCCGTTTTCCCGTAGAGGGTGCCAGGCCCGTAGCGACGGAGGGCGGCGGCGAGAGGGACTCTCCTCAGAGTCGGGTTGCTTGAGAGTGCAGCCCTAAGTGGGTGGTAAACTCCATCTAAGGCTAAATATTACCGCGAGACCGATAGCGAACAAGTACCGTGAGGGAAAGTTGAAAAGAACTTTGAAGAGAGAGTTCAAGAGTACGTGAAACCGTTCAGGGGTAAACCTGCGAAACTCGAATGAACGAACGGGGAGATTCATCGTCATTCCGCGGCGTACGGGCGCGCGCCTCGATGTTACGTGTCGCCTCACGGCGTTCGCGTGGCACGGGTCGCGTCCGTCGACGTTCGCGGACGGCGTGCACTTCTCTCTTAGTAATACATCGCGACCCGTTAGATGTCGGTCTAAGCGCCGTACGGGAGCCCGTTCGGTCCCCTCAAAAGGACCGGGCGGACCGGTCGCGGTTGCCGGCCGGCTGTCTGACGGTATTACGACGAAACGCGCACGCGTTCATACGCGTCCGGCCCGACGCAAATCGT
>OV281312.1:1527500-1532500 GCA_923062465.1 Acleris sparsana | reverse complement strand
CTTGTGCTTTTTTGAGCCAAAACGATATGCCTAGCTGCCAAAGCTACACACCTAGGTTAATTTGACCAATCAAAATACTTCACCAAATTAAACCACCAATCACAATACACATTGACTGTCAATCGGAACGTTAGGTTCTTTTTGGTATGTAAACTCTTTTACTAATTTAACTCTTTAAAAAAAACATTTTATTTGGTATCAACCAACCAGAACGCACCTATATTAAAATCGACCAATCAGGTAAAAGAATTCATTTCTCAAATCATTAGGTGGTTTTTAGTCCCTATTTCACAAGTTAAAACGATTGTGCAACTTTTAAAAAAAATATGAAACCTGGCAATGGCACATCAATTTAAAAACAAAGTTAACCATAGACACATATTTTGTTGTTTTCGAATGTTTCTCGCTCGTTTGTTGTTTGTTCTGTGCTTCGTTCGTTCGTATTCTAACCTAGGTATATTAATAAAAAAAAAATGTTAATTTAATTTTGCATTTCATTTGAAACCTAGTCGTAGAAAAAGTATTGTATGCAACGGGTGTATAAATAAGTCAAAAAATACTCGTGGCGTCTTGCTTTACGATAACCACACCACTCGTCTTTTTTGACCTCTCTTATACAACTGTTGCATAAACTACTATTACCGCCGCGGCGGTATTATTATTAGATATTAGTTTTTTTTTTTTTTTTTTTTTTTATTTCGTTTTTTTTCTGAATGATTTATAAGTAAGCAAGCTGGTAGGTAGGTAGGTAGGTAGGTAGGTAGGTGTAAGTAAGTAAGTAAATAAAAGTCACGTGAAATTAGTATTCAGTTATTATGCCAAACCAAAAGCATATATATATATATATATATATATATATATATATATATATATATAATTATTTCGCATCAATCAAAATAGATACGAAACAGCAGCACCATACCGCGATGCAGTGTGTGAAAAAATAAAATGACATAAAATAAAACAACAACACCAACAACAACAACAACAATTACAGATATAAAATCACGTTAAAACGTATGTGCGCGACCTAACTGTTATTATTATATTACCCTTTCCCTACCGATTTCTTAATACAATATTAATTAACAATATATATTTAAAAAACAAATAATGTGTCTTTTTCTGTTACTGGTATTGTGCCACTGATATTTGATGAATAATAAAAACTTAACAAAAACAAAACAAAAATCCCCGATCCGACCCCGAAAATGTCATATTTTATATATACAAGGTGTATACGTAGATGATAGAAAGATTTTTTGGTTTTTTTTTAATCGTTACATTTGTATGATATAAAGTTAGGTACCAAAACAGAAATAATCCATCACGATCTCCCAGACCAGTCGTCCCGCGGCCACTCCCCCCGCCCTTTTTGTATATAATTGCATCATGTTATGTACTATATAAAATATATGTGGATGATATAATGTTTTTATTGTTATTTATAACAGTTTCATACGATCGATAACGATTTGCCATATATATAATATTAGTTTAGAATAAGCTAAATAAAAATAGACTAGACCCCTCCCCTCCCCGTCTCCGAGCCGTCCCACGGCCACTCCCCCCGCCCCTTTTATGTATATACGTGTAAATGTGTGTTCGCAGTGTGTGCATATATGTAGACGATTTAATTTATTTATTCTTTAATCGTAACCGCTCGCCACAGTTAACGATCGTGCAAATAAGCGGTTAGCCCCCGCTCCCGTCTCCCCCCCCCCCCCTCCCCCTCCCCCCTCCCCCCTTATCAACTCTAACCCTAAAACAAACAAAAAACCGAGTACCCGTAACGATCGAACTTACGGACCGTAGAGTCCCGTTTTACGAGGAGGAGGAAGCGGGGGGGGGGGGGGCATAATAAAAAATGCAAATAGCTCCCCCCCCCCCCTCTTCCTGCATGCATGCATACATACATACATACTCACACACACACACACACACACACACACACACACACACACACACACACACATATATATATATTTAGACATATACAAATTTCCCATTTTCCGACTTGGGTATGTACACAATCATCTATATATATTGAAATGTTTATTTTTTATTTTTTATTTCACATATATAATACGCTAACGGTGCCCAACCCATTGCGCACGCGCTCGGCATGTACGCAGCCGGGTGATGGGACGGCGGCGGCGAGATGATACTCGAACCAACAGTGAGCGCTCCGCTAGCTGTTCGCGTTTTAAGATCGTCTCGCTGCGCGTGCGCCTGCGCCGGGTTGTGAGTGAGAAGAATGTGTGACGGGTGAGGTTTGTAAAATGAACATTTATGTTATATTATTTTATTATATGACATAGAGAGTGGTGGGGGGTAGCGTGCGGTAATATTGACAATAGGAGTGTGTTCTCGTTATGAATTGTGTTCGCAACAGAGTTGCGTGTGATGCGTGATTTCTGTGCTACCACGGTTCGTGATGGCGCGCTCATTCATTCATTCATGTTGCTGCGCGCGACCATATTCATTTTACACACTTGCCTGTTGCAGCAGAGCAGCAGCAGCAGCAGCAGCAGCAGCACCAAGCAGCAGCGACGACGGAACTTTACATTTTGTAGCCTGAGACGTAGTTATGTTTAGTAATTACGTGACAGACATCCATCTGGAATATTCAAACGACGGTCCGCCCGCGTTCATAATCAACTTAACACGATCGCTAAGCCGATGTCACTTGCGTGTCGTCGTTTAGACTGTCGGTTGGTGATTTAACAAAGGCGCGCGCCGGGTTGATACACTCACCGAGTGTTCGACTGTAATGCGAACAAGATCATTTGCGCGCCCGTTATCGAGACCGACGCCACCGAAGCGCGTGCCCGCCGAAATTATTTTTTTGGCGGCGCCGCTAGGGGTGCAATCTCATTACGGGCGACTGTGTGGGTTCTCTGAACGAGCTCTCTATCACCGAGCGATTGACCAATTCTTACGATCGTGTCAAACGTGTTTATAACATCTTTGCGGATGTGTAGTGAGTATGTTGTGCCTGGTTCATAAAGAACGTTCAAAATGGGCGCGCTACGGATTTTATCCGGCACGCGCTCTACTAAAAGTTTACGCTCATCTCCATGTAAAAGTGGTGTGTTGGCGTAAATTTTTTTAAACGAAAAACGGCACGCCGCGCGCTCTCGGTACAACCGCGAGTCGCGCGGCGTCGTGCTCGTCGTCGTCGCCCACCCTGGCGGGGGGCGACAGAGAGCGTGTTCGCAATTAATTTTGTAAAACAGCTCCCTGGTTGATCCTGCCAGTAGTTATATGCTTGTCTCAAAGATTAAGCCATGCATGTCTCAGTGCAAGCCGTATTAAGGCGATACCGCGAATGGCTCAATATATCAGTTTTGGTTCCTTAGATCTTACTCAGTTACTTGGATAACTGTGGTAATTCTAGAGCTAATACATGCAATCAGAACTCTGACCAGCGATGGGATGAGTGCTTTTATTAGATCAAAACCAATCGGCGGAGGGCCTCGCGTCCGAAGTCGTATCATTTTGATGAATCTGGATAACTTTTGCAGATCGCACGGTCCAGTACCGGCGACGCATCTTTCAAATGTCTGCCTTATCAACTTTCGATGGTAGTTTCTGCGACTACCATGGTTGTCACGGGTAACGGGGAATCAGGGTTCGATTCCGGAGAGGGAGCCTGAGAAACGGCTACCACATCCAAGGAAGGCAGCAGGCGCGCAAATTACCCACTCCCGGCACGGGGAGGTAGTGACGAAAAATAACGATACGGGACTCTTACGAGGCCTCGTAATCGGAATGAGTACACTTTAAATATTTTAACGAGGAACAATTGGAGGGCAAGTCTGGTGCCAGCAGCCGCGGTAACTCCAGCTCCAATAGCGTATACTAAAATTGTTGCGGTTAAAAAGCTCGTAGTTGCATTTGTGCTGCGCGCTGTCGGTGCACCGCATCCGCGGTGATACTGACACGTTTGCGGAGCATATCGTCGGTGAGCCGGCGGTAAAACGCCGGTTCAATATCAAAATCCTATCGCGATGCTCTTCAGTGAGTGTCGAGGTGGGCCGACAATTTTACTTTGAACAAATTAGAGTGCTCAAAGCGGGCTCAAAATGCTGCTTGAATATTTCGTGCATGGAATAATAGAATATGATCTCGGTTCTATTTTGTTGGTTTTCAGAACTCCGAGGTAATGATTAATAGGGATAACTGGGGGCATTCGTATTGCGACGTTAGAGGTGAAATTCTTGGATCGTCGCAAGACGAACATCAGCGAAAGCATTTGCCAAAGGTGTTTTCATCAATCAAGAACGAAAGTTAGAGGTTCGAAGGCGATTAGATACCGCCCTAGTTCTAACCGTAAATATGTCATCTAGCGATCCGCCGACGTTACTACAATGGCTCGGCGGGCAGCTTCCGGGAAACCAAAGATTTTGGACTCCGGGGGGAGTATGGTTGCAAAGCTGAAACTTAAAGGAATTGACGGAAGGGCACCACCAGGAGTGGAGCCTGCGGCTTAATTTGACTCAACACGGGAAATCTCACCAGGCCCGGACACCGGAAGGATTGACAGATTAACAGCTCTTTCTTGATTCGGTGGGTGGTGGTGCATGGCCGTTCTTAGTTGGTGGAGCGATTTGTCTGGTTAATTCCGGTAACGAACGAGACTCTAGCCTGCTAAATAGGCGTCGTCATTTAGGTGCGCGCGGCCGTTCGCGGTCGTGCAACTCACTGGCGACGTATTAAAATTCTTCTTAGAGGGACCGGCGGTTTCGAGCCGCACGAGATTGAGCAATAACAGGTCTGTGATGCCCTTAGATGTCCTGGGCCGCACGCGCGCTACACTGAAGGAATCAGCATGTTCTCCTTGGCCTAGAGGCCCGGGCAACCCGTTGAAACTCCTTCGTGCTGGGGATTGGGGTTTGCAATTATCCCCCATAAACGAGGAATTCCTAGTAAGCGCGAGTCATAAGCTCGCGTTGATTACGTCCCTGCCCTTTGTACACACCGCCCGTCGCTACTAC
>OV281312.1:1515000-1520000 GCA_923062465.1 Acleris sparsana | reverse complement strand
TTTTTTTTATTTCGTTTTTTTTCTGAATGATTTATAAGTAAGCAAGCTGGTAGGTAGGTAGGTAGGTAGGTAGGTAGGTGTAAGTAAGTAAGTAAATAAAAGTCACGTGAAATTAGTATTCAGTTATTATGCCAAACCAAAAGCATATATATATATATATATATATATATATTTCGTTTTATATATATATTTAGACATATACAAATTTCCCATTTTCCGACTTGGGTATGTACACAATCATCTATATATATTGAAATGTTTATTTTTTATTTTTTATTTCACATATATAATACGCTAACGGTGCCCAACCCATTGCGCACGCGCTCGGCATGTACGCAGCCGGGTGATGGGACGGCGGCGGCGAGATGATACTCGAACCAACAGTGAGCGCTCCGCTAGCTGTTCGCGTTTTAAGATCGTCTCGCTGCGCGTGCGCCTGCGCCGGGTTGTGAGTGAGAAGAATGTGTGACGGGTGAGGTTTGTAAAATGAACATTTATGTTATATTATTTTATTATATGACATAGAGAGTGGTGGGGGGTAGCGTGCGGTAATATTGACAATAGGAGTGTGTTCTCGTTATGAATTGTGTTCGCAACAGAGTTGCGTGTGATGCGTGATTTCTGTGCTACCACGGTTCGTGATGGCGCGCTCATTCATTCATTCATGTTGCTGCGCGCGACCATATTCATTTTACACACTTGCCTGTTGCAGCAGAGCAGCAGCAGCAGCAGCAGCAGCAGCACCAAGCAGCAGCGACGACGGAACTTTACATTTTGTAGCCTGAGACGTAGTTATGTTTAGTAATTACGTGACAGACATCCATCTGGAATATTCAAACGACGGTCCGCCCGCGTTCATAATCAACTTAACACGATCGCTAAGCCGATGTCACTTGCGTGTCGTCGTTTAGACTGTCGGTTGGTGATTTAACAAAGGCGCGCGCCGGGTTGATACACTCACCGAGTGTTCGACTGTAATGCGAACAAGATCATTTGCGCGCCCGTTATCGAGACCGACGCCACCGAAGCGCGTGCCCGCCGAAATTATTTTTTTGGCGGCGCCGCTAGGGGTGCAATCTCATTACGGGCGACTGTGTGGGTTCTCTGAACGAGCTCTCTATCACCGAGCGATTGACCAATTCTTACGATCGTGTCAAACGTGTTTATAACATCTTTGCGGATGTGTAGTGAGTATGTTGTGCCTGGTTCATAAAGAACGTTCAAAATGGGCGCGCTACGGATTTTATCCGGCACGCGCTCTACTAAAAGTTTACGCTCATCTCCATGTAAAAGTGGTGTGTTGGCGTAAATTTTTTTAAACGAAAAACGGCACGCCGCGCGCTCTCGGTACAACCGCGAGTCGCGCGGCGTCGTGCTCGTCGTCGTCGCCCACCCTGGCGGGGGGCGACAGAGAGCGTGTTCGCAATTAATTTTGTAAAACAGCTCCCTGGTTGATCCTGCCAGTAGTTATATGCTTGTCTCAAAGATTAAGCCATGCATGTCTCAGTGCAAGCCGTATTAAGGCGATACCGCGAATGGCTCAATATATCAGTTTTGGTTCCTTAGATCTTACTCAGTTACTTGGATAACTGTGGTAATTCTAGAGCTAATACATGCAATCAGAACTCTGACCAGCGATGGGATGAGTGCTTTTATTAGATCAAAACCAATCGGCGGAGGGCCTCGCGTCCGAAGTCGTATCATTTTGATGAATCTGGATAACTTTTGCAGATCGCACGGTCCAGTACCGGCGACGCATCTTTCAAATGTCTGCCTTATCAACTTTCGATGGTAGTTTCTGCGACTACCATGGTTGTCACGGGTAACGGGGAATCAGGGTTCGATTCCGGAGAGGGAGCCTGAGAAACGGCTACCACATCCAAGGAAGGCAGCAGGCGCGCAAATTACCCACTCCCGGCACGGGGAGGTAGTGACGAAAAATAACGATACGGGACTCTTACGAGGCCTCGTAATCGGAATGAGTACACTTTAAATATTTTAACGAGGAACAATTGGAGGGCAAGTCTGGTGCCAGCAGCCGCGGTAACTCCAGCTCCAATAGCGTATACTAAAATTGTTGCGGTTAAAAAGCTCGTAGTTGCATTTGTGCTGCGCGCTGTCGGTGCACCGCATCCGCGGTGATACTGACACGTTTGCGGAGCATATCGTCGGTGAGCCGGCGGTAAAACGCCGGTTCAATATCAAAATCCTATCGCGATGCTCTTCAGTGAGTGTCGAGGTGGGCCGACAATTTTACTTTGAACAAATTAGAGTGCTCAAAGCGGGCTCAAAATGCTGCTTGAATATTTCGTGCATGGAATAATAGAATATGATCTCGGTTCTATTTTGTTGGTTTTCAGAACTCCGAGGTAATGATTAATAGGGATAACTGGGGGCATTCGTATTGCGACGTTAGAGGTGAAATTCTTGGATCGTCGCAAGACGAACATCAGCGAAAGCATTTGCCAAAGGTGTTTTCATCAATCAAGAACGAAAGTTAGAGGTTCGAAGGCGATTAGATACCGCCCTAGTTCTAACCGTAAATATGTCATCTAGCGATCCGCCGACGTTACTACAATGGCTCGGCGGGCAGCTTCCGGGAAACCAAAGATTTTGGACTCCGGGGGGAGTATGGTTGCAAAGCTGAAACTTAAAGGAATTGACGGAAGGGCACCACCAGGAGTGGAGCCTGCGGCTTAATTTGACTCAACACGGGAAATCTCACCAGGCCCGGACACCGGAAGGATTGACAGATTAACAGCTCTTTCTTGATTCGGTGGGTGGTGGTGCATGGCCGTTCTTAGTTGGTGGAGCGATTTGTCTGGTTAATTCCGGTAACGAACGAGACTCTAGCCTGCTAAATAGGCGTCGTCATTTAGGTGCGCGCGGCCGTTCGCGGTCGTGCAACTCACTGGCGACGTATTAAAATTCTTCTTAGAGGGACCGGCGGTTTCGAGCCGCACGAGATTGAGCAATAACAGGTCTGTGATGCCCTTAGATGTCCTGGGCCGCACGCGCGCTACACTGAAGGAATCAGCATGTTCTCCTTGGCCTAGAGGCCCGGGCAACCCGTTGAAACTCCTTCGTGCTGGGGATTGGGGTTTGCAATTATCCCCCATAAACGAGGAATTCCTAGTAAGCGCGAGTCATAAGCTCGCGTTGATTACGTCCCTGCCCTTTGTACACACCGCCCGTCGCTACTACCGATTGAATGATTTAGTGAGGTCTTCGGACCGACACGCGGTGGCTTCACGGCCGTCGGCGTTGCTGGGAAGTTGACCAAACTTGATCATTTAGAGGAAGTAAAAGTCGTAACAAGGTTTCCGTAGGGGAACCTGCGGAAGGATCATTAACGTATTACGTATACCGTCTGCTCTGGTAGTAGTATGTGTATGTGTATATGTAAAAATAATCCGTCAACTATATATATAATAACGCATCGTCTCACAGGAGGAGGAAGCAGCAACGCATCATCCGCGCCGTCTGACTACGAGCCGCTACGAATGGGCATGAATCCGCGCCCGCAGCGTCTCTCGTCGTCGTGACGGACGTCAACTGTGATCAAAGACGATTCGTACAATTATATTATAAAAGATAATGCGGTAATTTTTTTTTTCTATATGAAAAAAATTTTTTTTTTTTTTGTTCTCGGTGTAATTGTCATTAACAAACAATTACCCTGGACGGTGGATCACTTGGCTCGCGGGTCGATGAAGAACGCAGTTAACTGCGCGTCATAGTGTGAACTGCAGGACACATTTGAACATCGACATTTCGAACGCACATTGCGGTCCGTGGAGACACATCCAGGACCACTCCTGTCTGAGGGCCGGCTGCATAAATAAAATTATTATTGTCACATTGCGCTCTCTCTCTCTCTCTGCGAGAGGGGACGCTGTTGGCGGTTCGTTTCGTACGTTCGTTTCGCGACGAGCGCACGTTGACGTCCGTTTAAATATTATTCATATGATGATATATGTATGGCGCGCCGCGTGTTATGTTAACGATAGACAATATCGTGCACGCGCGCTCACACTGTGACACTAACCGGCGCCGCGCTCGCGCGCGGTTGCCATGGTTTAAATGGTGTGCGCGCGCAGTATGCACATATATATGATATGACATATCGGTGACGCGCTACCGCCGCTTTACACGTAGGCGGACTCGACGTCCGAAGAGCGCATCGACGCCGTCGCCGCCGCATTGCGCGCCGTCGCCGTCGTCGTAGCGCTGACCGGATATCGTGTCTGCCTCCATTTTTTATCGTTGGCCTCAGATCAGGGAGGATCACCCGCCGAATTTAAGCATATTAGTAAGCGGAGGAAAAGAAACTAACCAGGATTTCCTTAGTAGCGGCGAGCGAACAGGAATATGCCCAGCACTGAATCCCGCGGTTGTTACTGATCGCGGGAGATGTGGTGTTCGGGAGGTTCCGCTTTCTCGTCGTCGCGACTCCTGTCCAAGTTCGTCTTGAACGGGGCCGTTTTCCCGTAGAGGGTGCCAGGCCCGTAGCGACGGAGGGCGGCGGCGAGAGGGACTCTCCTCAGAGTCGGGTTGCTTGAGAGTGCAGCCCTAAGTGGGTGGTAAACTCCATCTAAGGCTAAATATTACCGCGAGACCGATAGCGAACAAGTACCGTGAGGGAAAGTTGAAAAGAACTTTGAAGAGAGAGTTCAAGAGTACGTGAAACCGTTCAGGGGTAAACCTGCGAAACTCGAATGAACGAACGGGGAGATTCATCGTCATTCCGCGGCGTACGGGCGCGCGCCTCGATGTTACGTGTCGCCTCACGGCGTTCGCGTGGCACGGGTCGCGTCCGTCGACGTTCGCGGACGGCGTGCACTTCTCTCTTAGTAATACATCGCGACCCGTTAGATGTCGGTCTAAGCGCCGTACGGGAGCCCGTTCGGTCCCCTCAAAAGGACCGGGCGGACCGGTCGCGGTTGCCGGCCGGCTGTCTGACGGTATTACGACGAAACGCGCACGCGTTCATACGCGTC
>OV281312.1:1505000-1510000 GCA_923062465.1 Acleris sparsana | reverse complement strand
TATTCCCCTTGACAGCACTTGTGCTTTTTTGAGCCAAAACGATATGCCTAGCTGCCAAAGCTACACACCTAGGTTAATTTGACCAATCAAAATACTTCACCAAATTAAACCACCAATCACAATACACATTGACTGTCAATCGGAACGTTAGGTTCTTTTTGGTATGTAAACTCTTTTACTAATTTAACTCTTTAAAAAAAACATTTTATTTGGTATCAACCAACCAGAACGCACCTATATTAAAATCGACCAATCAGGTAAAAGAATTCATTTCTCAAATCATTAGGTGGTTTTTAGTCCCTATTTCACAAGTTAAAACGATTGTGCAACTTTTAAAAAAAATATGAAACCTGGCAATGGCACATCAATTTAAAAACAAAGTTAACCATAGACACATATTTTGTTGTTTTCGAATGTTTCTCGCTCGTTTGTTGTTTGTTCTGTGCTTCGTTCGTTCGTATTCTAACCTAGGTATATTAATAAAAAAAAAATGTTAATTTAATTTTGCATTTCATTTGAAACCTAGTCGTAGAAAAAGTATTGTATGCAACGGGTGTATAAATAAGTCAAAAAATACTCGTGGCGTCTTGCTTTACGATAACCACACCACTCGTCTTTTTTGACCTCTCTTATACAACTGTTGCATAAACTACTATTACCGCCGCGGCGGTATTATTATTAGATATTAGTTTTTTTTTTTTTTTTTTTTTTTATTTCGTTTTTTTTCTGAATGATTTATAAGTAAGCAAGCTGGTAGGTAGGTAGGTAGGTAGGTAGGTAGGTGTAAGTAAGTAAGTAAATAAAAGTCACGTGAAATTAGTATTCAGTTATTATGCCAAACCAAAAGCATATATATATATATATATATATATATATATATATATATATATAATTATTTCGCATCAATCAAAATAGATACGAAACAGCAGCACCATACCGCGATGCAGTGTGTGAAAAAATAAAATGACATAAAATAAAACAACAACACCAACAACAACAACAACAATTACAGATATAAAATCACGTTAAAACGTATGTGCGCGACCTAACTGTTATTATTATATTACCCTTTCCCTACCGATTTCTTAATACAATATTAATTAACAATATATATTTAAAAAACAAATAATGTGTCTTTTTCTGTTACTGGTATTGTGCCACTGATATTTGATGAATAATAAAAACTTAACAAAAACAAAACAAAAATCCCCGATCCGACCCCGAAAATGTCATATTTTATATATACAAGGTGTATACGTAGATGATAGAAAGATTTTTTGGTTTTTTTTTAATCGTTACATTTGTATGATATAAAGTTAGGTACCAAAACAGAAATAATCCATCACGATCTCCCAGACCAGTCGTCCCGCGGCCACTCCCCCCGCCCTTTTTGTATATAATTGCATCATGTTATGTACTATATAAAATATATGTGGATGATATAATGTTTTTATTGTTATTTATAACAGTTTCATACGATCGATAACGATTTGCCATATATATAATATTAGTTTAGAATAAGCTAAATAAAAATAGACTAGACCCCTCCCCTCCCCGTCTCCGAGCCGTCCCACGGCCACTCCCCCCGCCCCTTTTATGTATATACGTGTAAATGTGTGTTCGCAGTGTGTGCATATATGTAGACGATTTAATTTATTTATTCTTTAATCGTAACCGCTCGCCACAGTTAACGATCGTGCAAATAAGCGGTTAGCCCCCGCTCCCGTCTCCCCCCCCCCCCCTCCCCCTCCCCCCTCCCCCCTTATCAACTCTAACCCTAAAACAAACAAAAAACCGAGTACCCGTAACGATCGAACTTACGGACCGTAGAGTCCCGTTTTACGAGGAGGAGGAAGCGGGGGGGGGGGGGGCATAATAAAAAATGCAAATAGCTCCCCCCCCCCCCTCTTCCTGCATGCATGCATACATACATACATACTCACACACACACACACACACACACACACACACACACACACACACACACACACACACACATATATATATTTAGACATATACAAATTTCCCATTTTCCGACTTGGGTATGTACACAATCATCTATATATATTGAAATGTTTATTTTTTATTTTTTATTTCACATATATAATACGCTAACGGTGCCCAACCCATTGCGCACGCGCTCGGCATGTACGCAGCCGGGTGATGGGACGGCGGCGGCGAGATGATACTCGAACCAACAGTGAGCGCTCCGCTAGCTGTTCGCGTTTTAAGATCGTCTCGCTGCGCGTGCGCCTGCGCCGGGTTGTGAGTGAGAAGAATGTGTGACGGGTGAGGTTTGTAAAATGAACATTTATGTTATATTATTTTATTATATGACATAGAGAGTGGTGGGGGGTAGCGTGCGGTAATATTGACAATAGGAGTGTGTTCTCGTTATGAATTGTGTTCGCAACAGAGTTGCGTGTGATGCGTGATTTCTGTGCTACCACGGTTCGTGATGGCGCGCTCATTCATTCATTCATGTTGCTGCGCGCGACCATATTCATTTTACACACTTGCCTGTTGCAGCAGAGCAGCAGCAGCAGCAGCAGCAGCAGCACCAAGCAGCAGCGACGACGGAACTTTACATTTTGTAGCCTGAGACGTAGTTATGTTTAGTAATTACGTGACAGACATCCATCTGGAATATTCAAACGACGGTCCGCCCGCGTTCATAATCAACTTAACACGATCGCTAAGCCGATGTCACTTGCGTGTCGTCGTTTAGACTGTCGGTTGGTGATTTAACAAAGGCGCGCGCCGGGTTGATACACTCACCGAGTGTTCGACTGTAATGCGAACAAGATCATTTGCGCGCCCGTTATCGAGACCGACGCCACCGAAGCGCGTGCCCGCCGAAATTATTTTTTTGGCGGCGCCGCTAGGGGTGCAATCTCATTACGGGCGACTGTGTGGGTTCTCTGAACGAGCTCTCTATCACCGAGCGATTGACCAATTCTTACGATCGTGTCAAACGTGTTTATAACATCTTTGCGGATGTGTAGTGAGTATGTTGTGCCTGGTTCATAAAGAACGTTCAAAATGGGCGCGCTACGGATTTTATCCGGCACGCGCTCTACTAAAAGTTTACGCTCATCTCCATGTAAAAGTGGTGTGTTGGCGTAAATTTTTTTAAACGAAAAACGGCACGCCGCGCGCTCTCGGTACAACCGCGAGTCGCGCGGCGTCGTGCTCGTCGTCGTCGCCCACCCTGGCGGGGGGCGACAGAGAGCGTGTTCGCAATTAATTTTGTAAAACAGCTCCCTGGTTGATCCTGCCAGTAGTTATATGCTTGTCTCAAAGATTAAGCCATGCATGTCTCAGTGCAAGCCGTATTAAGGCGATACCGCGAATGGCTCAATATATCAGTTTTGGTTCCTTAGATCTTACTCAGTTACTTGGATAACTGTGGTAATTCTAGAGCTAATACATGCAATCAGAACTCTGACCAGCGATGGGATGAGTGCTTTTATTAGATCAAAACCAATCGGCGGAGGGCCTCGCGTCCGAAGTCGTATCATTTTGATGAATCTGGATAACTTTTGCAGATCGCACGGTCCAGTACCGGCGACGCATCTTTCAAATGTCTGCCTTATCAACTTTCGATGGTAGTTTCTGCGACTACCATGGTTGTCACGGGTAACGGGGAATCAGGGTTCGATTCCGGAGAGGGAGCCTGAGAAACGGCTACCACATCCAAGGAAGGCAGCAGGCGCGCAAATTACCCACTCCCGGCACGGGGAGGTAGTGACGAAAAATAACGATACGGGACTCTTACGAGGCCTCGTAATCGGAATGAGTACACTTTAAATATTTTAACGAGGAACAATTGGAGGGCAAGTCTGGTGCCAGCAGCCGCGGTAACTCCAGCTCCAATAGCGTATACTAAAATTGTTGCGGTTAAAAAGCTCGTAGTTGCATTTGTGCTGCGCGCTGTCGGTGCACCGCATCCGCGGTGATACTGACACGTTTGCGGAGCATATCGTCGGTGAGCCGGCGGTAAAACGCCGGTTCAATATCAAAATCCTATCGCGATGCTCTTCAGTGAGTGTCGAGGTGGGCCGACAATTTTACTTTGAACAAATTAGAGTGCTCAAAGCGGGCTCAAAATGCTGCTTGAATATTTCGTGCATGGAATAATAGAATATGATCTCGGTTCTATTTTGTTGGTTTTCAGAACTCCGAGGTAATGATTAATAGGGATAACTGGGGGCATTCGTATTGCGACGTTAGAGGTGAAATTCTTGGATCGTCGCAAGACGAACATCAGCGAAAGCATTTGCCAAAGGTGTTTTCATCAATCAAGAACGAAAGTTAGAGGTTCGAAGGCGATTAGATACCGCCCTAGTTCTAACCGTAAATATGTCATCTAGCGATCCGCCGACGTTACTACAATGGCTCGGCGGGCAGCTTCCGGGAAACCAAAGATTTTGGACTCCGGGGGGAGTATGGTTGCAAAGCTGAAACTTAAAGGAATTGACGGAAGGGCACCACCAGGAGTGGAGCCTGCGGCTTAATTTGACTCAACACGGGAAATCTCACCAGGCCCGGACACCGGAAGGATTGACAGATTAACAGCTCTTTCTTGATTCGGTGGGTGGTGGTGCATGGCCGTTCTTAGTTGGTGGAGCGATTTGTCTGGTTAATTCCGGTAACGAACGAGACTCTAGCCTGCTAAATAGGCGTCGTCATTTAGGTGCGCGCGGCCGTTCGCGGTCGTGCAACTCACTGGCGACGTATTAAAATTCTTCTTAGAGGGACCGGCGGTTTCGAGCCGCACGAGATTGAGCAATAACAGGTCTGTGATGCCCTTAGATGTCCTGGGCCGCACGCGCGCTACACTGAAGGAATCAGCATGTTCTCCTTGGCCTAGAGGCCCGGGCAACCCGTTGAAACTCCTTCGTGCTGGGGATTGGGGTTTGCAATTATCCCCCATAAACGAGGAATTCCTAGTAAGCGCGAGTCATAAGCTCGCGTTGATTACGTCCCTGCCCTTTGTA
>OV281312.1:1490000-1497500 GCA_923062465.1 Acleris sparsana | reverse complement strand
ATTAGTTTTTTTTTTTTTTTTTTTTTTTATTTCGTTTTTTTTCTGAATGATTTATAATTAAGCAAGCTGGTAGGTAGGTAGGTAGGTAGGTAGGTAGGTGTAAGTAAGTAAGTAAATAAAAGTCACGTGAAATTAGTATTCAGTTATTATGCCAAACCAAAAGCATATATATATATATATATATATATATATATATATATATATATATAATTATTTCGCATCAATCAAAATAGATACGAAACAGCAGCACCATACCGCGATGCAGTGTGTGAAAAAATAAAATGACATAAAATAAAACAACAACACCAACAACAACAACAACAATTACAGATATAAAATCACGTTAAAACGTATGTGCGCGACCTAACTGTTATTATTATATTACCCTTTCCCTACCGATTTCTTAATACAATATTAATTAACAATATATATTTAAAAAACAAATAATGTGTCTTTTTCTGTTACTGGTATTGTGCCACTGATATTTGATGAATAATAAAAACTTAACAAAAACAAAACAAAAATCCCCGATCCGACCCCGAAAATGTCATATTTTATATATACAAGGTGTATACGTAGATGATAGAAAGATTTTTTGGTTTTTTTTTAATCGTTACATTTGTATGATATAAAGTTAGGTACCAAAACAGAAATAATCCATCACGATCTCCCAGACCAGTCGTCCCGCGGCCACTCCCCCCGCCCTTTTTGTATATAATTGCATCATGTTATGTACTATATAAAATATATGTGGATGATATAATGTTTTTATTGTTATTTATAACAGTTTCATACGATCGATAACGATTTGCCATATATATAATATTAGTTTAGAATAAGCTAAATAAAAATAGACTAGACCCCTCCCCTCCCCGTCTCCGAGCCGTCCCACGGCCACTCCCCCCGCCCCTTTTATGTATATACGTGTAAATGTGTGTTCGCAGTGTGTGCATATATGTAGACGATTTAATTTATTTATTCTTTAATCGTAACCGCTCGCCACAGTTAACGATCGTGCAAATAAGCGGTTAGCCCCCGCTCCCGTCTCCCCCCCCCCCCCCCCCTCCCCCCTCCCCCCTTATCAACTCTAACCCTAAAACAAACAAAAAACCGAGTACCCGTAACGATCGAACTTACGGACCGTAGAGTCCCGTTTTACGAGGAGGAGGAAGCGGGGGGGGGGGGGGGCAAAAAAAAAAATGCAAATAGCTCCCCCCCCCCCTCTTCCTGCATGCATGCATACATACATACATACTCACACACACACACACACACACACACACACACACACACACACACACACACACACACATATATATATATATATATATATATATATATATATATATATATATATTTAGACATATACAAATTTCCCATTTTCCGACTTGGGTATGTACACAATCATCTATATATATTGAAATGTTTATTTTTTATTTTTTATTTCACATATATAATACGCTAACGGTGCCCAACCCATTGCGCACGCGCTCGGCATGTACGCAGCCGGGTGATGGGACGGCGGCGGCGAGATGATACTCGAACCAACAGTGAGCGCTCCGCTAGCTGTTCGCGTTTTAAGATCGTCTCGCTGCGCGTGCGCCTGCGCCGGGTTGTGAGTGAGAAGAATGTGTGACGGGTGAGGTTTGTAAAATGAACATTTATGTTATATTATTTTATTATATGACATAGAGAGTGGTGGGGGGTAGCGTGCGGTAATATTGACAATAGGAGTGTGTTCTCGTTATGAATTGTGTTCGCAACAGAGTTGCGTGTGATGCGTGATTTCTGTGCTACCACGGTTCGTGATGGCGCGCTCATTCATTCATTCATGTTGCTGCGCGCGACCATATTCATTTTACACACTTGCCTGTTGCAGCAGAGCAGCAGCAGCAGCAGCAGCACCAAGCAGCAGCGACGACGGAACTTTACATTTTGTAGCCTGAGACGTAGTTATGTTTAGTAATTACGTGACAGACATCCATCTGGAATATTCAAACGACGGTCCGCCCGCGTTCATAATCAACTTAACACGATCGCTAAGCCGATGTCACTTGCGTGTCGTCGTTTAGACTGTCGGTTGGTGATTTAACAAAGGCGCGCGCCGGGTTGATACACTCACCGAGTGTTCGACTGTAATGCGAACAAGATCATTTGCGCGCCCGTTATCGAGACCGACGCCACCGAAGCGCGTGCCCGCCGAAATTATTTTTTTGGCGGCGCCGCTAGGGGTGCAATCTCATTACGGGCGACTGTGTGGGTTCTCTGAACGAGCTCTCTATCACCGAGCGATTGACCAATTCTTACGATCGTGTCAAACGTGTTTATAACATCTTTGCGGATGTGTAGTGAGTATGTTGTGCCTGGTTCATAAAGAACGTTCAAAATGGGCGCGCTACGGATTTTATCCGGCACGCGCTCTACTAAAAGTTTACGCTCATCTCCATGTAAAAGTGGTGTGTTGGCGTAAATTTTTTTAAACGAAAAACGGCACGCCGCGCGCTCTCGGTACAACCGCGAGTCGCGCGGCGTCGTGCTCGTCGTCGTCGCCCACCCTGGCGGGGGGCGACAGAGAGCGTGTTCGCAATTAATTTTGTAAAACAGCTCCCTGGTTGATCCTGCCAGTAGTTATATGCTTGTCTCAAAGATTAAGCCATGCATGTCTCAGTGCAAGCCGTATTAAGGCGATACCGCGAATGGCTCAATATATCAGTTTTGGTTCCTTAGATCTTACTCAGTTACTTGGATAACTGTGGTAATTCTAGAGCTAATACATGCAATCAGAACTCTGACCAGCGATGGGATGAGTGCTTTTATTAGATCAAAACCAATCGGCGGAGGGCCTCGCGTCCGAAGTCGTATCATTTTGATGAATCTGGATAACTTTTGCAGATCGCACGGTCCAGTACCGGCGACGCATCTTTCAAATGTCTGCCTTATCAACTTTCGATGGTAGTTTCTGCGACTACCATGGTTGTCACGGGTAACGGGGAATCAGGGTTCGATTCCGGAGAGGGAGCCTGAGAAACGGCTACCACATCCAAGGAAGGCAGCAGGCGCGCAAATTACCCACTCCCGGCACGGGGAGGTAGTGACGAAAAATAACGATACGGGACTCTTACGAGGCCTCGTAATCGGAATGAGTACACTTTAAATATTTTAACGAGGAACAATTGGAGGGCAAGTCTGGTGCCAGCAGCCGCGGTAACTCCAGCTCCAATAGCGTATACTAAAATTGTTGCGGTTAAAAAGCTCGTAGTTGCATTTGTGCTGCGCGCTGTCGGTGCACCGCATCCGCGGTGATACTGACACGTTTGCGGAGCATATCGTCGGTGAGCCGGCGGTAAAACGCCGGTTCAATATCAAAATCCTATCGCGATGCTCTTCAGTGAGTGTCGAGGTGGGCCGACAATTTTACTTTGAACAAATTAGAGTGCTCAAAGCGGGCTCAAAATGCTGCTTGAATATTTCGTGCATGGAATAATAGAATATGATCTCGGTTCTATTTTGTTGGTTTTCAGAACTCCGAGGTAATGATTAATAGGGATAACTGGGGGCATTCGTATTGCGACGTTAGAGGTGAAATTCTTGGATCGTCGCAAGACGAACATCAGCGAAAGCATTTGCCAAAGGTGTTTTCATCAATCAAGAACGAAAGTTAGAGGTTCGAAGGCGATTAGATACCGCCCTAGTTCTAACCGTAAATATGTCATCTAGCGATCCGCCGACGTTACTACAATGGCTCGGCGGGCAGCTTCCGGGAAACCAAAGATTTTGGACTCCGGGGGGAGTATGGTTGCAAAGCTGAAACTTAAAGGAATTGACGGAAGGGCACCACCAGGAGTGGAGCCTGCGGCTTAATTTGACTCAACACGGGAAATCTCACCAGGCCCGGACACCGGAAGGATTGACAGATTAACAGCTCTTTCTTGATTCGGTGGGTGGTGGTGCATGGCCGTTCTTAGTTGGTGGAGCGATTTGTCTGGTTAATTCCGGTAACGAACGAGACTCTAGCCTGCTAAATAGGCGTCGTCATTTAGGTGCGCGCGGCCGTTCGCGGTCGTGCAACTCACTGGCGACGTATTAAAATTCTTCTTAGAGGGACCGGCGGTTTCGAGCCGCACGAGATTGAGCAATAACAGGTCTGTGATGCCCTTAGATGTCCTGGGCCGCACGCGCGCTACACTGAAGGAATCAGCATGTTCTCCTTGGCCTAGAGGCCCGGGCAACCCGTTGAAACTCCTTCGTGCTGGGGATTGGGGTTTGCAATTATCCCCCATAAACGAGGAATTCCTAGTAAGCGCGAGTCATAAGCTCGCGTTGATTACGTCCCTGCCCTTTGTACACACCGCCCGTCCGTCCCTGCCCTTTGTACACACCGCCCGTCGCTACTACCGATTGAATGATTTAGTGAGGTCTTCGGACCGACACGCGGTGGCTTCACGGCCGTCGGCGTTGCTGGGAAGTTGACCAAACTTGATCATTTAGAGGAAGTAAAAGTCGTAACAAGGTTTCCGTAGGGGAACCTGCGGAAGGATCATTAACGTATTACGTATACCGTCTGCTCTGGTAGTAGTATGTGTATGTGTATATGTAAAAATAATCCGTCAACTATATATATAATAACGCATCGTCTCACAGGAGGAGGAAGCAGCAACGCATCATCCGCGCCGTCTGACTACGAGCCGCTACGAATGGGCATGAATCCGCGCCCGCAGCGTCTCTCGTCGTCGTGACGGACGTCAACTGTGATCAAAGACGATTCGTACAATTATATTATAAAAGATAATGCGGTAATTTTTTTTTTCTATATGAAAAAAATTTTTTTTTTTTTTGTTCTCGGTGTAATTGTCATTAACAAACAATTACCCTGGACGGTGGATCACTTGGCTCGCGGGTCGATGAAGAACGCAGTTAACTGCGCGTCATAGTGTGAACTGCAGGACACATTTGAACATCGACATTTCGAACGCACATTGCGGTCCGTGGAGACACATCCAGGACCACTCCTGTCTGAGGGCCGGCTGCATAAATAAAATTATTATTGTCACATTGCGCTCTCTCTCTCTCTCTGCGAGAGGGGACGCTGTTGGCGGTTCGTTTCGTACGTTCGTTTCGCGACGAGCGCACGTTGACGTCCGTTTAAATATTATTCATATGATGATATATGTATGGCGCGCCGCGTGTTATGTTAACGATAGACAATATCGTGCACGCGCGCTCACACTGTGACACTAACCGGCGCCGCGCTCGCGCGCGGTTGCCATGGTTTAAATGGTGTGCGCGCGCAGTATGCACATATATATGATATGACATATCGGTGACGCGCTACCGCCGCTTTACACGTAGGCGGACTCGACGTCCGAAGAGCGCATCGACGCCGTCGCCGCCGCATTGCGCGCCGTCGCCGTCGTCGTAGCGCTGACCGGATATCGTGTCTGCCTCCATTTTTTATCGTTGGCCTCAGATCAGGGAGGATCACCCGCCGAATTTAAGCATATTAGTAAGCGGAGGAAAAGAAACTAACCAGGATTTCCTTAGTAGCGGCGAGCGAACAGGAATATGCCCAGCACTGAATCCCGCGGTTGTTACTGATCGCGGGAGATGTGGTGTTCGGGAGGTTCCGCTTTCTCGTCGTCGCGACTCCTGTCCAAGTTCGTCTTGAACGGGGCCGTTTTCCCGTAGAGGGTGCCAGGCCCGTAGCGACGGAGGGCGGCGGCGAGAGGGACTCTCCTCAGAGTCGGGTTGCTTGAGAGTGCAGCCCTAAGTGGGTGGTAAACTCCATCTAAGGCTAAATATTACCGCGAGACCGATAGCGAACAAGTACCGTGAGGGAAAGTTGAAAAGAACTTTGAAGAGAGAGTTCAAGAGTACGTGAAACCGTTCAGGGGTAAACCTGCGAAACTCGAATGAACGAACGGGGAGATTCATCGTCATTCCGCGGCGTACGGGCGCGCGCCTCGATGTTACGTGTCGCCTCACGGCGTTCGCGTGGCACGGGTCGCGTCCGTCGACGTTCGCGGACGGCGTGCACTTCTCTCTTAGTAATACATCGCGACCCGTTAGATGTCGGTCTAAGCGCCGTACGGGAGCCCGTTCGGTCCCCTCAAAAGGACCGGGCGGACCGGTCGCGGTTGCCGGCCGGCTGTCTGACGGTATTACGACGAAACGCGCACGCGTTCATACGCGTCCGGCCCGACGCAAATCGTTCGACGTTTATTCAGGTTCTGCCTTTGTGCGGACTTGGGTGCGTCGAGATTGCTGTCGCTGCCGTGTGTCTCGGACTGTGCGCGTCTCAGTCTGCGATGATTCAGTTTCGGGCACTCGCAGGACCCGTCTTGAAACACGGACCAAGGAGTCTAGCATGTGTGCGAGTCATTGAGATTACATTTAAACTGAAAGGCGCAACGAAAGTGAAGGCGTGCGCTTGTCGCGCGCTCAGGGAGGATGGAGCCGGGTTTCACTCGGTTCTCGCACTCCCGAGGCGTCTCGTTTCCAATTAGTGAATGCAGGCGCGCTCTGAGCACAGATGCTGGGACCCGAAAGATGGTGAACTATGCCTGGTCAGGTCGAAGTCAGGGGAAACCCTGATGGAGGACCGTAGCGATTCTGACGTGCAAATCGATCGTCGGAACTGGGTATAGGGGCGAAAGACTAATCGAACCATCTAGTAGCTGGTTCCGTCCGAAGTTTCCCTCAGGATAGCTGGCGTCGATTTGAACAGTCTCATCCGGTAAAGCGAATGATTAGAGGCATTGGGGCCGAAACCCTCAACCTATTCTCAAACTTTAAATGGGTGAGAACTCCGGCTTACTCGAACGATGAAGCCGGAGATCTGATGACGGTGCCAAGTGGGCCAATTTTGGTAAGCAGAACTGGCGCTGTGGGATGAACCAAACGTGGTGTTAAGGCGCCTAAAAAACGCTCATGGGACACCATGAAAGGCGTTGGTCGCTCATGACAGCAGGACGGTGGCCATGGAAGTCGGAATCCGCTAAGGAGTGTGCAACGACTCACCTGCCGAAGCAACCAGCCCTGAAAATGGATGGCGCTGAAGCGTTTTGCCTATACACCACCGTTACGGGCATGTGCGATGTTGTTTTATTACAATATCATTAAGCTGTAACGAGTAGGACGTGCGCGGCGGAGAGCGCAGAAGGGTCTGGGCGTGAGCCCGCTTGGAGCCTCCGTCGGTGCAGATCTTGGTGGTAGTAGCAAATACTCCAGCGAGGCCCTGGAGGACTGACGTGGAGAAGGGTTTCGCGTGAACAGTAGTTGCTCGCGAGTCAGTCGATCCTAAGCTCAAGGAGAAATCTTATGTCGATGTGACGTGTTTAAATCTATATTATTAATTTAATTTGATGATAAATAACGTCCTTTGAGCGAAAGGGAATCCGGTTCCTATTCCGGAACCCGGCAGCGGAACCGTTTCAATAATCGTTCCCTCGTTTTAACGACGAGTGTTCGACGGGGTAACCCAAAGTGGCCTGAAGACGCCGC
>OV281312.1:1482500-1485000 GCA_923062465.1 Acleris sparsana | reverse complement strand
GCTCCCGTCTCCCCCCCCCCCTCCCCCTCCCCCCTCCCCCCTTATCAACTCTAACCCTAAAACAAACAAAAAACCGAGTACCCGTAACGATCGAACTTACGGACCGTAGAGTCCCGTTTTACGAGGAGGAGGAAGCGGGGGGGGGGGGGGGGCATAATAAAAAATGCAAATAGCTCCCCCCCCCCCCCCCTCTTCCTGCATGCATGCATACATACATACATACACACACACACACACACACACACACACACACATATATATATATATATATATATATATATATATATATATATATATATTTAGACATATATATATATATATATATTTAGACATATACAAATTTCCCATTTTCCGACTTGGGTATGTACACAATCATCTATATATATTGAAATGTTTATTTTTTATTTTTTATTTCACATATATAATACGCTAACGGTGCCCAACCCATTGCGCACGCGCTCGGCATGTACGCAGCCGGGTGATGGGACGGCGGCGGCGAGATGATACTCGAACCAACAGTGAGCGCTCCGCTAGCTGTTCGCGTTTTAAGATCGTCTCGCTGCGCGTGCGCCTGCGCCGGGTTGTGAGTGAGAAGAATGTGTGACGGGTGAGGTTTGTAAAATGAACATTTATGTTATATTATTTTATTATATGACATAGAGAGTGGTGGGGGGTAGCGTGCGGTAATATTGACAATAGGAGTGTGTTCTCGTTATGAATTGTGTTCGCAACAGAGTTGCGTGTGATGCGTGATTTCTGTGCTACCACGGTTCGTGATGGCGCGCTCATTCATTCATTCATGTTGCTGCGCGCGACCATATTCATTTTACACACTTGCCTGTTGCAGCAGAGCAGCAGCAGCAGCAGCAGCACCAAGCAGCAGCGACGACGGAACTTTACATTTTGTAGCCTGAGACGTAGTTATGTTTAGTAATTACGTGACAGACATCCATCTGGAATATTCAAACGACGGTCCGCCCGCGTTCATAATCAACTTAACACGATCGCTAAGCCGATGTCACTTGCGTGTCGTCGTTTAGACTGTCGGTTGGTGATTTAACAAAGGCGCGCGCCGGGTTGATACACTCACCGAGTGTTCGACTGTAATGCGAACAAGATCATTTGCGCGCCCGTTATCGAGACCGACGCCACCGAAGCGCGTGCCCGCCGAAATTATTTTTTTGGCGGCGCCGCTAGGGGTGCAATCTCATTACGGGCGACTGTGTGGGTTCTCTGAACGAGCTCTCTATCACCGAGCGATTGACCAATTCTTACGATCGTGTCAAACGTGTTTATAACATCTTTGCGGATGTGTAGTGAGTATGTTGTGCCTGGTTCATAAAGAACGTTCAAAATGGGCGCGCTACGGATTTTATCCGGCACGCGCTCTACTAAAAGTTTACGCTCATCTCCATGTAAAAGTGGTGTGTTGGCGTAAATTTTTTTAAACGAAAAACGGCACGCCGCGCGCTCTCGGTACAACCGCGAGTCGCGCGGCGTCGTGCTCGTCGTCGTCGCCCACCCTGGCGGGGGGCGACAGAGAGCGTGTTCGCAATTAATTTTGTAAAACAGCTCCCTGGTTGATCCTGCCAGTAGTTATATGCTTGTCTCAAAGATTAAGCCATGCATGTCTCAGTGCAAGCCGTATTAAGGCGATACCGCGAATGGCTCAATATATCAGTTTTGGTTCCTTAGATCTTACTCAGTTACTTGGATAACTGTGGTAATTCTAGAGCTAATACATGCAATCAGAACTCTGACCAGCGATGGGATGAGTGCTTTTATTAGATCAAAACCAATCGGCGGAGGGCCTCGCGTCCGAAGTCGTATCATTTTGATGAATCTGGATAACTTTTGCAGATCGCACGGTCCAGTACCGGCGACGCATCTTTCAAATGTCTGCCTTATCAACTTTCGATGGTAGTTTCTGCGACTACCATGGTTGTCACGGGTAACGGGGAATCAGGGTTCGATTCCGGAGAGGGAGCCTGAGAAACGGCTACCACATCCAAGGAAGGCAGCAGGCGCGCAAATTACCCACTCCCGGCACGGGGAGGTAGTGACGAAAAATAACGATACGGGACTCTTACGAGGCCTCGTAATCGGAATGAGTACACTTTAAATATTTTAACGAGGAACAATTGGAGGGCAAGTCTGGTGCCAGCAGCCGCGGTAACTCCAGCTCCAATAGCGTATACTAAAATTGTTGCGGTTAAAAAGCTCGTAGTTGCATTTGTGCTGCGCGCTGTCGGTGCACCGCATCCGCGGTGATACTGACACGTTTGCGGAGCATATCGTCGGTGAGCCGGCGGTAAAACGCCGGTTCAATATCAAAATCCTATCGCGATGCTCTTCAGTGAGTGTCGAGGTGGGCCGACAATTTTACTTTGAACAAATTAGAGTGCTCAAAGCGGGCTCAAAATGCTGCTTGAATATTTCGTGCATGGAATAATAGAATATGATCTCGGTTCTATTTTGTTGGTTTTCAGAACTCCGAGGT
>OV281312.1:1470000-1475000 GCA_923062465.1 Acleris sparsana | reverse complement strand
AAGCTATTTTTATATAAAATTTCCTACTCCTGCACTTTTATCTGTCATTTATATAGTCACGAACACACTAATATATAAGAATATAGATAACATGTCCGCAGAACATTCCGTAGAAAAGTCCATCTAGTCTATTCCCCTTGACAGCACTTGTGCTTTTTTGAGCCAAAACGATATGCCTAGCTGCCAAAGCTACACACCTAGGTTAATTTGACCAATCAAAATACTTCACCAAATTAAACCACCAATCACAATACACATTGACTGTCAATCGGAACGTTAGGTTCTTTTTGGTATGTAAACTCTTTTACTAATTTAACTCTTTAAAAAAAACATTTTATTTGGTATCAACCAACCAGAACGCACCTATATTAAAATCGACCAATCAGGTAAAAGAATTCATTTCTCAAATCATTAGGTGGTTTTTAGTCCCTATTTCACAAGTTAAAACGATTGTGCAACTTTTAAAAAAAATATGAAACCTGGCAATGGCACATCAATTTAAAAACAAAGTTAACCATAGACACATATTTTGTTGTTTTCGAATGTTTCTCGCTCGTTTGTTGTTTGTTCTGTGCTTCGTTCGTTCGTATTCTAACCTAGGTATATTAATAAAAAAAAAATGTTAATTTAATTTTGCATTTCATTTGAAACCTAGTCGTAGAAAAAGTATTGTATGCAACGGGTGTATAAATAAGTCAAAAAATACTCGTGGCGTCTTGCTTTACGATAACCACACCACTCGTCTTTTTTGACCTCTCTTATACAACTGTTGCATAAACTACTATTACCGCCGCGGCGGTATTATTATTAGATATTAGTTTTTTTTTTTTTTTTTTTTTTTATTTCGTTTTTTTTCTGAATGATTTATAAGTAAGCAAGCTGGTAGGTAGGTAGGTAGGTAGGTAGGTAGGTGTAAGTAAGTAAGTAAATAAAAGTCACGTGAAATTAGTATTCAGTTATTATGCCAAACCAAAAGCATATATATATATATATATATATATATAATTATTTCGCATCAATCAAAATAGATACGAAACAGCAGCACCATACCGCGATGCAGTGTGTGAAAAAATAAAATGACATAAAATAAAACAACAACACCAACAACAACAACAACAATTACAGATATAAAATCACGTTAAAACGTATGTGCGCGACCTAACTGTTATTATTATATTACCCTTTCCCTACCGATTTCTTAATACAATATTAATTAACAATATATATTTAAAAAACAAATAATGTGTCTTTTTCTGTTACTGGTATTGTGCCACTGATATTTGATGAATAATAAAAACTTAACAAAAACAAAACAAAAATCCCCGATCCGACCCCGAAAATGTCATATTTTATATATACAAGGTGTATACGTAGATGATAGAAAGATTTTTTGGTTTTTTTTTAATCGTTACATTTGTATGATATAAAGTTAGGTACCAAAACAGAAATAATCCATCACGATCTCCCAGACCAGTCGTCCCGCGGCCACTCCCCCCGCCCTTTTTGTATATAATTGCATCATGTTATGTACTATATAAAATATATGTGGATGATATAATGTTTTTATTGTTATTTATAACAGTTTCATACGATCGATAACGATTTGCCATATATATAATATTAGTTTAGAATAAGCTAAATAAAAATAGACTAGACCCCTCCCCTCCCCGTCTCCGAGCCGTCCCACGGCCACTCCCCCCGCCCCTTTTATGTATATACGTGTAAATGTGTGTTCGCAGTGTGTGCATATATGTAGACGATTTAATTTATTTATTCTTTAATCGTAACCGCTCGCCACAGTTAACGATCGTGCAAATAAGCGGTTAGCCCCCGCTCCCGTCTCCCCCCCCCCCCCCCCCCCCCCCCCCCCCCCCCCTTATCAACTCTAACCCTAAAACAAACAAAAAACCGAGTACCCGTAACGATCGAACTTACGGACCGTAGAGTCCCGTTTTACGAGGAGGAGGAAGCGGGGGGGGGGGGGGGGCATAATAAAAAATGCAAATAGCTCCCCCCCCCCCCCCTCTTCCTGCATGCATGCATACATACATACATACTCACACACACACACACACACACACACACACACACACACACACACACACACACACACACACACACACACACACACACACACATATATATATTTAGACATATACAAATTTCCCATTTTCCGACTTGGGTATGTACACAATCATCTATATATATTGAAATGTTTATTTTTTATTTTTTATTTCACATATATAATACGCTAACGGTGCCCAACCCATTGCGCACGCGCTCGGCATGTACGCAGCCGGGTGATGGGACGGCGGCGGCGAGATGATACTCGAACCAACAGTGAGCGCTCCGCTAACTGTTCGCGTTTTAAGATCGTCTCGCTGCGCGTGCGCCTGCGCCGGGTTGTGAGTGAGAAGAATGTGTGACGGGTGAGGTTTGTAAAATGAACATTTATGTTATATTATTTTATTATATGACATAGAGAGTGGTGGGGGGTAGCGTGCGGTAATATTGACAATAGGAGTGTGTTCTCGTTATGAATTGTGTTCGCAACAGAGTTGCGTGTGATGCGTGATTTCTGTGCTACCACGGTTCGTGATGGCGCGCTCATTCATTCATTCATGTTGCTGCGCGCGACCATATTCATTTTACACACTTGCCTGTTGCAGCAGAGCAGCAGCAGCAGCAGCAGCACCAAGCAGCAGCGACGACGGAACTTTACATTTTGTAGCCTGAGACGTAGTTATGTTTAGTAATTACGTGACAGACATCCATCTGGAATATTCAAACGACGGTCCGCCCGCGTTCATAATCAACTTAACACGATCGCTAAGCCGATGTCACTTGCGTGTCGTCGTTTAGACTGTCGGTTGGTGATTTAACAAAGGCGCGCGCCGGGTTGATACACTCACCGAGTGTTCGACTGTAATGCGAACAAGATCATTTGCGCGCCCGTTATCGAGACCGACGCCACCGAAGCGCGTGCCCGCCGAAATTATTTTTTTGGCGGCGCCGCTAGGGGTGCAATCTCATTACGGGCGACTGTGTGGGTTCTCTGAACGAGCTCTCTATCACCGAGCGATTGACCAATTCTTACGATCGTGTCAAACGTGTTTATAACATCTTTGCGGATGTGTAGTGAGTATGTTGTGCCTGGTTCATAAAGAACGTTCAAAATGGGCGCGCTACGGATTTTATCCGGCACGCGCTCTACTAAAAGTTTACGCTCATCTCCATGTAAAAGTGGTGTGTTGGCGTAAATTTTTTTAAACGAAAAACGGCACGCCGCGCGCTCTCGGTACAACCGCGAGTCGCGCGGCGTCGTGCTCGTCGTCGTCGCCCACCCTGGCGGGGGGCGACAGAGAGCGTGTTCGCAATTAATTTTGTAAAACAGCTCCCTGGTTGATCCTGCCAGTAGTTATATGCTTGTCTCAAAGATTAAGCCATGCATGTCTCAGTGCAAGCCGTATTAAGGCGATACCGCGAATGGCTCAATATATCAGTTATGGTTCCTTAGATCGTACCACAATTACTTGGATAACTGTGGTAATTCTAGAGCTAATACATGCAATCAGAACTCTGACCAGCGATGGGATGAGTGCTTTTATTAGATCAAAACCAATCGGCGGAGGGCCTCGCGTCCGAAGTCGTATCATTTTGATGAATCTGGATAACTTTTGCAGATCGCACGGTCCAGTACCGGCGACGCATCTTTCAAATGTCTGCCTTATCAACTTTCGATGGTAGTTTCTGCGACTACCATGGTTGTCACGGGTAACGGGGAATCAGGGTTCGATTCCGGAGAGGGAGCCTGAGAAACGGCTACCACATCCAAGGAAGGCAGCAGGCGCGCAAATTACCCACTCCCGGCACGGGGAGGTAGTGACGAAAAATAACGATACGGGACTCTTACGAGGCCTCGTAATCGGAATGAGTACACTTTAAATATTTTAACGAGGAACAATTGGAGGGCAAGTCTGGTGCCAGCAGCCGCGGTAACTCCAGCTCCAATAGCGTATACTAAAATTGTTGCGGTTAAAAAGCTCGTAGTTGCATTTGTGCTGCGCGCTGTCGGTGCACCGCATCCGCGGTGATACTGACACGTTTGCGGAGCATATCGTCGGTGAGCCGGCGGTAAAACGCCGGTTCAATATCAAAATCCTATCGCGATGCTCTTCAGTGAGTGTCGAGGTGGGCCGACAATTTTACTTTGAACAAATTAGAGTGCTCAAAGCGGGCTCAAAATGCTGCTTGAATATTTCGTGCATGGAATAATAGAATATGATCTCGGTTCTATTTTGTTGGTTTTCAGAACTCCGAGGTAATGATTAATAGGGATAACTGGGGGCATTCGTATTGCGACGTTAGAGGTGAAATTCTTGGATCGTCGCAAGACGAACATCAGCGAAAGCATTTGCCAAAGGTGTTTTCATCAATCAAGAACGAAAGTTAGAGGTTCGAAGGCGATTAGATACCGCCCTAGTTCTAACCGTAAATATGTCATCTAGCGATCCGCCGACGTTACTACAATGGCTCGGCGGGCAGCTTCCGGGAAACCAAAGATTTTGGACTCCGGGGGGAGTATGGTTGCAAAGCTGAAACTTAAAGGAATTGACGGAAGGGCACCACCAGGAGTGGAGCCTGCGGCTTAATTTGACTCAACACGGGAAATCTCACCAGGCCCGGACACCGGAAGGATTGACAGATTAACAGCTCTTTCTTGATTCGGTGGGTGGTGGTGCATGGCCGTTCTTAGTTGGTGGAGCGATTTGTCTGGTTAATTCCGGTAACGAACGAGACTCTAGCCTGCTAAATAGGCGTCGTCATTTAGGTGCGCGCGGCCGTTCGCGGTCGTGCAACTCACTGGCGACGTATTAAAATTCTTCTTAGAGGGACCGGCGGTTTCGAGCCGCACGAGATTGAGCAATAACAGGTCTGTGATGCCCTTAGATGTCCTGGGCCGCACGCGCGCTACACTGAAGGAATCAGCATGTTCTCCT
>OV281312.1:1460000-1462500 GCA_923062465.1 Acleris sparsana | reverse complement strand
AACGGGTGTATAAATAAGTCAAAAAATACTCGTGGCGTCTTGCTTTACGATAACCACACCACTCGTCTTTTTTGACCTCTCTTATACAACTGTTGCATAAACTACTATTACCGCCGCGGCGGTATTATTATTAGATATTAGTTTTTTTTTTTTTTTTTTTTTTTATTTCGTTTTTTTTCTGAATGATTTATAAGTAAGCAAGCTGGTAGGTAGGTAGGTAGGTAGGTAGGTAGGTGTAAGTAAGTAAGTAAATAAAAGTCACGTGAAATTAGTATTCAGTTATTATGCCAAACCAAAAGCATATATATATATATATATATATATATATATAATTATTTCGCATCAATCAAAATAGATACGAAACAGCAGCACCATACCGCGATGCAGTGTGTGAAAAAATAAAATGACATAAAATAAAACAACAACACCAACAACAACAACAACAATTACAGATATAAAATCACGTTAAAACGTATGTGCGCGACCTAACTGTTATTATTATATTACCCTTTCCCTACCGATTTCTTAATACAATATTAATTAACAATATATATTTAAAAAACAAATAATGTGTCTTTTTCTGTTACTGGTATTGTGCCACTGATATTTGATGAATAATAAAAACTTAACAAAAACAAAACAAAAATCCCCGATCCGACCCCGAAAATGTCATATTTTATATATACAAGGTGTATACGTAGATGATAGAAAGATTTTTTGGTTTTTTTTTAATCGTTACATTTGTATGATATAAAGTTAGGTACCAAAACAGAAATAATCCATCACGATCTCCCAGACCAGTCGTCCCGCGGCCACTCCCCCCGCCCTTTTTGTATATAATTGCATCATGTTATGTACTATATAAAATATATGTGGATGATATAATGTTTTTATTGTTATTTATAACAGTTTCATACGATCGATAACGATTTGCCATATATATAATATTAGTTTAGAATAAGCTAAATAAAAATAGACTAGACCCCTCCCCTCCCCGTCTCCGAGCCGTCCCACGGCCACTCCCCCCGCCCCTTTTATGTATATACGTGTAAATGTGTGTTCGCAGTGTGTGCATATATGTAGACGATTTAATTTATTTATTCTTTAATCGTAACCGCTCGCCACAGTTAACGATCGTGCAAATAAGCGGTTAGCCCCCGCTCCCGTCTCCCCCCCCCCCCCCCCCCCCCCCCCCCCCCCCCCTTATCAACTCTAACCCTAAAACAAACAAAAAACCGAGTACCCGTAACGATCGAACTTACGGACCGTAGAGTCCCGTTTTACGAGGAGGAGGAAGCGGGGGGGGGGGGGGGCATAATAAAAAATGCAAATAGCTCCCCCCCCCCCCCTCTTCCTGCATGCATGCATACATACATACATACTCACACACACACACACACACACACACACACACACACACACACACACACACACACACACACACACACACACACACACACATATGTAATCGGAATGAGTACACTTTAAATATTTTAACGAGGAACAATTGGAGGGCAAGTCTGGTGCCAGCAGCCGCGGTAACTCCAGCTCCAATAGCGTATACTAAAATTGTTGCGGTTAAAAAGCTCGTAGTTGCATTTGTGCTGCGCGCTGTCGGTGCACCGCATCCGCGGTGATACTGACACGTTTGCGGAGCATATCGTCGGTGAGCCGGCGGTAAAACGCCGGTTCAATATCAAAATCCTATCGCGATGCTCTTCAGTGAGTGTCGAGGTGGGCCGACAATTTTACTTTGAACAAATTAGAGTGCTCAAAGCGGGCTCAAAATGCTGCTTGAATATTTCGTGCATGGAATAATAGAATATGATCTCGGTTCTATTTTGTTGGTTTTCAGAACTCCGAGGTAATGATTAATAGGGATAACTGGGGGCATTCGTATTGCGACGTTAGAGGTGAAATTCTTGGATCGTCGCAAGACGAACATCAGCGAAAGCATTTGCCAAAGGTGTTTTCATCAATCAAGAACGAAAGTTAGAGGTTCGAAGGCGATTAGATACCGCCCTAGTTCTAACCGTAAATATGTCATCTAGCGATCCGCCGACGTTACTACAATGGCTCGGCGGGCAGCTTCCGGGAAACCAAAGATTTTGGACTCCGGGGGGAGTATGGTTGCAAAGCTGAAACTTAAAGGAATTGACGGAAGGGCACCACCAGGAGTGGAGCCTGCGGCTTAATTTGACTCAACACGGGAAATCTCACCAGGCCCGGACACCGGAAGGATTGACAGATTAACAGCTCTTTCTTGATTCGGTGGGTGGTGGTGCATGGCCGTTCTTAGTTGGTGGAGCGATTTGTCTGGTTAATTCCGGTAACGAACGAGACTCTAGCCTGCTAAATAGGCGTCGTCATTTAGGTGCGCGCGGCCGTTCGCGGTCGTGCAACTCACTGGCGACGTATTAAAATTCTTCTTAGAGGGACCGGCGGTTTCGAGCCGCACGAGATTGAGCAATAACAGGTCTGTGATGCCCTTAGATGTCCT
>OV281312.1:1440000-1452500 GCA_923062465.1 Acleris sparsana | reverse complement strand
TTGCATTTCATTTGAAACCTAGTCGTAGAAAAAGTATTGTATGCAACGGGTGTATAAATAAGTCAAAAAATACTCGTGGCGTCTTGCTTTACGATAACCACACCACTCGTCTTTTTTGACCTCTCTTATACAACTGTTGCATAAACTACTATTACCGCCGCGGCGGTATTATTATTAGATATTAGTTTTTTTTTTTTTTTTTTTTTTTATTTCGTTTTTTTTGTGAATGATTTATAAGTAAGCAAGCTGGTAGGTAGGTAGGTAGGTAGGTAGGTAGGTGTAAGTAAGTAAGTAAATAAAAGTCACGTGAAATTAGTATTCAGTTATTATGCCAAACCAAAAGCATATATATATATATATATATATATATAATTATTTCGCATCAATCAAAATAGATACGAAACAGCAGCACCATACCGCGATGCAGTGTGTGAAAAAATAAAATGACATAAAATAAAACAACAACACCAACAACAACAACAACAATTACAGATATAAAATCACGTTAAAACGTATGTGCGCGACCTAACTGTTATTATTATATTACCCTTTCCCTACCGATTTCTTAATACAATATTAATTAACAATATATATTTAAAAAACAAATAATGTGTCTTTTTCTGTTACTGGTATTGTGCCACTGATATTTGATGAATAATAAAAACTTAACAAAAACAAAACAAAAATCCCCGATCCGACCCCGAAAATGTCATATTTTATATATACAAGGTGTATACGTAGATGATAGAAAGATTTTTTGGTTTTTTTTTAATCGTTACATTTGTATGATATAAAGTTAGGTACCAAAACAGAAATAATCCATCACGATCTCCCAGACCAGTCGTCCCGCGGCCACTCCCCCCGCCCTTTTTGTATATAATTGCATCATGTTATGTACTATATAAAATATATGTGGATGATATAATGTTTTTATTGTTATTTATAACAGTTTCATACGATCGATAACGATTTGCCATATATATAATATTAGTTTAGAATAAGCTAAATAAAAATAGACTAGACCCCTCCCCTCCCCGTCTCCGAGCCGTCCCACGGCCACTCCCCCCGCCCCTTTTATGTATATACGTGTAAATGTGTGTTCGCAGTGTGTGCATATATGTAGACGATTTAATTTATTTATTCTTTAATCGTAACCGCTCGCCACAGTTAACGATCGTGCAAATAAGCGGTTAGCCCCCGCTCCCGTCTCCCCCCCCCCCCCCCCCCCCCCCCCTCCCCCCTTATCAACTCTAACCCTAAAACAAACAAAAAACCGAGTACCCGTAACGATCGAACTTACGGACCGTAGAGTCCCGTTTTACGAGGAGGAGGAAGCGGGGGGGGGGGGGGGGGGCATAATAAAAAATGCAAATAGCTCCCCCCCCCCCCCTCTTCCTGCATGCATGCATACATACATACATACTCACACACACACACACACACACACACACACACACACACACACACACACACACACACACACACACACACACACACATATATATATATATATTTAGACATATACAAATTTCCCATTTTCCGACTTGGGTATGTACACAATCATCTATATATATTGAAATGTTTATTTTTTATTTTTTATTTCACATATATAATACGCTAACGGTGCCCAACCCATTGCGCACGCGCTCGGCATGTACGCAGCCGGGTGATGGGACGGCGGCGGCGAGATGATACTCGAACCAACAGTGAGCGCTCCGCTAGCTGTTCGCGTTTTAAGATCGTCTCGCTGCGCGTGCGCCTGCGCCGGGTTGTGAGTGAGAAGAATGTGTGACGGGTGAGGTTTGTAAAATGAACATTTATGTTATATTATTTTATTATATGACATAGAGAGTGGTGGGGGGTAGCGTGCGGTAATATTGACAATAGGAGTGTGTTCTCGTTATGAATTGTGTTCGCAACAGAGTTGCGTGTGATGCGTGATTTCTGTGCTACCACGGTTCGTGATGGCGCGCTCATTCATTCATTCATGTTGCTGCGCGCGACCATATTCATTTTACACACTTGCCTGTTGCAGCAGAGCAGCAGCAGCAGCAGCAGCACCAAGCAGCAGCGACGACGGAACTTTACATTTTGTAGCCTGAGACGTAGTTATGTTTAGTAATTACGTGACAGACATCCATCTGGAATATTCAAACGACGGTCCGCCCGCGTTCATAATCAACTTAACACGATCGCTAAGCCGATGTCACTTGCGTGTCGTCGTTTAGACTGTCGGTTGGTGATTTAACAAAGGCGCGCGCCGGGTTGATACACTCACCGAGTGTTCGACTGTAATGCGAACAAGATCATTTGCGCGCCCGTTATCGAGACCGACGCCACCGAAGCGCGTGCCCGCCGAAATTATTTTTTTGGCGGCGCCGCTAGGGGTGCAATCTCATTACGGGCGACTGTGTGGGTTCTCTGAACGAGCTCTCTATCACCGAGCGATTGACCAATTCTTACGATCGTGTCAAACGTGTTTATAACATCTTTGCGGATGTGTAGTGAGTATGTTGTGCCTGGTTCATAAAGAACGTTCAAAATGGGCGCGCTACGGATTTTATCCGGCACGCGCTCTACTAAAAGTTTACGCTCATCTCCATGTAAAAGTGGTGTGTTGGCGTAAATTTTTTTAAACGAAAAACGGCACGCCGCGCGCTCTCGGTACAACCGCGAGTCGCGCGGCGTCGTGCTCGTCGTCGTCGCCCACCCTGGCGGGGGGCGACAGAGAGCGTGTTCGCAATTAATTTTGTAAAACAGCTCCCTGGTTGATCCTGCCAGTAGTTATATGCTTGTCTCAAAGATTAAGCCATGCATGTCTCAGTGCAAGCCGTATTAAGGCGATACCGCGAATGGCTCAATATATCAGTTTTGGTTCCTTAGATCTTACTCAGTTACTTGGATAACTGTGGTAATTCTAGAGCTAATACATGCAATCAGAACTCTGACCAGCGATGGGATGAGTGCTTTTATTAGATCAAAACCAATCGGCGGAGGGCCTCGCGTCCGAAGTCGTATCATTTTGATGAATCTGGATAACTTTTGCAGATCGCACGGTCCAGTACCGGCGACGCATCTTTCAAATGTCTGCCTTATCAACTTTCGATGGTAGTTTCTGCGACTACCATGGTTGTCACGGGTAACGGGGAATCAGGGTTCGATTCCGGAGAGGGAGCCTGAGAAACGGCTACCACATCCAAGGAAGGCAGCAGGCGCGCAAATTACCCACTCCCGGCACGGGGAGTGTACGGTATGAACCGAACAGTAATTAAGTAAGCTAAGCTAAGGGTAGCTGCTGAGGGTTAGCTCGGATGACTAAAACGCTCGAATGCTGTAAGTACACTAACTTTATTGTTTCCACAATGTCAAAGGTAAATTATTGCAAAGTAATACATTATTGCAACATACTAATAATATTGCTAGCAGCGCAAGATCATGCGCTAAATAGAATTAATTGTACATGTGTGCGTTAGCTCGTACATCTTGCCAACCCGAAAATAAGGGCAGCCTTATTATAAATGGTACATAAATTACAATTAAAACATAATTATACGAAAGCGTTAAGTTTTAACTAAAGAAGTAGGTAGCTATTTATTACTTAATTATAATGACATGGAAACAATGCTACTGCTTATAAATTGCATTTACTTAAATATTTTATGTCTTGCCTATAATTATCAATTACACTTCATTGTCTCGTAAATAATTACTGTCAATAAACTAAATGTCTCCGGTGGGTTCAACTGTTTCACTGAAAAACTCACAAGGTATAGGGATAGACACTGAACGGGGGGGTTTAGGAGGCGCTGTGCCTTTATTTATACTTAGATTGACCATGCTCACAGATTTACACAATTCACTACACTGTCGGCACTCTGGCGGGCCGGCTCCTACGAGGGTGCGCGGCGCCGCTCTCACCGGGGCCTCCTCCCCGGGAGACGCTAGCTGTATAGGTAGCTTACCACGTCTTCTCTTTGCTCGAAGACCGGCTGCTATGATTACGATTAATATCAGTACGGCAAGCATACCATACGAGATAGAATATTGATGTATGTCGTGAACGCTCAGATCTGATGTTGACTGCTGTTTCAGGTTATTAATCTCGTTCATAACCTGGCGATATGATTGATCGTGATTTTCCGTAGTGAAGTTGTAGCTGGCTCCAGATGTCTTGATGACGCTGTTCAAAATGGATACCTCTGGGGCTTCGATAGAAGGTTGAACATTTACCTTTCGCAAGAAACTGTTATGAGAGTGGATAGTAAATGAATCAGCCTTAAGGATGCAACCTTGACCTATATTGATAAGGCCATTACCTGCTAAAGTGCTCATAGCTAGCTCACCTGTGCACAATGTGCGAATATTGCATTGATTGCAACATGAGTAAAGGTAAGAGTTCTGTTGATGTAATTTGATCCATCTATTTACACATTGTGAATGCTCGTATACACAGGGCGATGTGATTTCGCTTGTTGTGATTAAAGTTAAATTGCAAATATTTTGATGAAGATTTAAGTCATAAGTAGGTTGGTCTAAGGTACACAATATCTTTTCTTCTGATGCATGTAGGCACGCTTGAAGATCGTTTTCTGATAGAAAAATAACTGCGTCTTTATGTAAGTTAAAAGCTAAGTATGGGTAAGTAGGTATAGTCAGGTAAGAATATTTGCCGATATTCTGAGGGATGCTAATTATTTTATCAAGCTCGTGCATTTCATTGCTGACAAGTGGTACTTTAATTTCAATAATAAGATAATCTTTATAGACCTTTGCTGAAACCTTCAATAGTTTATACAAGTCTCGTATGTTTCCCATTTCTAAGGGGACCTTAAGATCGCCCTGTAGTTGTCCTGATATGAAATTAATTTGTTCTTCCAGTTGCTCGCTAGTTAACAAATGTGCATCGATGCGGCCGTGACTAATATCAGTCACAGTGTCTACGAGTGCAGTTTGCATGCGTCTCAGGTTCTCGAGGATAATGCTAGCTGCTAAGCTTGATGACGTAATGTATAAGCCGTTGTTGACGTCAGACCGCACTTTATTTACGTCTGCCGCTACGCTACGAAGATTTTCGTTGATTAGGGAAAATTGTTTATTCATTATCTGTTCGTTACGTTGTATGATATTCAATTCTGCTTCAATTATGACAGTTTGATTTTTAATAAGTTTTTTGAGATGGTTTTCATTGTATGCGATTTTTTCAATATCGTTGGCATATTGATGGGCAAAGTTATCATCCAAAACTCCAAATAAATAGTTTGCTACGCTCCCGACACCATTTACTAGTCCTCTTTTCTGTCGTTTTTTGTTTGAGCTCTGTAAAAGTCTGTTGTAATGTTCTATTTCCGTTAATTCGTGTGTCAGCTGATTGGTAATTTGCTGGTATTGCGTAGTAGAATTCTTAGTAGTATCTTTAAGATGGTTTACGTAAGCCTCTATGTTAGTAATTGCTTGCCAGTAGCTAGTCAAATTATAATAAACCACAAGCTTCCACTCATCTCGAATAATTTGTAAGTTCGATATTCTGTCGAAGTAAAGTGCTTTTGTGTCGTTAAGCGCTGAAGTGCTGACATGCGATACCTCATGCGGCGTAGTTGGAGATATCAACATAGAAAAGAACATAAGAGCTAATGTGAGGTAACTTTTGAAAGTGTTGCGCTTTTTCTTACGTCCTCCTTTCGAGTTTACAGGTGGTGCTTGCTGGTCTGTATGCTTCGCTGAGATGTTGACATTATTGTCAGCTGTTTCGATTGGTAGTAATATAACCTTCGTTACAGGCCGTTTGCAGATTTTATTTTCTGTCTTAAGAGACACAACCCTAACGCATCCATCACTTCCAGGGTGAAGGTCTACTACTCGGCCGAGGGCCCACTTGCCTGGAGGTAAATTATCATCCTTAATTAACACTATTTGAGATATTTCCAGGTTTTTGCAGGGTGTCCTCCATTTCGATCGTATTTGAAGATGCTGAAGATAGTCCGATGACCATAGTTTCCAAAATTGCTTGTTCATGGCTTGTACAAGTTGCCAACGAGCTGGTAAGTTAATATTAGCTGGGTCAGATTGAGGTCGAGATAACAAAGAGTCTCCTATTAAGAAGTGTCCGGGGGTGAGATAGCCGTCCTCAGGGTTCTCCGTTAGCGGGAACAGAGGCCGTGAATTAAGGCATGCTTCGATCTGCTGAAGTAGAGTACTGAACTCTTCATACGTAAGCTTTTGCTCGCCTAAGACTCGTTTCAGATGTCGCTTAAAGCTTTTTACGGCGGCTTCCCATAAGCCTCCTGCACTTGGCCACGCTGGAGCATTAAATGACCATTCTACGTTCATTTCGCTAATTTTACTGAAGAAGTCTTGGTTTATCGTGTCTAAAATTTTACTGTATTCGTTGTCCAATGCTCGTTTAGCTCCGATGAAGTTCGTACCGTTATCACTGTACATTCGGCCGGGAGTCCCTCTCCGAGCACAGAAACGGCGGAAAGCTGCTAAAAATGCTGGGGTGCTCAAATCGGATACTAACTCTAGGTGAACGGCCTTTGTCGCTAGGCAGACGAACACAGCCACGTAGCCCTTGTTTGTCTTCACTCCCCGACCCTTGTTCGCTTTAATATCTACGTGTCCTGTAAAGTCCACGCCAGTATGGGTGAACGGCCGGGAGGGCGTGACTCTGGGTCGTGGTAGATCAGCCATCAATTGGTGCTGTTTCTCAGTGCTGAAACGACGGCACTTAATACATTGTCGTAGCTGTTTTTTAACTGTTCTCATTCCGCTTAAAATCCAATACCCTTCTCGTAAATAAGATAGAGTGAGTCGGGGTCCGCCATGTAGGGTAGTAATGTGCGATTGACTGATAATTAACTCCGTAAAACGGCTGTGACTAGGCAATATGATTGGATGTTTTGCTGAGCTATTTATTGTTGAATTGCTAAGGCGGCCTCCCACTCTTAAAATACCATTTTCATCTATGTACGGGCAGAGATTAGCTAACTTGCTGTTGGTTTGGACATGACCCTTGACTTTAATATTTTCCAAGTCGCTTTCAAATTCTTCAGCTTGCACGTGCTTAGCAATAAGTTCATACGCTTTGTTTATTTCTGTTGTTGATAAGATAGCATCACGTGTGTTATGTTTATGTTGCAACGCCGCTTTGTAACGCGACACCCATGCCACTACCTTGACGGCGCGCGTAATTGAGCTGTTATTATTTAATATTTCATTTATTAATGATGTGCTTACTTGTTGCAAAGCTGAGTTTACACTAACCTTTTTCGTTTCTAATGAAGGGGGCTCATAAGCTTTGTTTTTTATGTAGCTGGGTTCGAAACTGGTTAACCATTCTGGGCCATTCCACCAAAGCGTATTATCTTTCAATTTTGCTACTGATAATCCTCTAGTGGCACAGTCAGCGGCATTCTCCTCAGAACGGACATGGTTCCAATTTGAAGCTGGTATAGTTTCAGTTATCTCTCGAGCTCGGTTTGCGACGAACTGTTTCCATCGAAATACGTCGCCATGAAGCCAACCCAGAACTACAGTAGAATCCGTCCAGGCGTAAACTTCAAAAATATGATTGGTTAAAGAAGCAATTATAATCTTCATAAGCTGAGCTAAAAGCAAGGCACCGCACAGTTCTAGGCGCGGTAACGAAACCTTCTTCTTTAATGGCGCTAATTTAGTTTTCGCTGCGACGAGTCGTGATGTGTACACGCCCTTATGATCGTACGCTACCAGGTACACAGTGCAGGCGTAAGCTTTCTCTGACGCGTCGCTAAAACCATGTAATTGAAAGGCTTTCTGTATATTGCCTAAATATCTAGGGATCGAAAATTCGCTGACGTTTTGAAGATCGTTTCGTAGCTGGACCCATTCTCTACGAATTTGTTCCGGGATAGGGTCATCCCATCCTATACAGGAAGACCATGTGGTTTGAAACAAACATTTTGCTCGAATCGTTAGTGGTGAGAGCCAGCCTAACGGATCAAATATCTTTGATATTTCTGAAAGTAACTGGCGTTTCGTATTACAATGCTCGGCGTGCTCTATTTTGTTTGTAAACATAAATGAGTCTAACGATGGTGTCCATTTAAGACCTAATGTTTTTCGAGACTCTGAACACTTAAAGTCAAAGGGCTTGTCGAGCTGATCCGACGACAAGTCGTTTAACAGCTCGGGGTCGTTTGCTGACCATTTTCTCAAATTCATCCCTGCGCCTTTTAATATCTCTATTAGCTGATGTTGTAATTCTTTTGTAGCTTCGATAGTATTTTCACCGCTTAGTAAATCGTCCATATAAAAATGGTTTTCTAATGCTGTTGCAGCAAGAGGGAATTTTAAGGCATCATCCTTGGCTAATTGACGTAGAGTGCGCATCGCTATGTAAGGAGCAGCTTTGGTTCCGTACGTTACAGTTGTAAGTAGGTGCTCCTGAAGTGGCTCATGCGGAGATTCTCTCCAAATAATACACTGAAGATGCTGATCGCTGTCTCTGATTAAAATTTGACGAAACATTTTCTCTATGTCCGCTGTGATAACATATTTATACTGTCTCCAATTTAGAATCAGTGTTGTCAAGTCGTGCTGCAAATTCGTGCCACATTCCATGACGTCATTAAGACTAAGCCCCGAGTTAGTTTTAGATGAGGCGTTAAATACTACTCGCATGCTAGAAGTAGTAGATTCGGGCTTTAGGACACCGTGATGTGGCATATGATAGTTAGTATGGTCACCCTGGTTTGCTAGCTTCATATGACCCAGTTGTTGATACTCTTGAATAAATTGTTTGTAGCTATCAGAATACGCTTGATTTTTTGCCATTTTATTTTCTAGCTGTATAAATTGTGCTGTTGCTTTGGCTTTAGAAGACCCTAACCTTTCTTCGTAATAAGGCTTCATTGGTAGGGCTACCTCGTACCTACCGTCCTCGAGTCTTTTTGTAGTAGCTATGTAGTGCTCTTCGCAGTATTGCTCTTCATTAGTGAGGTCCGGCTGTGTATTGGGTATTTCCTCTAGTTCCCAATACTTAGCTATTTCGTCTAAGTTGTTAACTACAACGCTGCAGTTGAAGGTCTTGACGTTCCCAGACAAGATCCAACCTAACTTAGTTTGCTGAGCTATGGGTGCGTTATGAGAACCTTTGACTAGACCATTCATTATAACGTCAGAGTAAACGCTGGCGTCTAGTAAGATATCAACTGACTTGGACACGTTGTATTCAGGATCTGCTAGTTTCATATGCTGGATGTGAGGCCATGTTTGCTTCGAAAAAGTTGCATTCGGAAGGTCACCAATTACTCGAGGAATAATGCATGCATCTGTATTGAAGTTATAATCGTTGTAAATAGATGAGCATTGTAAAGAAACTAATTGTTTGCTTTGTTTAGGCACGATTCCTACGCCAGATACAGAGGCGCTAAATTTCTGGCGTGGCAACCCTAATAGCTGCGCGGCATTCTCTGATATTAATGTAATCTGAGAGCCTTGGTCGAGTAATGCTCGTAATGTGACGTAATTGCCACCGATCGCTTTAATTTGTAATAAAACTGTTGCTAGTAAAACTTCTTCATCTTCAGCGGCAACGTGGCTTGCTGTGTGCTGTTTGTTGCTAAACGGTTTGGTTGAGGTTGGCGCTGTTGTTGCTAAAGTCGGTTTTTGGTCACTAGTAGGCACTGCCGTAGATCTCTGTGACCCGATATACGCGTCATGCAATTTTGTATGATGATCGTTATTGCATTCTTTGCATCTTTTTATTGATGTGCATTTATTACTTGCATGCTTAAATAAACAATTTACACATAGTTGAAGTTTCGCAACTGTCCTCAATTTCGTTTCCGCTGGCATGTTAATGAACCTTTGGCACCGGTATAGCTCGTGATCTAAATTGCATAGAGGACACTTACACGTGGATGTAGAAGCTGCTAAATACCTCGAAGGGTGCTTGTTGGTATAGTGGTTTGGCTTATAATTTGACTTAGTTTGATAGAATGGAGCTGGTTTAGCTAAAGCTGTGGTTTCTCTCTCTCTTTTATGAGTTGGTTCGAGAGCGATGAACTTACTCTCTAGAAAAGTCATGAGTTCATCCAGTTTAGGTAATTCTCTAGGAGACTTACGTGATTCCTTATAAGAGTTGTAGGTTTCACTATCTAATTTTTTCGTTAATAAGTGGACTAAAATCGGATCCCAAGTATTAGTATTCACACCTAAGTTGTGAATAGCATGAATACATTCAGTAGTGGTGTCGTAGAGACGTTTGATTTCGAATGACGTTTGTTTGCTGATGTTTGGCTGATTTAGGAACGTTTCAATTTGGGTAGTAAATAATACTTGCGGATTATTGTAGCGATGAGTGAGTATCTCCCAAGCTATATCGTAGTTTTCAGCCGAGATATTTAAATGCTGGATAAGGCGCTCTGCTTCCCCCTTTACTTTTCCTTTTAAGTGTTGCATTTTCTGCGCTTTAGATAAAAAGTTATTGTTGTGTATAGATTCGGAAAATAAGTCGAAAAATGTAGGCCAATAAGTGTATTTGCCTGTAAAAGTAGGTATTTCTAGTAAAGGGGTAGCTTGCTGAATGTGAGAAGTAGCTGACAGTTTTTGATTAAGTGCTTTTTTCGCTTGTTTAAATGACATTTCGTGCAATGTAAATGAACCTTGATACACTTCATCCTCGCCTTCAAGAATGTTGTCTATTTCGAGATGTAGCTTGTCGATAGCGTTCCATCTAGATTGTATGCTGCGTAGCTCGTCTTCTAATTCCCACTTTTCGCTGATTTCACTCACCTTGATGCTCGATACTAGTCGTTTGAATGCTCGAAAGTTAGTCCTTTGTAGGGACAGAAGCTCGTCAACCCTTGCAGTAGGCGCAGTGTCAGTAATTTCACCCGGACCAATGCCTGAGCATGTAGCCTTTTCTACCGTATAGGGCTCGTAAGCTGCTATTTTCGCACGTGTGTCACGATAGTACTTTTTCGTACGAGGATAAATAGTTTCTGTAAAGTATCGTTGCGATTTATCTGCTAATGTTATAAGAGTTGTATTGTTAAGTTCGAACTCTCCCCAGAGGTTATCTAAAGCGTCTAACCTTAATTTAAGATACTCCGAGGTCTTCCGATGAGCTGAATCCTTGTCGAAGTTAGCGCCAATGCGCTGAAGCTCGCTGACGATCTCTCCTTGGCGGTTGAAGAGCTCTTCATAGTTCGACATGGTAACTGGTTAAAGCAAGTAAAATATGAACGATCTTACTTGAATGCTGCTGCTAGGCGAGTCTCCTGACTCACGCTAAGAAGTGTTGGTGTTGTTTTGCGAATCTTCTGACCCACAGATGCTGCTGAACAATTCTTGTGACCCGCTATTACGCTGTTGTGAGGATGGTGACGCACGGCAATCACTCACGAATAGTCTTAACGCGCTAATTTTTCGATATACTAAGAGTGCACTGAGTCAAGTACGCGGAACCACGGAAAGATTGCTTCACTCCCGTATGATCCCACTTAGATGAAAGTTCGAAGGACCAAAATGTACGGTATGAACCGAACAGTAATTAAGTAAGCTAAGCTAAGGGTAGCTGCTGAGGGTTAGCTCGGATGACTAAAACGCTCGAATGCTGTAAGTACACTAACTTTATTGTTTCCACAATGTCAAAGGTAAATTATTGCAAAGTAATACATTATTGCAACATACTAATAATATTGCTAGCAGCGCAAGATCATGCGCTAAATAGAATTAATTGTACATGTGTGCGTTAGCTCGTACAGGGAGGTAGTGACGAAAAATAACGATACGGGACTCTTACGAGGCCTCGTAATCGGAATGAGTACACTTTAAATATTTTAACGAGGAACAATTGGAGGGCAAGTCTGGTGCCAGCAGCCGCGGTAACTCCAGCTCCAATAGCGTATACTAAAATTGTTGCGGTTAAAAAGCTCGTAGTTGCATTTGTGCTGCGCGCTGTCGGTGCACCGCATCCGCGGTGATACTGACACGTTTGCGGAGCATATCGTCGGTGAGCCGGCGGTAAAACGCCGGTTCAATATCAAAATCCTATCGCGATGCTCTTCAGTGAGTGTCGAGGTGGGCCGACAATTTTACTTTGAACAAATTAGAGTGCTCAAAGCGGGCTCAAAATGCTGCTTGAATATTTCGTGCATGGAATAATAGAATATGATCTCGGTTCTATTTTGTTGGTTTTCAGAACTCCGAGGTAATGATTAATAGGGATAACTGGGGGCATTCGTATTGCGACGTTAGAGGTGAAATTCTTGGATCGTCGCAAGACGAACATCAGCGAAAGCATTTGCCAAAGGTGTTTTCATCAATCAAGAACGAAAGTTAGAGGTTCGAAGGCGATTAGATACCGCCCTAGTTCTAACCGTAAATATGTCATCTAGCGATCCGCCGACGTTACTACAATGGCTCGGCGGGCAGCTTCCGGGAAACCAAAGATTTTGGACTCCGGGGGGAGTATGGTTGCAAAGCTGAAACTTAAAGGAATTGACGGAAGGGCACCA
>OV281312.1:1427500-1432500 GCA_923062465.1 Acleris sparsana | reverse complement strand
ATTTAACTCTTTAAAAAAAACATTTTATTTGGTATCAACCAACCAGAACGCACCTATATTAAAATCGACCAATCAGGTAAAAGAATTCATTTCTCAAATCATTAGGTGGTTTTTAGTCCCTATTTCACAAGTTAAAACGATTGTGCAACTTTTAAAAAAAATATGAAACCTGGCAATGGCACATCAATTTAAAAACAAAGTTAACCATAGACACATATTTTGTTGTTTTCGAATGTTTCTCGCTCGTTTGTTGTTTGTTCTGTGCTTCGTTCGTTCGTATTCTAACCTAGGTATATTAATAAAAAAAAAATGTTAATTTAATTTTGCATTTCATTTGAAACCTAGTCGTAGAAAAAGTATTGTATGCAACGGGTGTATAAATAAGTCAAAAAATACTCGTGGCGTCTTGCTTTACGATAACCACACCACTCGTCTTTTTTGACCTCTCTTATACAACTGTTGCATAAACTACTATTACCGCCGCGGCGGTATTATTATTAGATATTAGTTTTTTTTTTTTTTTTTTTTTTTATTTCGTTTTTTTTCTGAATGATTTATAAGTAAGCAAGCTGGTAGGTAGGTAGGTAGGTAGGTAGGTAGGTGTAAGTAAGTAAGTAAATAAAAGTCACGTGAAATTAGTATTCAGTTATTATGCCAAACCAAAAGCATATATATATATATATATATATATATAATTATTTCGCATCAATCAAAATAGATACGAAACAGCAGCACCATACCGCGATGCAGTGTGTGAAAAAATAAAATGACATAAAATAAAACAACAACACCAACAACAACAACAACAATTACAGATATAAAATCACGTTAAAACGTATGTGCGCGACCTAACTGTTATTATTATATTACCCTTTCCCTACCGATTTCTTAATACAATATTAATTAACAATATATATTTAAAAAACAAATAATGTGTCTTTTTCTGTTACTGGTATTGTGCCACTGATATTTGATGAATAATAAAAACTTAACAAAAACAAAACAAAAATCCCCGATCCGACCCCGAAAATGTCATATTTTATATATACAAGGTGTATACGTAGATGATAGAAAGATTTTTTGGTTTTTTTTTAATCGTTACATTTGTATGATATAAAGTTAGGTACCAAAACAGAAATAATCCATCACGATCTCCCAGACCAGTCGTCCCGCGGCCACTCCCCCCGCCCTTTTTGTATATAATTGCATCATGTTATGTACTATATAAAATATATGTGGATGATATAATGTTTTTATTGTTATTTATAACAGTTTCATACGATCGATAACGATTTGCCATATATATAATATTAGTTTAGAATAAGCTAAATAAAAATAGACTAGACCCCTCCCCTCCCCGTCTCCGAGCCGTCCCACGGCCACTCCCCCCGCCCCTTTTATGTATATACGTGTAAATGTGTGTTCGCAGTGTGTGCATATATGTAGACGATTTAATTTATTTATTCTTTAATCGTAACCGCTCGCCACAGTTAACGATCGTGCAAATAAGCGGTTAGCCCCCGCTCCCGTCTCCCCCCCCCCCCCTCCCCCTCCCCCCTCCCCCCTTATCAACTCTAACCCTAAAACAAACAAAAAACCGAGTACCCGTAACGATCGAACTTACGGACCGTAGAGTCCCGTTTTACGAGGAGGAGGAAGCGGGGGGGGGGGGGGGGCATAATAAAAAATGCAAATAGCTCCCCCCCCCCCCCCTCTTCCTGCATGCATGCATACATACATACATACTCACACACACACACACACACACACACACACACACACACACACACACACACACACACACACACACACACACACACACACACATATATATATTTAGACATATACAAATTTCCCATTTTCCGACTTGGGTATGTACACAATCATCTATATATATTGAAATGTTTATTTTTTATTTTTTATTTCACATATATAATACGCTAACGGTGCCCAACCCATTGCGCACGCGCTCGGCATGTACGCAGCCGGGTGATGGGACGGCGGCGGCGAGATGATACTCGAACCAACAGTGAGCGCTCCGCTAACTGTTCGCGTTTTAAGATCGTCTCGCTGCGCGTGCGCCTGCGCCGGGTTGTGAGTGAGAAGAATGTGTGACGGGTGAGGTTTGTAAAATGAACATTTATGTTATATTATTTTATTATATGACATAGAGAGTGGTGGGGGGTAGCGTGCGGTAATATTGACAATAGGAGTGTGTTCTCGTTATGAATTGTGTTCGCAACAGAGTTGCGTGTGATGCGTGATTTCTGTGCTACCACGGTTCGTGATGGCGCGCTCATTCATTCATTCATGTTGCTGCGCGCGACCATATTCATTTTACACACTTGCCTGTTGCAGCAGAGCAGCAGCAGCAGCAGCAGCACCAAGCAGCAGCGACGACGGAACTTTACATTTTGTAGCCTGAGACGTAGTTATGTTTAGTAATTACGTGACAGACATCCATCTGGAATATTCAAACGACGGTCCGCCCGCGTTCATAATCAACTTAACACGATCGCTAAGCCGATGTCACTTGCGTGTCGTCGTTTAGACTGTCGGTTGGTGATTTAACAAAGGCGCGCGCCGGGTTGATACACTCACCGAGTGTTCGACTGTAATGCGAACAAGATCATTTGCGCGCCCGTTATCGAGACCGACGCCACCGAAGCGCGTGCCCGCCGAAATTATTTTTTTGGCGGCGCCGCTAGGGGTGCAATCTCATTACGGGCGACTGTGTGGGTTCTCTGAACGAGCTCTCTATCACCGAGCGATTGACCAATTCTTACGATCGTGTCAAACGTGTTTATAACATCTTTGCGGATGTGTAGTGAGTATGTTGTGCCTGGTTCATAAAGAACGTTCAAAATGGGCGCGCTACGGATTTTATCCGGCACGCGCTCTACTAAAAGTTTACGCTCATCTCCATGTAAAAGTGGTGTGTTGGCGTAAATTTTTTTAAACGAAAAACGGCACGCCGCGCGCTCTCGGTACAACCGCGAGTCGCGCGGCGTCGTGCTCGTCGTCGTCGCCCACCCTGGCGGGGGGCGACAGAGAGCGTGTTCGCAATTAATTTTGTAAAACAGCTCCCTGGTTGATCCTGCCAGTAGTTATATGCTTGTCTCAAAGATTAAGCCATGCATGTCTCAGTGCAAGCCGTATTAAGGCGATACCGCGAATGGCTCAATATATCAGTTTTGGTTCCTTAGATCTTACTCAGTTACTTGGATAACTGTGGTAATTCTAGAGCTAATACATGCAATCAGAACTCTGACCAGCGATGGGATGAGTGCTTTTATTAGATCAAAACCAATCGGCGGAGGGCCTCGCGTCCGAAGTCGTATCATTTTGATGAATCTGGATAACTTTTGCAGATCGCACGGTCCAGTACCGGCGACGCATCTTTCAAATGTCTGCCTTATCAACTTTCGATGGTAGTTTCTGCGACTACCATGGTTGTCACGGGTAACGGGGAATCAGGGTTCGATTCCGGAGAGGGAGCCTGAGAAACGGCTACCACATCCAAGGAAGGCAGCAGGCGCGCAAATTACCCACTCCCGGCACGGGGAGGTAGTGACGAAAAATAACGATACGGGACTCTTACGAGGCCTCGTAATCGGAATGAGTACACTTTAAATATTTTAACGAGGAACAATTGGAGGGCAAGTCTGGTGCCAGCAGCCGCGGTAACTCCAGCTCCAATAGCGTATACTAAAATTGTTGCGGTTAAAAAGCTCGTAGTTGCATTTGTGCTGCGCGCTGTCGGTGCACCGCATCCGCGGTGATACTGACACGTTTGCGGAGCATATCGTCGGTGAGCCGGCGGTAAAACGCCGGTTCAATATCAAAATCCTATCGCGATGCTCTTCAGTGAGTGTCGAGGTGGGCCGACAATTTTACTTTGAACAAATTAGAGTGCTCAAAGCGGGCTCAAAATGCTGCTTGAATATTTCGTGCATGGAATAATAGAATATGATCTCGGTTCTATTTTGTTGGTTTTCAGAACTCCGAGGTAATGATTAATAGGGATAACTGGGGGCATTCGTATTGCGACGTTAGAGGTGAAATTCTTGGATCGTCGCAAGACGAACATCAGCGAAAGCATTTGCCAAAGGTGTTTTCATCAATCAAGAACGAAAGTTAGAGGTTCGAAGGCGATTAGATACCGCCCTAGTTCTAACCGTAAATATGTCATCTAGCGATCCGCCGACGTTACTACAATGGCTCGGCGGGCAGCTTCCGGGAAACCAAAGATTTTGGACTCCGGGGGGAGTATGGTTGCAAAGCTGAAACTTAAAGGAATTGACGGAAGGGCACCACCAGGAGTGGAGCCTGCGGCTTAATTTGACTCAACACGGGAAATCTCACCAGGCCCGGACACCGGAAGGATTGACAGATTAACAGCTCTTTCTTGATTCGGTGGGTGGTGGTGCATGGCCGTTCTTAGTTGGTGGAGCGATTTGTCTGGTTAATTCCGGTAACGAACGAGACTCTAGCCTGCTAAATAGGCGTCGTCATTTAGGTGCGCGCGGCCGTTCGCGGTCGTGCAACTCACTGGCGACGTATTAAAATTCTTCTTAGAGGGACCGGCGGTTTCGAGCCGCACGAGATTGAGCAATAACAGGTCTGTGATGCCCTTAGATGTCCTGGGCCGCACGCGCGCTACACTGAAGGAATCAGCATGTTCTCCTTGGCCTAGAGGCCCGGGCAACCCGTTGAAACTCCTTCGTGCTGGGGATTGGGGTTTGCAATTATCCCCCATAAACGAGGAATTCCTAGTAAGCGCGAGTCATAAGCTCGCGTTGATTACGTCCCTGCCCTTTGTACACACCGCCCGTCGCTACTACCGATTGAATGATTTAGTGAGGTCTTCGGACCGACACGCGGTGGCTTCACGGCCGTCGGCGTTGCTGGGAAGTTGACCAAACTTGATCATTTAGAGGAAGTAAAAGTCGTAACAAGGTTTCCGTAGGGGAACCTGCGGAAGGATCATTAACGTATTA
>OV281312.1:1415000-1420000 GCA_923062465.1 Acleris sparsana | reverse complement strand
CACCAACAACAACAACAACAATTACAGATATAAAATCACGTTAAAACGTATGTGCGCGACCTAACTGTTATTATTATATTACCCTTTCCCTACCGATTTCTTAATACAATATTAATTAACAATATATATTTAAAAAACAAATAATGTGTCTTTTTCTGTTACTGGTATTGTGCCACTGATATTTGATGAATAATAAAAACTTAACAAAAACAAAACAAAAATCCCCGATCCGACCCCGAAAATGTCATATTTTATATATACAAGGTGTATACGTAGATGATAGAAAGATTTTTTGGTTTTTTTTTAATCGTTACATTTGTATGATATAAAGTTAGGTACCAAAACAGAAATAATCCATCACGATCTCCCAGACCAGTCGTCCCGCGGCCACTCCCCCCGCCCTTTTTGTATATAATTGCATCATGTTATGTACTATATAAAATATATGTGGATGATATAATGTTTTTATTGTTATTTATAACAGTTTCATACGATCGATAACGATTTGCCATATATATAATATTAGTTTAGAATAAGCTAAATAAAAATAGACTAGACCCCTCCCCGCCCCGTCTCCGAGCCGTCCCACGGCCACTCCCCCCGCCCCTTTTATGTATATACGTGTAAATGTGTGTTCGCAGTGTGTGCATATATGTAGACGATTTAATTTATTTATTCTTTAATCGTAACCGCTCGCCACAGTTAACGATCGTGCAAATAAGCGGTTAGCCCCCGCTCCCGTCTCCCCCCCCCCCCCCCCCCCCCCCTCCCCCCTTATCAACTCTAACCCTAAAACAAACAAAAAACCGAGTACCCGTAACGATCGAACTTACGGACCGTAGAGTCCCGTTTTACGAGGAGGAGGAAGCGGGGGGGGGGGGGGGGCATAATAAAAAATGCAAATAGCTCCCCCCCCCCCCCCCCCTCTTCCTGCATGCATGCATACATACATACATACTCACACACACACACACACACACACACACACACACACACACACACATATATATATTTAGACATATACAAATTTCCCATTTTCCGACTTGGGTATGTACACAATCATCTATATATATTGAAATGTTTATTTTTTATTTTTTATTTCACATATATAATACGCTAACGGTGCCCAACCCATTGCGCACGCGCTCGGCATGTACGCAGCCGGGTGATGGGACGGCGGCGGCGAGATGATACTCGAACCAACAGTGAGCGCTCCGCTAACTGTTCGCGTTTTAAGATCGTCTCGCTGCGCGTGCGCCTGCGCCGGGTTGTGAGTGAGAAGAATGTGTGACGGGTGAGGTTTGTAAAATGAACATTTATGTTATATTATTTTATTATATGACATAGAGTGTGGTGGGGTAGCGTGCGGTAATATTGACAATAGGAGTGTGTTCTCGTTATGAATTGTGTTCGCAACAGAGTTGCGTGTGATGCGTGATTTCTGTGCTACCACGGTTCGTGATGGCGCGCTCATTCATTCATTCATGTTGCTGCGCGCGACCATATTCATTTTACACACTTGCCTGTTGCAGCAGCAGCAGCAGCAGCAGCAGCAGCACCAAGCAGCAGCGACGACGGAACTTTACATTTTGTAGCCTGAGACGTAGTTATGTTTAGTAATTACGTGACAGACATCCATCTGGAATATTCAAACGACGGTCCGCCCGCGTTCATAATCAACTTAACACGATCGCTAAGCCGATGTCACTTGCGTGTCGTCGTTTAGACTGTCGGTTGGTGATTTAACAAAGGCGCGCGCCGGGTTGATACACTCACCGAGTGTTCGACTGTAATGCGAACAAGATCATTTGCGCGCCCGTTATCGAGACCGACGCCACCGAAGCGCGTGCCCGCCGAAATTATTTTTTTGGCGGCGCCGCTAGGGGTGCAATCTCATTACGGGCGACTGTGTGGGTTCTCTGAACGAGCTCTCTATCACCGAGCGATTGACCAATTCTTACGATCGTGTCAAACGTGTTTATAACATCTTTGCGGATGTGTAGTGAGTATGTTGTGCCTGGTTCATAAAGAACGTTCAAAATGGGCGCGCTACGGATTTTATCCGGCACGCGCTCTACTAAAAGTTTACGCTCATCTCCATGTAAAAGTGGTGTGTTGGCGTAAATTTTTTTAAACGAAAAACGGCACGCCGCGCGCTCTCGGTACAACCGCGAGTCGCGCGGCGTCGTGCTCGTCGTCGTCGCCCACCCTGGCGGGGGGGGGACAGAGAGCGTGTTCGCAATTAATTTTGTAAAACAGCTCCCTGGTTGATCCTGCCAGTAGTTATATGCTTGTCTCAAAGATTAAGCCATGCATGTCTCAGTGCAAGCCGTATTAAGGCGATACCGCGAATGGCTCAATATATCAGTTTTGGTTCCTTAGATCTTACTCAGTTACTTGGATAACTGTGGTAATTCTAGAGCTAATACATGCAATCAGAACTCTGACCAGCGATGGGATGAGTGCTTTTATTAGATCAAAACCAATCGGCGGAGGGCCTCGCGTCCGAAGTCGTATCATTTTGATGAATCTGGATAACTTTTGCAGATCGCACGGTCCAGTACCGGCGACGCATCTTTCAAATGTCTGCCTTATCAACTTTCGATGGTAGTTTCTGCGACTACCATGGTTGTCACGGGTAACGGGGAATCAGGGTTCGATTCCGGAGAGGGAGCCTGAGAAACGGCTACCACATCCAAGGAAGGCAGCAGGCGCGCAAATTACCCACTCCCGGCACGGGGAGGTAGTGACGAAAAATAACGATACGGGACTCTTACGAGGCCTCGTAATCGGAATGAGTACACTTTAAATATTTTAACGAGGAACAATTGGAGGGCAAGTCTGGTGCCAGCAGCCGCGGTAACTCCAGCTCCAATAGCGTATACTAAAATTGTTGCGGTTAAAAAGCTCGTAGTTGCATTTGTGCTGCGCGCTGTCGGTGCACCGCATCCGCGGTGATACTGACACGTTTGCGGAGCATATCGTCGGTGAGCCGGCGGTAAAACGCCGGTTCAATATCAAAATCCTATCGCGATGCTCTTCAGTGAGTGTCGAGGTGGGCCGACAATTTTACTTTGAACAAATTAGAGTGCTCAAAGCGGGCTCAAAATGCTGCTTGAATATTTCGTGCATGGAATAATAGAATATGATCTCGGTTCTATTTTGTTGGTTTTCAGAACTCCGAGGTAATGATTAATAGGGATAACTGGGGGCATTCGTATTGCGACGTTAGAGGTGAAATTCTTGGATCGTCGCAAGACGAACATCAGCGAAAGCATTTGCCAAAGGTGTTTTCATCAATCAAGAACGAAAGTTAGAGGTTCGAAGGCGATTAGATACCGCCCTAGTTCTAACCGTAAATATGTCATCTAGCGATCCGCCGACGTTACTACAATGGCTCGGCGGGCAGCTTCCGGGAAACCAAAGATTTTGGACTCCGGGGGGAGTATGGTTGCAAAGCTGAAACTTAAAGGAATTGACGGAAGGGCACCACCAGGAGTGGAGCCTGCGGCTTAATTTGACTCAACACGGGAAATCTCACCAGGCCCGGACACCGGAAGGATTGACAGATTAACAGCTCTTTCTTGATTCGGTGGGTGGTGGTGCCTGGCCGTTCTTAGTTGGTGGAGCGATTTGTCTGGTTAATTCCGGTAACGAACGAGACTCTAGCCTGCTAAATAGGCGTCGTCATTTAGGTGCGCGCGGCCGTTCGCGGTCGTGCAACTCACTGGCGACGTATTAAAATTCTTCTTAGAGGGACCGGCGGTTTCGAGCCGCACGAGATTGAGCAATAACAGGTCTGTGATGCCCTTAGATGTCCTGGGCCGCACGCGCGCTACACTGAAGGAATCAGCATGTTCTCCTTGGCCTAGAGGCCCGGGCAACCCGTTGAAACTCCTTCGTGCTGGGGATTGGGGTTTGCAATTATCCCCCATAAACGAGGAATTCCTAGTAAGCGCGAGTCATAAGCTCGCGTTGATTACGTCCCTGCCCTTTGTACACACCGCCCGTCGCTACTACCGATTGAATGATTTAGTGAGGTCTTCGGACCGACACGCGGTGGCTTCACGGCCGTCGGCGTTGCTGGGAAGTTGACCAAACTTGATCATTTAGAGGAAGTAAAAGTCGTAACAAGGTTTCCGTAGGGGAACCTGCGGAAGGATCATTAACGTATTACGTATACCGTCTGCTCTGGTAGTAGTATGTGTATGTGTATATGTAAAAATAATCCGTCAACTATATATATAATAACGCATCGTCTCACAGGAGGAGGAAGCAGCAACGCATCATCCGCGCCGTCTGACTACGAGCCGCTACGAATGGGCATGAATCCGCGCCCGCAGCGTCTCTCGTCGTCGTGACGGACGTCAACTGTGATCAAAGACGATTCGTACAATTATATTATAAAAGATAATGCGGTAATTTTTTTTTTCTATATGAAAAAAATTTTTTTTTTTTTTGTTCTCGGTGTAATTGTCATTAACAAACAATTACCCTGGACGGTGGATCACTTGGCTCGCGGGTCGATGAAGAACGCAGTTAACTGCGCGTCATAGTGTGAACTGCAGGACACATTTGAACATCGACATTTCGAACGCACATTGCGGTCCGTGGAGACACATCCAGGACCACTCCTGTCTGAGGGCCGGCTGCATAAATAAAATTATTATTGTCACATTGCGCTCTCTCTCTCTCTCTGCGAGAGGGGACGCTGTTGGCGGTTCGTTTCGTACGTTCGTTTCGCGACGAGCGCACGTTGACGTCCGTTTAAATATTATTCATATGATGATATATGTATGGCGCGCCGCGTGTTATGTTAACGATAGACAATATCGTGCACGCGCGCTCACACTGTGACACTAACCGGCGCCGCGCTCGCGCGCGGTTGCCATGGTTTAAATGGTGTGCGCGCGCAGTATGCACATATATATGATATGACATATCGGTGACGCGCTACCGCCGCTTTACACGTAGGCGGACTCGACGTCCGAAGAGCGCAT
>OV281312.1:0-2500 GCA_923062465.1 Acleris sparsana | reverse complement strand
GATTCCTCCACGTTGGCTTGGGTGTTGCAGTCTCTCTTGATCTCGATCCGGAGAGAACGCAGCATCTGGGCTGGTGCACCCTGGGCATTGGCTGAGACTTTTCCCCCTTGGGAATTCTTTCGGCCCATGGCTAATATCCGGCACGGGGGGGGGGGGGGGAAGGTGACAGGGGTTTCTTGAAGGGTTGCGGTTGTGTACCGGCACTTCTGCCCCGGAAAGTTTCCTTCTGTCACCTTGGGGGGGGATGGTGACGAGCAGCTTTTCTTCGGAAAAGTGGCCTCGTCACCATAGGAGGAGGCGGCGACAGAGGTCGTTGGAAGGGGCGGTTGCTGGGCCGCTTCCGCCCTGGACAGCTTCCTTCTGTGGCCCATTGACGGTTGGTGACTGGGGTAGCTTGAAGGGTCAGTTGCGTGTGCCTTCGAGGCCGTTTCTGTTCCTGGAAAGCTTAACCAGTTACCTGGAGGGGGCCGTGACAGAGGTGGTTGAAAGGGGCGGTTGCGTGTGCCTTTGAGGCCGTTTCCAAACCGGACAGCTGCTTTCTGTCACTTTGGTGGTTGGTGACTGGGCTTACCGAAAGACTGGGGCATGTTAACTCCGCTCTGCAACGGAGCACGAAGGTTCCGCTCTGCACCGGAGCATGACCCTGCTCAAGACGTACTCCCATGTCACCCGAGGGTCCTTCTACGTGTCTTTCGGAATCCCGGGGGGCACTGTAGTTATTGGTGGGACAGCTGTGGTGGGGTGTGTTTGAAGGGTATGGGGACCGACCCTTAGAGGTTGGGTATCCGGAAAGCACCATCCACCACAGGCAGACCGTGTAGGGCCAGTGGGTTGGGGGCCCACATTGCACGGCTTTACCGGTCTGGGGAGATGGTCGTGGGCTGCCGACCGCAGCCGTCTCCTCCTTTGGCGGAGAAGGTGGGGCTCTTCGGAGCAGGCCAGGAGGCGTGTCAGTGGGCAAAGCTTAATTGCGGTTCCGCGGCGCCTCACGACTGGCCAGGGGGGTAAACGCCGGAGTGGTTTTAGACGGTAGTTCTTTTGAGAGTCCGTCATACCTCCCATTGCACAGCCTTCCCCGGGCAGGGAGGATGCGTAAATGCATTTCCACTCCGTCATCAAAAAAAAAAAAAAAAAAAAAAAAAAAAAAAAAAAAGAAGAAAGGTTAGGTTAGGTAGGTTAGGTTAGGTTAGGTTAGGTTAGGTTAGGTTAGGTTAGGTTAGGTTAGGTTAGGTTAGGTTAGGTTAGGTTAGTTTAGGTTAGGTTAGGTTAGGTTAGGTTAGGTTAGGTTAGGTTAGGTTAGGTTAGGTTAGGTTAGGTTAGGTTAGGTTAGGTTGGTTAGGTTAGGTAGGTTAGGTTAGGTTAGGTTAGGTTAGGTTAGGTTAGGTTAGGTTAGGTTAGGTTAGGTTAGGTTAGGTTAGGTTAGGTTAGGTTAGGGTTAGGTTAGGTTAGGTTAGGTTAGGTTAGGTTAGGTTAGGTTAGGTTAGGTTAGGTTTAGGTTAGGTTAGGTTAGTTAGGTTAGGTTAGGTTAGGTTAGGTTAGGTTAGGTTAGGTTAGGTTAGGTTAGGTTAGGTTAGGTTAGGTTAGGTTAGGTTAGGTTAGGTTAGGTTAGGTTAGGTTAGGTTAGGTTAGGTTAGGTTAGGTTAGGTTAGGTTAGGTTAGGTTAGGTTAGGTTAGGTTAGGTTAGGTTAGGTTAGGTTAGGTTAGGTTAGGTTAGGTTAGTTTAGGTTAGGTTAGGTTAGGTTAGGTTAGGTTAGGTTAGGTTAGGTTAGGTTAGGTTAGGTTAGGTTAGGTTAGGTTAGGTTAGGTTAGGTTAGGTTAGGTTAGGTTAGGTTAGGTTAGGTTAGGTTAGGTTAGTTAGGTTAGGTTAGGTTAGGTTAGGTTAGGTTAGGTTAGGTTAGGTTAGGTTAGGTTAGGTTAGGTTAGGTTAGGTTAGGTTAGGTTAGGTTAGGTTAGGTTAGGTTAGGTTAGGTTAGGTTAGGTTAGGTTAGGTTAGGTTAGGTTAGGTTAGGTTAGTTAGGTTAGGTTAGGTTAGGTTAGGTTAGGTTTAGGTTAGGTTAGGTTAGGTTAGGTTAGGGTTAGGTTAGGTTAGGTTAGGTTAGGTTAGGTTAGGTTAGGTTAGGTTAGGTTAGGTTAGGTTAGGTTAGGTTAGGGTTAGGTTAGGTTAGGTTAGGTTAGTATAGGTTAGGTTAGGTTAGGTTAGGTTAGGTTAGGTTAGGGTGAGGTTAGGTTAGGTTAGGGTTAGGTTAGGTTAGGTTAGGTTAGGTTAGGTTAGGTTAGGTGTAGGTTAGGTTAGGTTAGGTTAGGTTAGGTTAGGTTAGGTTAGGTTAGGTTAGGTTAGGTTAGGTTAGGTTAGGTGGTTAGGTTAGGTTAGGTTAGGTTAGGTTAGGAGGTTAGGTTAGGTTAGGGTAGGTTAGGTTAGGTTAGGTTAGGTTAGGTTAGGTTAGGTTAGGTTAGGTTAGGTTTTAGGTTAGGTTAGGTTAGGTTAGGTTAGGTGTAGGTT